>JAJKLA010000057.1:0-170971 GCA_022432515.1 Hypoxylon sp. NC0597
GTTTTTTAATAATAGCTTATAAATATTTTTAATTTAAAAATAAAGGAATAAGTATAAGATTTAACTACTTATTTAATTATTAATAATCCTAATAAAAACTACCTTAATTATAAGGAATTTTTAACTTGTTATTATAATTTAAAGGTATAAAGATAATATCTTTATTATGTATAATTTACTAATACTTTTTTTATTATTAACCTAAATATAAAAAGGTAGTGGTATTTCTTTATTATTTTTTATTTATTAATAATAATTTATAATTATATCATAAATTAGTTATTATTTTTAATTTAAGGTATCTTATATATAAAGTAATAATTCTTTAATGTTATAATTATTTAAATTACTTTTTTATAATTATTTTTAATAATTACTTATTTTAAATAACTTATAATAATAATAATTAATATATTAAGATTAGTTATAATTAATATTTATGTCTTAATGATTAAAAAAATTAGCAATCTTTTAATTTATTTAAAGATTAAGTATTAACTATATAATCTTATATTAGTTTTTTATTGTGATATTTTCCATAATTTAATTAAAATATTTAAATTTATCCTTTTTTAACTTAAAAATTTCTTAATTTATTTTATTATAATGGTTATTTAAATGAATATAAATGTTTAAATAGTATAAAAAGGTATATTAATATATATAAAATTATTTATTATTAAGTTATAATAATTTATTATAATTTTAATAAGGATAATTTAATATTAATTTTATATGATAAAACTTAAGAAATTATAAATGAGTAAGTATTAGCTTATATCGGAGAAAATATAATAATATATAAGCCTTTATAAGGTGTTATTAAGGGTTTTAACGCTTTAAGTTATAAAAGTTAAAGTTTTATATCTTTAAAAATTAAAAATAAAATATAATATTTATATGTAATAACCATTATAAATATTTCTTATATAACATATTCATTTCCTTTAATTAATTATTATTATTAATATTAAATAATTAAAAATAATTATTTAGATGATAATAATCTATATTATAAATTATTTAATTATTTTTTTATAAGGGAAAATTTAATAAGATATAATAAATCTCTTAAGCTAAATAATCTCTTTTATTAATTAACTTATTTATTATTTTAAATATAAAAGAAAATATAAGATTTATATTAATAATATAAGAAAGGATATTCTTTATAATTTTAATATAAATTATTAAAAGGGTTTTACCTTTATTATAATACTTTATAATATAATTAATAATAGCTTAAATAAAGATATAAAATAAAATATTTATATTAATAAACTAATATAAAAATATTATATAACTAAATTAATTTAAATAGGTAATATTCCTTTTTACCTTAAATATATATTAACTCTTATTTTCTTTTTTTATTATAATGAAAGCCTTATAAGGCTTATATAAAAAAAAAAACAATATTTAAGATTAAGATTAAATTTATTATCTTTTTATGCTTTTATAAGCTTTTTCTTATTTACCTTTAAATAATATTTAAAGGAATAATAATAACATTAATAATAATTAATAATATTATTTAACCATTCTTAAATAATATTAGCTTTTAAAGGATTAATACTTAAAAGATTATCATTATTACCTTAGCCAATCATTTCTAACTTAAGATTAATAATAAAGATATAATATTTTTAAAGCTTAATAAAATATACCTTAGATTTATTAATCTTTATATTAAAGAAAAAGATATCTTAATATTAATTTAAATTATAATTATAAAGATTATTATAATCTTATTATTTATACTAATATTAATAATTATTAAGGCTATATTTCTCATATAAAATAATATTATAAAATAATATAAATCTAAAGTAAAAATACTAAGCTATAATATAAAGATTTTCTTTTAAAAGATATTAAAATAAAGTTATTTATAAAGGCTCTTTTAAAGTCTTTTATTATTTAAACTTAAACATATATTAATATAAGTTTCATTAATAAAGATTAATTAAGCTTAAGGTAATAAAAATAAAAGATATATTAAGATAATATATAAAAGTTTTTAATTCTTTATGTTATTAATATTAAAAAAAATATATCCCTTTTAATATATTAATATGTTATAAAATATGATTTAATATAATTTAAGCCTTTAACTTTTTAAAATCCTTTAATATAAATTAAAGATTTTCTTTAATAATAAAGATTTATTATTATTTATAAATGAAGTATTTATTATTTACCTTAGCTTATTATTTTATAAAGGTATTAAAAATAATATAATAGAAATTATAATAATATATAAAATATTTATTACATTATTTCATTATATATTTAATATAATTTTAATAATTAATAACTTATTAATATAATTTAATAAAATTAATAACTTCTTTTAGAAAAAAAATTAAGTATATAAGTAAAAATAAAACGTAAGATTAATTAATTTCCTTTACTCTTTACGTAAAATTAATATATTTTTATTATTTATTTCCTTTAATATATTAAACTTATTCTTTTATACGAAAAGATAAATTTATCTACTTAAAAATATAATCTTAAATATAAGAATTAAATATATTCTTATAATATTAATATAATGTATTTAATTATATATATAATATACATCTTAATATATTAATTTAATTAACGCTTTGGTAATTTTATGGTTTCCGTCTGCTCTACGTGAGCCTAGGCGGACTACGAGGCTATATGATACCCTCATCCAATGATGTGTCTACGATATCCCATAAAACTTTTCGGTGAACATCCTTTCGGTAAATAGTCGCCGGGGAATGGGAGCGAGGCGAACTATATTAGCTGGAAAACCCACGACGCGTATCAATGTAGGGCGCTCAAGAGTAGCCTCCCGTGTCACTGCAGCGGAGGGAATTTTCCAGGCGTCGGCGACGGATGCCGTGCGATACTTATCGAACTAGAGTAAGGCAGGCTCCCTCCCCCAATTCTCTGCATTTATATGCGAACGAGTGGGTCTTTGGCATACCGGATTCATTAAATATCAGAGGCCTCTGGCCAGAGAAAACAGGCAAGCGTTACCTCACCTCTTAAAGGACGACCATGTAGTAAGTCGCTACATTCCCCTCCCCATCTCAGCCATCCTTCGAGAGTCCTCACTCCCCTGCCACTCACTTGCTTCACTCTAATTTTGACAAGAATATACCCTCCTTTAAGTCGTATTTGGGTTTCAATATGGCTAGCACACGTAACCCTTCGACGACCCTTGGTCATCAAATAGCCCATGAACCCCATGAGCTTGAATTCGGACGTATCCGCAGAGTGCTTGTTCAAGGCATCATGATAGGAGGTGCTCTTTTCTTTCCAGCAGCTCTTCAGTACGAAGACACCTTCTACCAATATCTGTGAGATGTCTAGCTATATTCTCGTTGAGGAAGACGGATTGTGCTGACTACGTCAGTGCACTGTGTATCTTCTTCATCTCGACAGTCTTCCATATTGCTTTGAACTGGAAGGTAGTTAGCAGGCAAGCGGCTCTATCGTATCATACTTTGAATGCGGAGTTGACGAATTGCTAGATACTTCTTGTTAGCCCTGGTTACGATTGCTATGCTTTTTTCGATCGTTACACTTCCTTATTCCGAGGGCTCCATACCTTTGCTGCTTGGTGGTCTCTCAATATTAGTAATGCTAATGGGCCTATTTATCGAGGAATACTTTAGGTCCGTGTGTCGTCCAACAGCGAGAAAGACTGACAAGCATATCTCATACTATATCATTTAGATGCTTCGCGCCCAATAGCCGCTACTGGGAAAGAGCACCGGATCACCAGCTATTACCAACAGATGCGGGCTCCGACGCTGAGAAACCAGTTCCCCTCACGCCTGGGCGCCGCGACGAATTGTTGGTTCATATGAATGGTGGCGAGAAGAACCAATACAGTGCGTCGAGTCAGGTATCCTCTGAAATCTCCTTGTCAAATATAGGATCCGGGAGACTGCCGTCGTCATGCGATACGATGACGCGCGCTTTCTGGCACGACGATGAGATCGAGGACCGTAAGCGCGGAAGAGAAGACGAAGAGCGAGAGAGCCAAACAAAGCAAAATCTTAGCTAGGGCTACCGGCCATGCTAGGTCTTGAAGTTGGCCTCAAAAAACCTGGCTAAAGCCACCCAAGCAATTTAGCTTCGTTCGGCCCTCTCACATTTCATTTACGGCGGACGGGACGATTGATCACGGACGCTCGTCCATTATATAAGAGACGAGTCAATGTGATAAAGCTTTGGACCACTGCGGGCTCACTTTCCTCATGTCGATTGGACCTCTATAATATGCCGGCTTGGAACTTCGGAGGATAGCATGGTAATGCAATGGCTGACACGTCCATGGTATACAGAGTCTGCGGTGACTCATGCTCACTTAGGCAGAGCATCGCCTCGAATGTTTGATTCCAGTTTGCAGGCGGTGAGGACTGTTAATTAGGTACTTGGCGCCGAAGTAGGCTCCCATAAATGAATGCTTCAGGGCGGGATTCACCGCCGCTACATAACAATCAGGCCAGCGTCATCCCGCATCACCTCTATATCTCCCCGGGCAATCGTTGGATGTATTTGCTTTTCACGCAAAATTAGTCCCGCACACACTTACTCTGTCTGGGAGCCACAGCAAAACATTATGACCGCCTTTGAGGGTCGCTGTACGAGTATGTCTTACTTCGCGGGAAAAGAAAAAAAGAAGCTGTTGGATTCTTGTGATGAAACGGGATAGGTACGACCTCCTATCTTCATGATTTTTGCTGTAATACCACGTTTATTGTAACGATAGATGAGCTCAATGTAGAAAAGCAAGGGAGGAGAGCTTCAAAAGCAACAAGGATGCATGTATATATTGAAAACTGGATCAACCTCGACACTCTGAATAATAACGTCCAACTTGCCTTTGTTTAACGAATCGGATGAAGAGATGACGTTAGAGTTAAGAAGGAAAAAGAAGGCTCTCAGATCTCGATAAGGCCCTACCTACCTACGTACATAATGCCCCTTCCCGGTCGAATCCAAGATTTCGGATCAGGGGCCTAGATGTACCTACCCGATGGTGGGTTTCAAATTTCCAAGCAACTCGGATTTAGTATGCCGGCTTCAGTCTCCAGCCACCAAGTTTTTCGTTCCCAGCCACATGGTTTATTCCGGGAGACATTGTCCGAACCCACCGGATCTATCAACTAAACCCTTTTTGGTAATAAGTATCCCGCCAGCCACTTATCTTGGCACTGCTTGTGTCCACTAACAACGAAAAGCCAAGGGTACACTAAACCCAACGTGACTTTAGTCCAGGTAACCTCCAATGACATCTCAATGTCACATTGTCATACTGTTAACGTATCGTACGCCATGGAACATGGAAACATCCATCCATGGATCTCACCTGCTCACACTTTGCTTGGGCCAGCACACACATACATAGTACATGTTCGTATTCAAGATCTAGACCCTGTCGTTCCACTGTCTTCCATGACCTAGCAGGTGCCATCGTTTCGTATGTAACTACTTTTCAGTCCGAGATGACGACGATGCGTCGACATAGGGTGACCCATGCCATCATTGGGCAATCATATATTGGGTGGTTGGACCTCTCTTTGCTTCCAATGCTTTTCATCTCAGCTTTAAGAGCTACTTGCATATTTTCTGTAACCTGAGCAATCATCTTTTACCCTTTTTGTAATTCTTCCTTTACGCCTCAATAGCATTGTGCATACAAACACCATTAAGAAATTTACCAGGATCTGTATGTGATCCTCCCGAGACCTGTTGGCTTGTGACACCAACTTCAAGTCTCGGCTTGGGATTTAGGAATTTGTTCCTTTATTCTTCACCCTCATCCCCAATACTATTGCTATATCCTTGCAGACGCATATACAGAACACCATGCACTCTTCGGCATGGAGATGTGTCGCGGTAGTAGTGGGGCTGCTCTCATGCCGAGCTACAGCCCAGACATACTCGTCTTGCAATCCTCTACAGGGCTCATGTAAGTCATGTTCCGCAAGTCTCCCTAGCTAACAAGTCAATCGCTTATCTGTCTCAGCTTGCCCTGCGGATACCGCTCTCGGCATGGCTATTGACGTCGACTTCACGCAAGGCGAGGTAAACTCATTCACCAAATCGGGCGGCGAGCCTACGTATGGCTCGGACGGTGTGACCTTTACGGTTGCCAAGAGCGGCGACTCTCCTCAGCTCACTTCAGTTTTCTACATCATGTTCGGCCGCGTCGAGATTAGCCTAAAAGCCGCCCCCGGTGCCGGTATTGTGTCGTCCTTCGTGCTGCAATCCGATGACCTCGACGAAATCGACTGGGAATGGTTGGGCGCCGATGCCACCGAGGTACAATCGAACTACTTCGGAAAGGGGATAACATCTTCCTACAACCGCGGACAATTCCACGAGATGGGGAACAACCAAGATGGTTTTGTTACATATGTGATTGATTGGACAAGTGACAGAATTGTTTGGATGATAGATGGAACCGCGGTGCGAACACTCCAAGCTTCGGAAGCCGAGTCGAACCAATACCCTCAGACACCCATGCAGGTCAAGTTCGGTGCGTGGTCCGGCGGTGACCCCAGCAATGCCGAAGGTACGATCCAATGGGCACGCGGCCCTACCGATTACTCCAAAGGGCCATTCAGCATGAGTGTGAAGAGTGTCAAGATTACGGATTATAGCACAGGGCACTCATACAGCTATGGCGACACTTCTGGCTCCTGGCAATCTATCAAGTCTGACGGCGGCGAAATAAACGGCAACCTGGGCAATGCGGACACTCTAACCACTACCGCCGTCGCTAGTGGCACGACCTCGACGGAAACTGTTCCGGCGGGAGGCATAGGCGGTTCGAGTAGCGAACCAACTAGTTCTTCTAACCTTCCCGAAGGCTGGGTTATGACCTCAGAGGGGAAGATAGTACCTTCTAGCTCAGCAGACTTACGTATGTTATAACACCTATCCAACGCCGCAGATCTTCGTGGCATTCTTAGAGACAAAACTAACATGATTTTATCTAGGCCCCGTCTTCTCCACCGTATTCATCTTTACTCTCTGTGCTACTCTCGCCAGTACTCGCAGATTTTGGCCTTGAAGCTGTATTGCATAAGAGAAAGAGATAATAGTCCTCTACAGGACATCGATATATCTATAATAGGAATCGAGATATAACGGAGATAGGATGACTAGGAGGCCTACTTTCACAGAGAATGGGGTTCCGCTGGACCATTTTCGGATCGGTCGACTATAACTCCCATCTCGGAATGCTTAATTCTCTAGCAGAGCAAGGCGGGCTGGCTCTAGCCGGCCACATTCTGCTAATGAATGGAGAATAAGTCAGCCGGTAATTTGCTGGTGGCAGTGCCAACACATTAGACTGTGTTCCGCGCAACATTTTGGCGAGGCCTTGGATTGATACAACAATGAAGGCTCGCCTCCTTATTGGACATGCACCTTGGGTTCAGATCAACAAGGAACATAATAATATTTAGACGGGGACTAATGGGGGTACGCGAGACACTGGCTCAGGCACAGTAGGAATTCATTACGGTAAGCGTCTGGATAAGCATTGGGATAGAAGAATGACGCATTAGCATAGATGGGGCATTGCAAGGCATCATAGATAAGGCGCGGTAGACATTACGGGTGGGAATAGGATGGCTTTGCATATATATGGGTGGGCAGGTCGGCAACGGCAGAATGCATAATATTCAATACCCCATTATACTCAACGTGACTTTGATTACTCTCGTTTTCAAGCAAAACGTGGCCGTACATTACATGACATGTACATATAAGATAGCAACCAAGGTAAAGCGTGACAGAGAGTTACGAAATAGAAACCCATAGCTTATACACATGACCCAAAGCGTGATCGATGGTGTGTAATTGGCCGATTAGATTGGTAGGCTGTAGCCGGTTACAATCGGCCGGAGCCCCACTATCGTCCCCCGTTATCGCACCGAGGCTCCATGACATCGGTGAACAAAGAGAAGCCGCGATGACAACATACGTATGACTTACTCAACTACGGGTCTGCTTCTGTTCCTTTTTATGTAATATTTAGAAGTAGCTTTGTACTATATCCGTAGTTTGCTCACCTATAAGAACCAAAGAGCTAAAGAGCTTGTTTGCCTGACACAATGGCCAAACTTAGCAGAAGCCCCTATCGTGCATTCTCATCGTTATCACTTAAGGTTATTCATCCCACCCAACGTCTCGCTTCCATCAACCGATCCTTCTCAGCTAGCTCTCACCATCGCCGACCTTCGAATGTTGGCAACATAGGGATGGCGGAAAAGGATGCAGTAATAGGAAAGCAGGCCAATGAGCCGCTGACCATCAATGGCATCAAGGCGCGGAGAGCGAAGGCCGGAAAGCTGGTTGCTGGCACGGCCGCTTATTCGGATAGTGATATGTTCAAGGCCCCTGTAAGGACTTCGCCGTTTTTGTTGTACGAGCTTTGACTGACGAGTTCATGATATCCTGTGATGTAGCAAGCATTCGATAAGCCCAAAGCAAGACGATGGGACCGTAAGTCAATTTATCAAACCCCACGCGTATACTCACAATATCTCTTGACTCTGACACCCCTCCTAGACCTCCTGAGCCAGGAATCCATAGCCCGGGAAGCCTGCGTGCTGAAGCAAGCGGCAAAACATCTCAAGAAACCGGGGCTAATCTCCCTCGGCGGTGGTCTACCCTCCGCCTCCAACTTCCCCATCGACAGCCTCAGCATGCGGGTCGCCGCGCCACCAAGCTTCACAGGCGACGAGACCCTGGAGGCGCACATGGGAAAGTACGACGTTCTCAGGAACGAAAACGGCGGCGTGTACGATCTCTCCATCGCCATGAACTACGGACAGTCCATCGGTTCCGCCCAACTGCTGCGCTGGGTGACCGAGCACACCGAGCTCGTGCACCGCGGCTTGCCGTATGCGGATTGGAGATGCGCCCTGACGATCGGGAGCACCGGGGCTCTGGAGCAGGCTCTGAGGATGTTCTGTGATCGCGCGAGGGGCGACGCTGTGCTCACCGAGGAGTACAGCTTCTCGACGGCGCTGGAGACGGCGGCTCCGTTGGGAATCAAGGTGTTCGGCGTGCGTATGGATGAGCAGGGTCTGCTGCCCGAGAGCATGGACGAGATCCTGTCGACGTGGGATGAGAAAGCAAGAGGCGCGAGAAAACCAACTGTCCTGTACACGGTTCCGTCCGGGCAGAACCCCACGGGAGCGACGCAGGGCGTGCAGCGAAGAAAAGATATCTACGACGTTTGCCAGAAGCACGACATCTTCATTCTCGAGGATGAGCCGTACTACTTCCTACAGATGCAGCCGTACACCGGTGCAAACGCTCCGGACGTACCCCCACCCGCAACAATCGAGGAATTCCTCGGTGGCTTGATCCCCAGCCTGCTAAGCATAGACGTGGACGGACGAGTTATGCGCATGGACTCTTTCAGCAAAGTAGTCGTGCCAGGATCGCGGGTAGGCTGGATCACGGCGAGCGAGCAGGTAGTTGAGCGGTATATCCGGCACGCAGAATGCTGCAGCCAAGGACCTAGTGGCTTATCCCAGATCCTCATGTACAAGCTCGTAGATGAGACCTGGGGTCACGAGGGCTACCTGCAGTGGCTGATGCACCTGCGGCTAGAGTACACCAGGAGGCGTAACACGATCCTAGCTGCGTGCGAGAAGTACCTCCCCCGCGACATAGTGAGCTGGGTTCCGCCTGCTGCGGGCATGTTTGTAAGTCTAGCCTCCGTTTCCCCCATCATTTTTTCCAACGGTGCCATTCCAAAACCCCCTTGAGCTAACACTTCTCAGCTCTGGCTTAAAGTCGACCACACGCAGCACCCGCAGGCTACTAAAAAATCTATCCTCGAGATCGAGGAGGATATCTTCAAGTCGTGTATCGACAAGGGCGTCCTCGCCATCCGCGGCTCGTGGTTCCGCGCCGAGCGGGACGTGGCGCCTAGGGAGCTCTTCTTCCGCACCACTTTTGCCGCCGCCTCTGAAGATGATATGGCGCGCGCTATCGAACGCTTCGGTGCTGCTATAAGGGAGAGCTTCGCCGGTTCGGGCTGATGACTTTTAAAAACCACATACAGTCACACTCGCGTCCGCCATGAGCCGAGGATAAGGGTGCTGCTTGATTTCTAGTAGGAACTGGCTTGGTAGACTGGGCGGTAACAGCACCACATTGCATCTATTGGGGTTAGAATTAGCATCGTATCTTTAACATTAAGTTGGTAGACGGCAAAGGGAATGGCTCTTAACGGCGCATTGTCATAAAATCGAAGCAAATCTAATCCCATGCACTTGAGCGCCTAGGCGGGAGACATGCAATGAGCATGTGAAAGGCAGTTTCGGCCCCGAACCAAGTTGGAAGAAAATCTTTCAAGTGCTTCCTGTGCCGCCTAACAGCCAGCCACATTACGTGGGTACCGGGTATGTACCTAACAAAAAAGCAAATCAGATCCCGCTATAGACATGAAGTACAATGACTCATCAAAAATGGCTCAGGATAGAAAAGATTAGTGGATGCATCGCATTTTGTCTATCTAGGATAACTATCTCTAGCATCGCAAAACGATAACCCGAATTGTCTCCAACCCGGCCACCCACCCACCCCCAGAATGCACCGCACCATGCTGATGAATACCAGGCCCATCCGATCATGTGATCATGCTCGTGGATCGATCGTGGTAGGTCATGCTGTACTTCGCGTCCTCTGTCTGAATCCTTTTCCGCCCGCCCCCTTTTTCATCCGCTGGTAATATAAAAAAAACTCCGCATACCAACACTGTGTCTGTCTAAACCCCTCTAATGATCAAACGCGAACGTGAACTCGAGTGGTCAGCGAGATGCGTATATGGTAGTACAAGAAATAACATATGCAATGTATTCGTAGACAACGAGCCGTCTCTAGAACTCCCAGTCCTCAACGTCCTCGACTGACTTGATAGCCCAGTTGAACTTTTCACGTAAAGTCTTAGAGAAGAACTTCTCAATAGGAACGCCAAACTTCTTTGAAAAGACTACGGTGAGACGAGGGTCGATGTAATTCTAAACAAATGTCAGTTTCAAATCAATAAAGAACATGTCTCAAGAATAACTTACGAGCTTGGAGGTGCTGAGGGCAACCTCCTTGTTGCCATCACGATCCGCAGCCTGGAGCTCCAAGGTTCTAATGCGTTCGTCGATCTTCTGGATGTTCGCTTCAATCTTCTCGACTGTGGTGCCTCGTCCTTCAGCTTCGACCTTCTTGGTCTTGTTCTCTTTCTTGAACTTCTTGGCAAGTTCATCCGCAGCCTGAAGACGCTCCTTAAGTTCCTTGTCAGGCATAGGCTTCTCGCCTTCCTCCTGGCGCTTCTGGTTATCCTTCTCGAACTTCTTCTGGATCTTTGTTCGCTGCTCTTCAACTAGGAAGTTCTGATGCTCTTGGATCCAGGCTTCGTCAAGATCTGGATCTAGCTCGAAATAAGAGGCTCCCTTCTTTTTCTTTTGCTTCGGATCGATATCTAGAAGCATCTGCTTGGTACGCCACTTCTGGTATTTAAGACCCTTGATACGATCACCGAGCTTCTCCATCTGCGCTTCATGACTAGCGCCGACAGTTCGCTTATGATTACACAGAATGGCGACTTGACGATTACAGTCATTATACAGCTTGATCTTCTCCGCCATGGTTGTAGTGTCCGAAACCTTCAACTCCCTAAGCAGATTTGCCATAGTATAGGAAGCATTATATGTACGGAAAACCTTTGCCGTCAATCCTGGCATGTAATTCGAGAGATGCTTGTTCAGCTGGGTAGTGGTCAGACGGTCGAAGATATCGTCACCCTCTTTCTTCGGAGGCTTCTTGAATACTCGAAGGTTCTTAAATACTTGCCGGTCAACTGTAACCTCATCGTAGAACCTGATACTGTCTTTACCCAGGAAGTCGAAGATGACTACGTTAGGTTCTCGCAGTGTAACATGTTCATACTTGAGTGAACAACAGCCCACAGTCTCGGCTTCATTCTCAGTATCCTTCTCGTTACCAGCTCTCAAGGCAAACTTGTCGATCAAGTAAACAGCGGTGGCTCGTTGACGATCGGCCATGGATTCCGCTTTTAGATCTTGCGTATAATCCTTGCGGATTCTCGCAATGTGTTTCTTGAGTTCTCGGGCCTTCTCGAACTTCTTGAAGTCGCTCTGGCCCTTGACAGCACTGGTTGCACTAAGCATGACATACTTGTATGAGCCGTTGATGTTCTCTTGCCACATAGCTAACCACGTAGCCTTATTGTCGTGCTGAATAGCCTTCCATTTGTGGCCCTCGGGAGGAGGCGGTACCTTTGCATCCTTTCCGATGTTGATGGTGATTTGTTCGGGCATGACCCGCTTCTTGACTTTCCCAGTCTTGGGATGCTCACCACGACCACGGAACAATCCAGGAGGTTCGACTCGGAAATTGCCAACCTTCTCTTTACGACCATCCCATTTGCAGTACATATATGGGGCCTCAAGCTTGTCCCTCTCCGCCTTTTCAGCTTTCTTCTCAGAAGCTGGACGAGCCTTTTTAGCCTCGTTCTTTGCATGATAATACTCAAAGATGGGCTTGAAGTCTAGCTTAGCAAATTCCTTGATATCAACCTTGTTGCCATGCCGGTCTGTTGCGCCACCAGTTCGATCAAGCACCTCTTTAAAGTCGTTGAAAAAGTTCTTCTGGAAAATAGGATTCTCAACATTGTGAGTTGAGTTTAGCATGGACCCAAAGAAACCAGCAACCTCCTCAGCCTCGACGTGAAGGTTAACAGGAGTGCCGTCATAGATAAGCTTGACGTTCTTCGGAAGGGGTTCATAGGGGGGAGGGAAAAGGACACCATTGTGTTCAAGTGTGGTCCACTTGATGCTGTCATCTTCTTTCTTAGGAGCATCCCACCAACGATATTCTTCCTCTTCATCTTCGCCTTCACCAGGCTCTTCGCTAACCTCCTTCTTCGCCTTCTTGGCAGGGGCCTTCTTGACAGGAGTAGGTTTTTCGGCCTTCACCTTGGTCTTGGCAGGAGTAGTCTTCGCCTTCTTTCGAATAGGCGCATCGGAATCGGAATCTTCTTTCTTGACACCATTCACTTTTCCCTTTCCGCTGATGCCATTGGCTGCTCGCTTCTTGCCCTTTGCGCCTGCCAAGGGGACATCAGAATCAGACTCATCCTTAACGGCCTTCTTTGGAGTAGGCTTCTTCGACTTGGACTGGAGAGCCTTGGCTTCTTTCTCCGCATTCTTCTCGATAGCCTTCTTCTTAGCAGCAAACTTGGCATTCAGCGGCTGGTCATCGTCTGAGTCTTCGAGTACCGCGGTCTCGTCAGCTGCAGGAGGGAGCTTAGACTTCCTCTTGCTGAGGACCTCGTCATCGGAACCATCGGAGACAATTTTCTTTTGACGCTTGGCCTAATTCACGGGTTAGTATGTTGTATCGACTCTTGGTGTCGCTGGCTCTGCGAAAAAATAAATAGATACGTACCAATCGCCCATCTTCAGAGTCCGAGTTGTCCTTGTAGCTCACGTGGTTGGTTGAAGATCGAGACTTGCGCTTTCCGTTGCCATTCGTTTGTGGCGTCGCATCTTCGACAGGTCCATTGCGAATGGATACGGGGGCAGGGTAGGGTTTGGCTGAAGTGCGCTTGTCCATGGCTTTGTCTTCGGCCTTCGAGATAGTAGGAGCTGAGACTAACAATAGAAAGATCCGTTAGCATAACCTAGTCCGAGGATAATTCAAGGCTTGATGCGGTGCCGAGTTCGCTAGATGTATGACGAAAAAGAACGACGTGAATTCGACGTATCGAAATAACGCGAGAAAAAAAAAGGAACAAAGAAGGGCAAATTAAGCAGTGGGAAAATGACAATTACTTACGATGGCCGTTGGTGCGAGCCAGAGGCATGTCATCGTCGGAGTAATCGGAAGACATGTTGAGCGCGTAGAGTCGGGAGGTGAGCGGTGGCTGTCTTAGAAGATTCGAGTAGAAAGTTGGTGCTGAAGAAGTAAAGGTACGAAAGCGAAGGAGGCGCAAGGCCGATTTGAAGTGAGATTTTGCGATATTGAACAATGTTGAAGATGGTGGGAGGGTGGATAACACCGTAGTGCACCACCCTGAACTATGAGATGGAAGGTACAGACAAGCCGGAAAAATGAAAGAAGGAGAGAGATGGTGAGATTAGAAAGGGAAAGGGAAAAGTCAGAGACGATGAGAGAGTGTGTGAGGACTTGGAAAAGAAGGCTTCACTGGAAGTCTAGCCCGTTAGCCACAGTTGAGTCCGTTGTGGATCCTATTGGCCAACTATTGTCCTTATTAGTGGAGAAAAATGCAGGTATGGACTGGGTAGGAAGAATCCAAGAACGTCCAAAGAATGCCCTGGTGTATGTCCTGGGACCTGGCTCCCTGGTCTACATGTACTGCAACGTGTAGAAGGGTAGAAGGGCAAGAAGGGCAGAAAACGAAAAGAGAAAAAAAATGTTAGTAGGTACCTACGTACTCAGTGACGGCAAAGAGAAGTCCGAAAAGGCTACTTAGCAAATAAACACCCTGTAATACTAATAAGAATGATTAGATAATACTACCTGAGTGGGTCGTGCCGAATTTGCTCTTTGCACGTTCGCGGGAGCATGCATGGACCACAGCGTACCTACCTGTACCCAGTTAGCATGTAGGTAGTCTCAACTTCCGTGGCTTGCCCACGTAGATACATATATAGTAGATTCCCCATGTGCGGATAGCACTGTTGTACACTATATATCTAGAAAGACAGCTACTAATATGGATATTGAATGGAGAGTTAATTCAAGTATAATAAAAGACGAATATACTTACAAAGGACGATACCCTAAGAGCTATATTACATAGTTATTGTATTATTTTCTAAAAATAAAGTAATAAAGTATCCTTTATAGGATGCATAGTGCGTTACAGTGCTATCCACACATGGCCAACACATGTACCTAAGTACCCAGTAGAGCGGAAGTTGCACTGGCCCGAGAATTATCCGGCGTGGGAAAGGTGCGGGCTGCCAGGACTTGGATTCAAGCTTTTGATGGGAGGAACTACTCGCAAAAGAGAAACAATTGAACCTCATCAAAATAATTGAACCGAGTCACCAATTGGTTGCGCATCGCATCGCAATCAATTTGTTTGAGGGCTTAGGGATACGACTTACCTCCTAATTCTCCCAAGATGCTTTCGAGGGCAGCACGACCGGCTTTGAGAGCCGGAGCTGCGGCTATTCCTGCTCGGTACGTCGGATCTACTCGCAAGATGGTGTTATGAGGCAATTCGCAGAATGCTGTCCAAGCTGCTTCTCAGCGCATCAAGAATATTAGGAGAATAAAGACTAGGGAAAGAATATTTACTAACGTATGCATTGGTGCAGTGCCGCAAACAATGGAGCCGCCGGCTACGCTACCCTGCGAGAAATCGAAGGTCGTCTGAAGTCTATCCGCAACATCGAGAAGATCACCAACACCATGAAGATCGTCGCTTCCACCAAGCTGACCCGAGCTCAACGAGCCATGAACGAGTCCCGAAAGTATGGTCAGACCTCCAACGAAGTGTTCGAATCCGCCGAAACCAAGCCCCTCGAAGGTGAGGGCAAGAAGACTCTTTACATCGTGTGCAGCTCCGACAAGGGTCTCTGCGGCGGTGTTCACTCTGGTCTCTCCCGTTTCATGCGCCGAATTCTAGGTCCTGACAAGCAGCCCGCCGACCTCATCCTCATTGGCGAGAAGTCGAGGGCTCAGCTCAGTCGTACAAATGCCAAGGACATTGTCCTCAGCTTCTCTGGTGTTGGAAAGGACATCCCCACCTTCGCCGATGCCCAGGCGATCGCCGATCAAGTTGTGCAGCTTCCCACGGACTACTCCGACATTAAGATTGTGCACAACAAGTTCATCAATGCTACCAGCTACGAACCAGTCATCGTTGAAGCTTTCTCTGAGGAGGCTATTGCTAACTCTCCCAACTTCTCCGCCTTCGAAGTTGACGAGGAGCTACTCTCCAACCTCAGGGAATACACTCTAGCCAACTCCCTCTACTGGGCTCTCGCTGAGGGCCACGCCTGCGAGATCTCTGCCCGACAACAGGCTATGGACGTGAGTTTTGACCGTTAAAGTTAACCTTATTACTCTGGCATTTTTTCTGACAATTCTTATAGAACGCCTCTAAGAACGCTGGTGATATGATCAATAAGTACCAGATTCTCTTCAACCGAACTCGTCAAGCCGTCATTACTGGAGAACTGGTCGAAATTATTACTGGTGCTACAGCCTCGGAGGACATGTAAAGTGTTTGATATAGAAAAATAGATGGGGTGGTGAATAATCCAATCGCATCTTCCCTTTGTATCAAGTACCCTAAGCAAAACCTCGGCATTGCTGCCGTGGATGTATCAATTCTTCAATAAATCAGTTCCTCAATCTTCCTTCGTTCCCTTGGCCTTCTATGCTATACAATACCCCTTGATTCTTGACTGAATGCCCAGTAGTCCCTCTGCAAACTGGCTACGTAGGATGCCGAATTAAGCAATGACATATAGTTGTAGATCTATTTAACTCCAGTGCTAATAGCCCTTTAAGCATTAAGCCGAATAAAATACCTCGAGATAGACGATAAATCTCTAATTAAGGTATGTTTACGTTCTAAACCCTATTCCAACTTACATACTAGACTACCATTCATTAACCATATGACTGCTACTAATCTTACCTGGCGCCAATTGTTAATAAAGTAGAGACTTGTGGGTGTCCGGCCTGTCCATCCCAGGCACCACTTCAGCAGTTTACGTCTCGTACTTCAAGAAACTTCCACCAGAATAAGCCATGTACCGAATCAGGTCACTGAGTATCTAATGTATAGATATGCCCATGATTTTCGGTTGTGTTTCCAAATCTACGAGAGCTCTGAAGATCTGATCCATTGCTCTGCCAAATTTGATAGCTATGTGTGCTACAAAATTGATACCTTAGGTACCTAATCAGATGAACCAGTTAAGCATGTCTTTTGTCTGGAGTAATTTAACCACTATATGCTTGCTTGATTCCCTCGCAGGTTTTATTTGGATCCTAGATTTAGTCATCTTGTCCCCCTTAACTACAATTTGTGCAAACAACATCTTAAGTAATAGCCTCCTAGTACGCAGTGGAACATATTGGATGCTCACTTCACACCTATTCAGTCCACTAGCATGTATATCTTCCCAATTGCTTCCTCATAAGAGAGAGAGCTGCATCCTATTCATATGAGCCCTTTAGAATTTAATAGCTATCCTACATTTCAGAGGTTCGCAACATAGATGGCCAGCTTCAACACATGGGCACAGTGCCAATCCACAGAACAAAGGCCCGTCCCTCTCTTTCTTGACCTAAGTTTCATACAATCCCCTTGTGAATTTTTTACTTGTCCTCGAACTCAACAAAGGTGGAAATACATTCAGAGGCAGCCCAGGTCTCCTCACTCTCTTCTCTCGAGTAAAAAAAGAGAGAAGATTTAAGTGGATTCTGTTGTGCGTCCTTAGATAATTTGATTGTTGCAGTAGACAGACAGTTAATGATATTACAATCTTCCTTCCAAGTTAACTTAATTAATGCTGAAAACACGCAAAATTTATGAATTCAGCCTCTGTTTCTCTGCTATCTAGAGCCGTTGGTTTCACTAAGGAGAACTTAGATAATCTTATTCTACCTAACTTACAAAGAGTAAATCATCTGCTAGTTAGTTGAGCTATCCAGAGCGGAACGCGTAGGTCGAATGAGGTTGATCGAATCCCCCTTCTACCAGACTAACGTGGCCTGTATATCCTTGGTCATAGATCATCATTACGATGCGATGATTCGGGAGTTTGACTGTTGGGTGCGTCAGGAATAATGGGATAGATTCAGTAGGTACCTAGACATAAGGAACTAGAAAGCTCAAGTTGATGGCTTACCTCGTCGTCTTTATCTCCCACTATGGGTATACTCTCACCCTTTGCCTTGACTGCCAGATATACAAGAAAGACGACAGTAGTAATATCTACCTCAGTACAAGTAGTCAAGAAGTGAGCTCCGAAAATTGCCAATACAACTAACATTTCCAGAACCCAACTCTACCAATTAGGCCCCTTCTCCTTCACATACTCATTATGTCAGCGATACAAGGATATAGGAAGTCGAAGACGAAGCGATGATTCTCCATATACGGCGCTCGCCTTTCTAAGCTAGGCTTTAGAACTAAGTAGAATATTATTAATATAAAATAGAAGTTGTATGCATTAGGTAGCTAATAAACAGGCTCTCCTTCTTGGTACATGATCAAATTTCAACCGGAACGAATATAAGCAAAATAATCCAGGGGCAAGGCTAAAAGGGGCTGGAGGTATGTATATCACAGCTATATCCTCAAACCCCTTACACTGAAGATATGCCAGACGAACATCATATGAACAAGCGGCACATCAAACACTTCGCAATTGAACGTATATTTCAAGCGCATCGCTCCTTACAGAGCATTAGCCCTTTGCTACAGAGAGCAGCGAGCAGCGATGCATGCAACGAACCACACGCCACCACGCAACGCCTCCTATGACTACTTCCGATGCAGAGCCTATACGCCGGAAGACATTGCAACGTGAACCCTATACACACTGGCGTCTAAGCCGATGCCTTATGAAAATTTTGTACACCCCTTTGTCTAACTGATAAATCCTCCGAGGAGCTTCCATAACTGTATACCCGAAGAGTTGGAAACCGGTGGCGAATGTGTTATGTGCGGACGCCAATGTATCACTCCATATCAATGTCGCTTCCTTCGCTTTCAGCATAATTGCTGACCTTCGCACGCCTCCTTTCCCTCCCACTGTCGCCAGCAGCGCTTTCCTCGTCCTCGAGTTCAAGCTTATGATTCTCTTCGTATTGTTTCCTTAGCTTGAGATACTGCTGATCCCATTCCCTAGCCTTCACTTCCCAGGTCTTCAATGCTTCACTGTACTTTTGCTTTATCTCGGCGGCTTGTTCTTCAAAGGGTTTCCTGTCTTCAGGTGTTGCCTCCTTCCACATTTTGCTCGTCATAACTCGCACTTCATTTGGGCTCGGCTTGCCCTTTCCAGGTCGGCGACCCTCTTCACAGCGTTTTCGTGCGGACTCAAAGGACGCCTTACTATATAAGAGGTAGGCATTGGCTGCGACTTTCTGTGGCTTCCAGGGTCTTTCGCCGATGTGTGCTACGATATGTTGCCAAGCGGCAAGTTCATACTCATCAATGCGGGCCTGCTTTCTCGATTTCGGAGAAAGGGGGGCCGAGCCATCGTCAGGTCCTTTTCTCTTTAAACCTTGAGAAGAGAAGATAGAATCCTTCGGTAATACAAGTGGTGTAGGGACCTCGATCGGACCGAGCATGGCAGTGAGAACTTCCGAAGCAGCACGCAGACCAGTTAAGTAAGCGCCATGTACAGTAGCCGGGTGCGTCTCGGTTGTGTGTTCTCCTGCAAAGAATAGGTTACCCACAGCTTTAGCCATTGTCTGGTAGTCATCTGGACGCATCGAAGGGCCGGCAGAAGAATAAGAACCTCGAGCAAACTTGTCAGATCCCCAGCGTGTGACAATAGAGTGTACCGGTTGGGGGACCTTAGCTCCGTACACGCTTCGAAGGACTTCCGTGGCTTCAGCGACAAGCTCATCATTCTTGGAATGTTCGGTATCAAAGCCGGCATCTCCAGCCATCAATCCAATGAGGACCGGAATACCGCTTGTATTTGACACATTGAACCATTGAAAGCAGCGTCCCCGTTGAGAGGCATATTCAGCCTGCTTAAGGCTGTGACGGGAAGTTGGGGTGCGAAGGCAACCGAAAATATCCTTGGTAGTATCCCAAAAAGCTTCCGAGTAGACAAGGATAATCTTGTTCAAGATACCGTACCCTAACCGACCGATGGCATCTGTTTTCGACGCCGGTAGAGGAGGGTTGAACTCAACGTTGCCGTGTTTCAAGACCCCGAGAGGTATAGTGGAAACAACGTAGTCGGCCTCGATGGCATATCCATCTTCGGATTCGACGCGAGCGGCCCCCGACCCATTAGGATTGTAGAATATTCGTTTGACATCAGTGTTCTTTCGGACGTTCAATTTTGAGGGCGTATTCGCTAGACCCCATGGAACACTTTGGTAACCACCGATTACCATTGTGTGCTTGCCCTCCCATTCATTGCCAGCGTCAATATCCCAACCCCCTATACTGAGTTGATTGTAGTTGGTAGCATTGCTGTACTCGAGATTGGCTATGTGCCAATTCATAAGTCTAAAGTCCTGTGGCGTGAGGTCCACGATGTTTTTGTACTGGGTGATTGCTTCGTCCATGACAGATCCAAGTGTAGCGTCCGGAGCCTTAGCTGCTGCATCGAGATCCAAGTCAAAGTCCTCGGTCACGTGGTCCTTTAGGGCCCAACCCATCAAACGCGCCTTGTAAGCTGCTTTGAGAGTAGCTGGGGTGCCTGGTTCAACATGCGTTTTACCAGTCGCTCGGTCTGTAGAGACAGGAACGAGACTGACCTGAGGCCCTAAGCTCTGCTGAGAAACTGGAGTTGCTTGCGGGAGGGCAGCTGTTGCTTCTTCAACTTGAGCAATGGTCTTCTGACCTTCAGATGAACTATCTCGGCCTTCGTCCATTAGATCCTTGTTGCCTTCGATGAGTTTAGACGGCTGGATCTTAAACTTATAATCGCTTACTCGTTCTAGGCAATCATTATAAAGCTTCTCCACAAGACGGTCTCGCCTCTCGTCGACAGCTTTGCCATTCGCATCATAAAGTGTAGCATCAGGTCGCAAAGGATAGTAAGGTAAGGCCATCTGCCCCCTCACCAGAACATTCAATGGGTTTCCCCTATCAAACCCAGTGATGATCATCCCGCCACACTCGACGCTGTGCCGACGGCCTTTGAAACCTATTAGATGTTGACTTTTGCTACCATCAAGTGCACGTGAGTACACACGACCGCCTAGACGGTTTCGACCCTCGAGGACAACAACTCTTGGAGCATCCTCTCCTAAGTCTTGGAATTCTCTAGCGTATTGCTGAAATAGACTCTCTAATTGCCTCGCACACCCGAGCCCGGCCATGCCAGCACCAATAACGACCACAGTCTTTCCCTTCTTTGGCGGGTTTGCTCTCTTCGGCCGCTTCCTGATAGGGGGGATTTCTGCGCAGCCGAAATTGATATATCCAGAGCGGACAAGCCAATCGTAACATACGCTTGCGGTATCAAACCACCTTGGGTCTTTGGCACATCCGACAGCCTCCTCGCGGGAAACCCCAATTCGAGGATTGTTCATCCATAGTCGTAGAATCCCGTTCCTGATATTTAGATAAGTCGTCACCTGAGTGTGACTGAGATGATTCCTCAACATCAAGTACTCATCCTGATGAAGAGCGTAGGGGTTTAATCTAGACGACTCGGCCGCGGCTATGCATTGGTTGGCATAATCATAGGGAGCGACATCTGTTGGGATAGACACTCGCGGTCGCACATCGAAGGTTCGTCTTCTCGTCTTGGTATTAGTGGAAATAGGTGTGTCGATGTGAATTGGAAGTGGTTCCTTAAGTGTATCCACATCAACCGGCGTCGTCGCTTTACTTGAGGGCGACGACGTGGATGGGAGGGATGTCAAATCCGAATGATCTGAGGCGGCTGACGCTGATGACTCGAATGAGTTACCCAGGTTACAGTGAGCCCTGAGAAGCCTCGAGTCCTTCAACGGGGATTGATCCCGATGAGATCTGTTGCTCAGTTTAGGACACGGCGGGACGATACTAAGGCATCGAGCTTATGAGGGAAGCTGCCATTTGGGATATGTCACATGAGACTTACGGAGGATCTTCTTGTGATACAGCGACGGATGCCATGTTGTCCGTATCCGTATCTATATCCATACCATCAATTCGTACAATGATTTCGGATTCTGTTCTGGGAGTCTCTCTGGATATGGATGAACCGGGGTTGTAAGAAGTACAGGAATCTGCGAGAAGGGCAGCGGGTAGAGTCTTGGTGATATCAGCCGGAGAGGCAAGTATCGATTCTAGGTGATGATCCAATTCCTCCAAGTCCATAAGAGGTCCCGGCCCGATACAATTACCCTCCTCCAACAAGATCTCCTGAGTGCTTCTCATAGCTAGCGAGCTCAGGCGCCGTGACCGCTAGAGGTATGCAGATGCATCGATATATGGGTATGAACGAGGTCGTCCGGGATTCGTCTATTGGGAGCTTGGCCAAGACTCCCATTGAATGAAAAGTATTTGTAGATTTCGATCCAAATAGTGCGCAATTGTCACTAGATTGGCATGCCGACTACTTCTGTCGGTAGTCTGGACTTCTGGACTCTAGAGAGTCTTGTTAGTCGAGATATACGTTGAATCGCCTCATCTGATTTGGGGTTTTTTTATCTAAGTATCGAATGATCATGCACAGTGGATAATAAGCGGAAACAGTACTGTACCTTTTTTAGAAAATGCAGATCTGGACCGATCTTAATTGATTGCTCGGCTTGGTTACTAAACAGTTACTGGGTTTGGATGTATGTCAATGAATCAGGAGCGAGTATTCTAACAGGTATTGTTCATAAGAAGGTTGGAAGAATCTCGGTTCTGATATCCCGATTCTCTTTGAGGGGGAATGGGTAAGATTGATATGGGTTGTATGGATTGTATGGGATGTATTGGGAATACTGAGACATAACCTGGAAGAGGGATAGAGAGGTACACACTTCAAATCTTGCATACATAATGCACTAATCCTCCCATAAGAAGCTCAGTGCTCCCTGATGTTCCGCTTGATCCACTTCAATTTTTGGAAGGGCTTATTCAAATGGTGCTCCGTGCTCCCCGCCGCTAGGGCACGTGATAGCCTAAAGTCTAATGAGAAATCGCATTGCCTTTCTACTACCCGTACCTACTTAGGTAATGTACCTCTCAACCGCTACCTCCGACAGCAGCTCTGGATAGCAATTGCCATCTCTGGGATCACACAAATATTTCTCGTTTCACACCTATCAGCTATCGGCAAGGGATGCGTACAATTAATACAATGAGTCAAACATGATTAATCTGTCCTATTCCATAATTGCTAAACTAATATCCCTCCGGTCCAGACCTGAATAGCCACTCTGGCCAAGTATCTCGTTATGATCATGTTCAATGGGGGCCAACATTTATATACACATGAATCTCGACCACCCACTACATACGGCCGAATGTTAATCACGGTTGTCGGTGTCGTCTTTCTGGTGAATTCTTTATGAAGAATATATGTGCTACTAAGCTGTAGAAGAAGCAACCGGCTTAGATGGTTCCCTCGCAAAGGATCTTTTCTCTACCGCAGCATCCATCATCTTATTTCCGCTAATGATTGACGTTGTGCAGATAACAATATTCCTTCGAGCTGAGAAAACAATCATGTTAGTTCAATTGAAAGATAAGGTATAATAGGGGTAGACTCGGCACCGACCTTCTTCCTTTTTCGCGATAAATCTCAGCGCTGCGATCTCGGTGAATGTGATACCTCCGACAAACACAACGAAAACCGTCTTTTTATCACCCCCTCCGGATAATAGAGCTCGGGCCTTGACAGCTTTGTCTTCGCCCTTTTGCAGCTCATCAAATGTCTGGCCTCGTGCATGTTTCACAGCTTCATCGAACCCTCGCCATCCTTGTGCACCGCTGCCAGCAGCTGTCCCTACACCGGCCCCCGCGCTACCCCGTGTAATGGAAAGGAGATACTGCTTTTGTAGTATACACTGCACAAGCCGTATAGAAAGTGGAGCGTATCCGCTATAAACGTACGCAATGTCATTCGGGTCATGCTCATTAACTTCATCGACGATCAATCGAAGCTGCTTGCGTAGGTAGGTATAATTAGTTTTCGTCCCTGCTGCCGATCCCGAGCCAGGCATAGGAATCATGCTCGCCATAGGCGAGGTGCGCGACAAAAATAGTTGCAATTTCTCCAAATTATGTAAAGTCAAGAGATGTTGGTAGCCGTAACCTTCTAAGACTAGGCGTCTGAATTGATCGAAATCCTTTGATTTGATACCACCAGATATGCATGAGTATATGCACAGCAGCCTAAGTATTTCTCGTAGAGGTACATCCCTCGCAATTAGTTCCTCGATAGCGTCGAATTGGGAAGTAGGATCAGCACCCGCGGCCAGATTTTGTTGGACCTCCAACATGCGGCTGAACAGGTCTGTTCTGGTATATTTCATAATCTCCTCAGCAAGCCCCGTATGGACTTTTAAGCTCTGGTGTTCAGTTTGATATCCAGGTAATTTCGCCACGAAATCCTTAAGCTCTGCTGTTGTCTTAGACGCGTGCCGGCTGTCATAATCGCTTTGCAACCTCCTTGCCACCTTGTTGAGGAGAGTACCAACAATTGCGAAGTTCGCATCGCGGAGCCCATGATAGAGCTTATCTGACGAATCCAGTTGGATCTTGCGCTTCCTTGAGGGCGCACCAGCTGTCGGAGTAGATGTCGTGCTTTGAGATGTGGTTTGAGAAGGAGCTCCCACGATAGTAGAATCGATGTCTGCTTGGTTATTCTGAATTCCCCAAACTTCGTCAATCAGCCCTTCATATGTCAGCTGTGTCAGTAAAGGCGTGACAAAGTCGACTTCGCGATCGATTATGATGACGCTTTCTATCGTGTTGCTCGGGGTAAGCCCGGATCTCGCACTCTCGCTCGCATCATCTCCCGCCAGTATTTCCTGTCGCATTCTAGTAAGCAGTTCCGCTACGCGTTTCGCATTGTCGCCCTTGCCAATGACACGTGGGAAAAGTCCGTGTTTCGACTGAATGCCCATCAAAGCTTTCGCCATTAAAAACGTAGGCGTTGTATCTTTAAACAAAAAGAGGTCCTGGAAAGAGTTGTCGAGCTCTAGAGATAGAACATCCCGTTCAAGCGGGAAGAAATACAGCGGAAGCTCCGCTATGTTCACATCACCGAGGACGCCGGCCTCCTCTAGAAGTTTGTCGGACACCAGGGTACGGCGAGGGACCCAGAAAATGTGGAATTCGTGACCGGTCTGACTTTCGCGCTGCAGCCGCTTGATCTGTTCTACACTAAATGTTAGCACGTTATGATGGCGCCTCATGCATTCATTACAGCGGAAGAGACACTATAGGTCGTGCTCATAGGATCTTATTTTTGGGCAATAATGACTGACAACGTGAATTGGTGTAATGAATTCATGATGTCTACTGAAAGCCCGTAGATCTTCGACGCGGAATGGGATACTGGAGAGTCAGAAAGAGGATATGGAGATGACGGACCCGCTATGGATTGAGCATGGCGGGCACACTCTCCTCGTGCCATAAATACGACATTGCGTTGGCTCGTGTCGGCGTTCTTATTTTCCAGGAAGAAGAACTTGTCTACGCCATAATCTTGTAAGGTCGATACTTTGACTACGACACCAATCGGGCCAGCTAAGCTACGCTCGATGACGAGGTTCTTCTTTCCACGAACCTAAGACGCCTTTGTTATTCTCGACTGTCTAGGCAGAATAGCAGAAGTCCGAGGAAGTCTTACTTACGCCTTCGAGGAGATAGAGAAGGTCCTTGCGAGCCTTATCTCTGATATGTTCAGCGTCGAACCCCGCATGAGGAGCCATTATGAGCTCGTCATGGGGGTGGTGCTTCTTGAGCGAAAGTAACGGTGTAAAAGGACGGCGAATTATGAGCTTGAGCTTTCTGGAGGAATTGAAAATGAGCTGGGGGGTAGCTTGTTGAACTTTGGGGTAAGGTTAGGTAAGCGGGCTGAGTGGACGTATTGCCTAATCTACCTATTTTCGGTTAGTGCCGCAGCTAGAGATACGGATAGCAACGGTAGAACGAGCACGGACGCGACGTCACAGCTCCGCTCTATACATGTATGCTTATCGATTTTGACGTTTGAAGAAGCTTCCAAGGTTCTTTCAGACTACATGTACACCACCTCATTAGGTACCTACTTATAAGGTGTAGGGTTTCTCGATATAATTGAAACTGTGCTTTGCCTACGTATACACGATGTATCACAAGTGCATCTGGTAGTATCGTCCATGACAGTAATGCTATCGCACAAACGCCATAGCCCGGAATGCATTATCAAAGTATCAGTCAAAACAAGACCACATCAGAAAAACAGGAACAATGGTTATCGTGTAGATATCTTAATCTGGTAATCGCATACAGCCTGCCCACGCAATGCCCATTAACCTCATGCTTGTGCTGTCGGCCGTAAAGAACTCCGCTTCCTTATGAATCTCTTGGGTGTTCAACTCCGGTTTCCCCCCGAAATATAGCCCAACGACCATGCAAATGGAACCGAGATATATCGAGTCTCAACGCAATGCCAATTTCAAATCACCAGTACTAGTCCTATTGGGAAATGCGATCTTGCCAGATCCTGTTCTTCTATACGGTATTATCGTGATAATAGAAGTCAATGTCTCTAGGTCGCAGGCGGTTTCCGCGTACGAAGTCTTCATCGCCGGGCGGTCGCTCATTCCTGGTGTTCCCCGTCAACATACTCTGAATGCTCATACACACGCTTTCCACATTCTGAACGGGGCTCCATCCTTGCGTTCCCAATAGATCGAGGCATATGATCCCGTTAGAATAAATATGAGGGTGCATTGGTATTGGTCGATCTTCTAGCTTCACGAAGGTAACTTCGGGAGGCTCTGTCATACTCTTATTAGCCCGTAGTCTCCGGTTGGACGGATAGCGGGGTGCACATACCAATAGGGTACGCATTACTAAACTTGAACTTCAGGCGGTAGGTCTGGCCCGCGTAGATTGGATTCTGGTCGAGAACCTGGATGTCGAGGAACCATTCCTCTAGATTGTCAGCGGACACCAAGGCGATGCCAGGTGGTAAGCTGTTCGAGATCTAGCAATATATCTAGTCAGCCAGCCCGTTGCGCCAACACCTAGCTATTACGCAAATCACACGTACTTTAGCTAGTTCCTTTGTCAACCTCTTGGGACCCAGGTTGGCCATTTTGGCAGGCAAAGATCAGGCGCGCGAGGTGATGCGGGTGGTTCGAAAATTGATATTGTTGGAAGGCAAAGCTTCGCCACAGCTTATATTTCCCGATAGGTTGACTTGAGTGCTATTATTTGGTTTGCGCCCCAAGTCCAAGCACACTTCGATATAGCCTGAATGAATATCAAAGTCAGAGGCGGCCAAAGAATGAAGATGTAGAAATTTCCATGGAGGTCCTTGTAATTTTCAAGGTGGAAGGCGGCTTTAGAATTAAGCTTATGTACCTTGGCAGGTTGGGGATCGCTCAATCAGATTGAGATGACCATAGCTATGTCCAACCTATCTAACCTCTTCCAAGACCAGGGACGTCAGGGCTAGAGAAGAAGAAAAGAATGACTGATTTGGATAATGTGGTCACAAGAAGACAAGAATGGCTCAATTCCCAAAGGTCCAACGCCAGATAGAGTTGCCCCGCATGGAACATTGAAGTCAACAAAGCTACCTGGAGGGATGTGCGTTAGTACCGCCTGACTTCTAGGTGACGTTGGTACTTATACTTTAGATGGGTCTCGGTTATCGATAAAAGCCTTGCAGATGATACCTCCTTCCGTTAGCGTATAAAGGTAGGTGGCAGCTAACTGGCTGAGACTGGTGACTGGTAAGGTTACCTAGCATGAACGAAGATCATGGACGTTCATGTTTTGATGGTTTGCAGAAGGAGCAATCCTCTCCCCATAATCCGATTCTCCAGTTATTCAGTGGCCACATACTACGAATAATGATTCTCCTATATCTACCTCATAATTCATACCTATAATTTCTATAATTCACCCAGGGCCTCTGAGACATCCCGCTCTCACTAGTAAATGGGCTAATTGAAATTGTTCTGCGTCCTCTCACATGTGACACGGCGTTTGTTAGCCGCCATCGTTGGTCCCATATTAATCCCTTCGTCTTGAAGGGCGCTTAGGCTATCGAGTCACAATCCATCGACATGTTACTCTAACGAGGAAGACATAAGCGGATAGTCCCTCTTATTTATCCTTTGCATTTTAATGCCGTATCCCGATGGCTGGCGCTAGCTCCGGGTTGGTGCTCAAAGTGCCAAATGGATCATGTGCTCAGCCACAGGGCTTCGTGAGGTAACCCAGCTCTCAGGAACGGTTTATGTATGATGGGATGAGCCGACCTTCCGGATTCCGTCCACGGTATGAGCTAGGTTAGCTAATTAGGTACTCAAGCGTCATCCACCGGATTCGTTTCGTTGGCAATGAATTATTGGACTGCTCCAGTATTGCGGCTGAGCTGCCACCCTAATATCGAGTCGCCAAATATCATCAGCAATATTGATAAATTTGCGTGCATAAGCTGCCTCTCTTACCTGGTACAGTATAATATTTGTCCCCCGGCAAAGGCAAGGTACCCGGCAAGGCTTTCTCAAAGGTCATCACATTGGATCGCATCATATGGTAGGTAGGGTACTGTAAGGTAGACAAGCTGGGGGTGTTACCTCAACACTCAGCCTAGCCAACGCCCCCTACAATACCTATCTATTAACACCTACATATGGACGTGGATGTCATCTTTCCATACCTCAGCTTTCTTTGCTGTCATATACTACACTATTCAACAATCAATCAATTACTACTCAAATCAGTTCGTTAACAATAAGAAAGCAAACAACACCTACGCTACCACCGTTCTATACAAAGCGGAAAAGCCCCTCGATCCAGTTTTAATAAGGGTCGATCGAAATTCAGCTGCTCCTACCCTAATAAGAGGAGGGGTCCATCTGGTCCATCTGAGGGGCTAGGTTACCCCATAACTGCTTCATAGCTAAGTACGGTACACATAGTACATACGTACGTCCATCGTACAACGATTACGCCGTACCTGTTATCTAACACTCAACTTGTCCTGCAGCTACTATATTTCTTTTTCAAGCCCAATACACCCACGTACACCCACGTACATATCTCTAGCCTGCCTTACGGTCACCATCGACCAGCTGAAAGCCTCGTTGCCTTCAAAACCTAAACATTCGCTTCTTGTTATTCGAACACTCTTCCTTTAACATCGTATTTTCTCATTTTTAGGAGTCCACTCTTTTCGACTCCGAACTCTGGCGAAAGTTGCACAAGACCGGTCCAGGAAGCCCCTCGCCATTTATCATTTCCTGTCGTCGGTCTTACCCCACGTCGCGATGAGTTGTGAGTTATCTACTTGCTCTTTCAACACCCCGGTCTCAGCCCAATATGCCTCCCCTCTTTGTTTCGGAGAAAAACAACCAAGCCGTCTCTCTCATTTCAAGTCAATTCACTGCTTGTCTCAATTCCTAGGCCGACCCATCAAGCACAAGACGCCCATTTGAAACAGGTACTAACTCACGATACCCCACAGTCAACGCCATGTTTAGTAGCCTTCGAGGCCAACCCGAAAGTTATGAGAGAAAAGCGAAGTACAAATTTGGCCGGACACTAGGTGCGGGCACATACGGTATCGTGCGCGAAGCCGACGGCCCTACTGGCAAGGTCGCCATTAAGATTATCCTCAAGAAAAATGTCAAGGGAAACGAGAAGATGGTCTGGGACGAGCTGGAAATGCTCCAGCGTCTGAACCACCCTCACATTGTTAAGTTTGTGGACTGGTTTGAGTCAAGGGTATGTAGACGAGCGACCTAGATTGGCATCCCCTCGCGCCGACTCAGACTGACATACTATATGTAGGATAAATGGTACATCGTCACGGAACTCGCCACTGGCGGTGAGCTTTTCGATCGCATTTGCGAACAGGGCAAGTTTACAGAGAAGGATGCTTCGCAAACCATCAAGCAGGTTCTCGATGCCGTCGACTATCTGCACAGCAAAAACGTGGTACACCGAGGTAGGCAGCTAAGATCTTCCCCTGTGGCAGCCATTGGACGATCGTCTAATTATAATCAGATCTCAAGCCCGAAAACCTCCTCTACCTTAGCAAAGATCCCAACTCCGACTTGGTCTTAGCAGACTTCGGAATTGCAAAGATGCTCGATACCAAGGACGAGGTTCTTACAACAATGGCAGGCTCTTTCGGCTACGCAGCGCCGGAAGTTATGCTGAAAAAGGGCCACGGCAAGCCTGTGGATATGTGGTCCTTGGGCGTCATCACTTATACTCTACTCTGCGGATACTCTCCTTTCCGTTCTGAGAACCTGCAAGATTTAATCGACGAATGCAGCAACGGGAAAGTGGTCTTCCACGAGCGGTACTGGCGAGATGTCAGTGACGACGCGAAGGACTTTATCATGCATCTCCTACAGCCAGACCCTGATGATAGATGGACTAGTCAGGTATGTGGCGCGTGCTCGCACAATGTCAGGCTCCATGTGTACTAATATTCCTACAGCAAGCTCTAAAGCATCCCTGGCTCAGCGGTGAGAATGCCACCGACCACAACTTGTTGCCAGAGATCAAGGCCTATATGGCCAAGGCGCGCCTACGCCGCGGTATCGAACTCGTCAAACTGGCCAACCGTATCGAGGCGCTCAAGATGCAAGAAGATGATCCGGAGAACCCCGATTTCCAAGACGACTCGGTGGCCACGGACAGTCGGGTCCAATCAGCCGCAGGCAAACCCGCATCGCCAAAGGAGGAGAGCACTGGTAAGGGCAAGCTTACACGCGCAATGAAGGGTGCTATTTTCCGCGAGGTAGTGCTAGCCAAGGTCCGCGAGATGAAGGAGCAGGAGCAGACACTCAAGATCAAGGAAGAAGTAGAGAAGGAGGCCAAGCGGAGGAGCTTCCACGATTGAGAAGATGTTAAGAAACAGGATAGGCGGAAATAGATACCCCTCATTTCTAACAAGGGCAATGGGAATGGAGAATGGAAGATATTCAGGGTCGGCACATAAAATACGTTGTTCATCATAACTAAGACATTACAGTGCGTAGCAAGGTTGACAAGAGGGCTGGGTATTCGTTAGAGACCGAGGAATGAAGGTCAGACAGAGCGCGGCTCTCTATTTCCTTTCTCTCAGATATCCGGTTTTGCCCTAGCAGATGCTTATCGAGCTGCTTTGCGCTTCGTTTGTTACCTAACAGTATTTTTCGTTTCGTGTAGTCAGATGAGGTACCTTTTGGCGACTACCTAACCTTAGTGGGTTCCTAGGGGCGTTACGGAACGTGTATTGTTTCTTCTATTAGAGGTCCATCTCCTAGAATATTGTTGAGAGAGCACCTAGATTAGTCAAAGTGACGGCGTGTTCGCTCACAGCACCTCATGCCTCTTCGTATTTTCAAAGTCTAATCAACGTCCGCGAGATATGCCAAGAAGTCGAGTTTTCAAGTAAAACGGCAAGTATTCAATGATATCAAGTTATATCAGGTAGCTAGCTAACTAGCTACATAAGTATATATACGAGACGTAAGTCATTAAGTCCCCTCCTTCTCCCTTTCGTTCCATCCAGCCAGAATAGAACGTCAGAGGATAAGGGAACCATGAGAATCATTACCCAAGGGCAGTGATAAATAATACATACAGACGTAAAAATACATTTCGTCGTTGCGGCTTCATTGGTCTTTTCTTGCCTCTCCCTCTAGAGACGTTTCCTTTTCTTCTTGCGTGTATGTGCGTTCCGTCTCTCCTCCCGTCTTGGCTCAACCTGTCCCATTTATTCTTTGAGGCGGCCTCATACCCGGGTATAATGTTGATGATGGTGTTGTATCCAACGGAGAATGCATATTTTGTTTAATTTTCTTTTCGATTTTCGACTCTTCCATTGGCGCCCCCTAATCCATGTTTCCTCTCGTCTCCCTTTCCCCTATCCGTAACTAATGCAGACGTCCACAAGCGGGTAATGTCGTATGTAATGTACAAAAGAAGAATAATAAAAAAAGCAATGCTCTGGCATTTCACTTCCGCGCCCTTTTGATACATAAAACTGGGTATTCGCATCTAATAGAAAAGAGGTGTACGTATATATATGATCGGCAAATATTGGTGCATGCAGTAAGCTGATGTGCATGAGCGCAAAAGTAAAACTCCTTAAGCTCCGAGTTCACCTAGGACTTGCTCTCGCAGCGCCTCGTAGCGTCGACTATCGAATCGCTTCCTGCGCCACCCGCTCGCACGCAGGCGCTCGATCCGCTGTTGCAGGGCCTCGTCACTACATCGGATTGTTGAGGCAGCAGAGGCTGGTCGACTGATTGGTGAGCCAGCAAAGCTGTTTCGCAAACCAGGTGCTGTCAGTGGCGCCGACTTCTCGGTGGAACCCAAATTGATTTCAATTCCGCCAGGAAGAGAGTTCGACCGGTTCTGATACCGAGGCGGAGTCAAGGGCGATGGTGGGACAGGCCAAGCTTCTGTTGAGATTGTAGGCGTTTCTGGTGTATCGTCCGATTCGGCGAGTAAGGCTTCAACGCCATCACGGTGCCAAGTGACCTGGGAACGTAGAGCAGAAAGCTGCGCGCACATCCTATTTACTGAACGTGTTTGCAGGAAGGCGTCAAGGTCGAATTTGTCGTCAGGAGAGGTAGATTCTTCCGTCGATTGGTGATCGTTGGTTGTAGCAACCTCTACTACTTCCGGCTGAGAGGCTGCCACTGGTTCGGACTTTGGTGATCCCGGCTTTACCCTCCCGGTCGAGAGAGGAAGGGGATTTTCAGGGCGCTGGGGGAAGATATCATCCTCCCACCCTAACGTAGGACTATCCGGGCGGATGTATGGCTCGGGTTGGAACTCGATAAGATCATTCAATCCGGAGAACGAGACCTTCTTCTTAGCCTTAACCGCCGGTCTTGGACTCGACTTTAGCACACCATCGGCCGAACACACTGACGTCCTAGGCGATGACAGTGTCGTACTTGAAACTGATGACCGTACACTAGATAGGCCTGGAGAGTGTAGACTTGAAGTAGTAGAGGTCGACTCAGACCTTGTTCTCCCAGTTATATTTTCTTCTGCGTTCCGGATCAACTCTTCGGCCTTCGCATAATGTGCTTGAGCGTCGCGAAGAAGCCTTGTACGGTAGTTAGATGAACACGATAAGGGCCGCGCGCACAGTTCGAATGACGATGCGGCGTAAAAGTGCAGGTAAATCAGATAAAGAGGTTCTACAGTAGATGGGTCCCTGAGGTTATCAAGAACCTCGCAACACCTTGCTGAGCATGCTCGGTACTTGCGGTTGAGATACTTGCGCTTCACCTCATCTATAGCATTCTTCCACTCTACGGAAGTGAACGGAATGATCGGGATTGTAGCCGGCGGGACCAAAGAGGCACGCTTCGTTGTCCTGAGAGTTGGTAAAGATTGTTGCCGGCGGTGGACCAGTGACGGAGGCGGAGGCGGAGATGGCGACAGCGAGGCTCGTCGGCCTGTCTCAGTAGGAAAAGATCTAGTGCTTGACCTACCATCAGTGGATGATGGTAGTAACAAAGGTATTAACCCACTCATAGCTACTGTTTCCAAGTCGTGTGGTTGTGTTATTGCTATGATGAACTGGTTGTCTTTCGTGCAGCGAGGGTCCAAGTAGGGATATAATGACGTGAATATATCTCCCTTGTCATCTGAAGTTGGATCTGCAGTGAGACAGTAGCTGAGCCGAGTCCGTGGTAACTTCGGTCGATTATGCAGGCTGCCGAGGAATCAAGTAACACATAAGAGCATGTCAGGTTCTCATCGAAGGATCAGACAACGGTGGCGAAATGTGTGCGTGTAAACGTCGGCGAAGCTGAGGAGGTATGAGACCAGTAGCAGATGATCAATATTCGAGTATGACGAGTGACGGTCGAGGCCTCGGACTGACTAGTGATATTGTTTTCGAGTACACCGGGATCAGCTTTAACTTATTTTACTTGAATGCCCTCACGTTTCAACCCCCTATGGCAATTCCGGACAAGTTAGGCCTCCGCCAAGGAATAAGCTAGAAATTAAAAGAGAAATTGGGAAAATGCTTGACCCAGGTATTTCTTCTCTTTGTTAGTTTCTAGCTCACCGAGTCGTCTGGCTTCCTCCGAAACCGTATTTTAGAGAGTCAACGAATGTATATTAAGGTGATTTCCGCCGTATCCCTTTCGTTCTTTTGTGAGGCGGCTGGGGAAAAAATGAAGTGCTCGACGATGGCCGGCTAGGGATCTGGAACAACGCCGCTCACTTTCAAGTTGTGGCTTTGGTTGAGTAGGCAACCCCGAAAGTTTACGATGACGACACGAACAAAACCCAGCGTCGCCAAGTTTACGTACTGTACGAAGTATGTCTAAGAATAAGCTCAAACAAGAAGCAAAGTGGTGCGGACGAGCGTTAAAGGGGGTTGGTCCCTGTTGACACAGATGCCGTCAGAAGCAAGAGATGATAACGATACCAAGTATCCGGCAACGTTTCAAGCGAGATAAAAGATAGATAACATCAGACAAACCAAGGGAAGAGAGATACCCAAGAAAATGTCCGGAGGTCATGTCTATTAATCTTACAGATTTCCAAGATAGTAGATCGTTTTTCTTATTGGAGTCCGGGGTATCATGTGTAAATTTGCTTCGAGTGAGGTCAAAGCATCGCTGCAGGCTTTTCACCAGGAAGAGGATAGATGCTTGAGCGAACTTTGGATTGGTGGAGTTTGTGAGAGGAAATTGATCGACACCAGCATGGGAATAAGCATCCCTTGAGGACCGGGGTTCGAGAGGCTACTAGGCAGAGATTAGAGCACGGTACTACGATGTAATATCTGACAAGCCCTAGCAAGCAAGTTTGACAAGCAAGATGGAGACGAGAATGCTCTCAAGCCTTGCCATTTTGGTTGGGTTGGAATTCCTCTTCTGGAGTCCACTTCTCGCTGCGCTCTACGGTGTGTTGTACATGTTAATGCCAGAGTCAAGATACCCGAGGATGGAGTAGCCCATTTTTGTCATAGCATGGAGAACTGAACTGGACACAATTAGGTATTGGAGTTTGTGAAGAACCAATTAGTGTGGTGTAACAGAGAGGCGGTCGAGATCCGAGCGTTGGGAAAGCGAAAAGAAACAAGGGGGGCTGCTGAGGGAGATGGGATGAAAACTCGTGGCGAGTGGGTGGGGGAGCAGGTAGAATTGGAAGTGTGAAACGGTGTAAGAGGCAGGTGAAGCTTCCTAGTGTAAACTCTACCTGTGTAATAGTAGAATGAGGCAAGACGTGGCGGGTCGCGTGGTGGCAGTGGTGGTAATGGTGGTGGCAGCAACAATGTTAGTGATGGCAGTGGTGACCCGCGCCGCAAATAACGCTAGGTTAGGTGCCTTAGGGTCCGTTCCACCCCTGTTCTAAACTGGCCGAGATGTATGGCAATCGGTTCATGGTCGCCGTTCCCCTTGCAGCTATATCCCAGGAAAACGAGGGAAGAAGCCAGGTTAGGAAAGGACACTCCCCTGAACCCCTGCACGATACCTGCGGCATTCAGCAGAGTACCGAACTATCGCGAATTGTAGAATGGGATTAAATATTATCTGCAAGTGACCCATTTCTCCTTTTTCCCATCTCACCAAGCACATAAATCACCGCATAAATCTATCCAAGTTCAACTACAAATTTCTTCCACCGCCATTAACATGCATACACATCACACCTCAAGTAGTTCATTGCGCCTCTCATAATACCACATAGTTCTACATATTTCTGGAATTGGCGTAAACAAAACTAACACCCCGGAAAGCAAAACCGGCGCACAGACGAGGACGAGAGCAAAAAGCGTTACATCGGGTATTCGGCGGTCTAAACACCGACCTCTATGTGGTCCGAGTTGCAACCGTCTCCCTGTCAAGAGGACAAACCCTAGATGCGTAATCTTGCGGGTGAAGTCCTCTTCCCTGAATAAAATGTCAAAGCTCCTTGCTGCAATGATACGCTGTTGCAGGAACATCTCGTCGACTCTTGCTCTTGTTGCTGCGTTGCAACTGAATAGCATGCAGGCTGTTGATTAGTGACAACATTAGACGATCCAGGGACCAGAAGTTCCTATGTCGAATCTGCTGCCGCCTGTGAGCACCGGCAACCGGGCGGTGGATTTCTCGCGTCTGTTCGCCGGGACGAAAGAAGGCCTCCTAATGGTCCGAATCTCGTCATGCTCTTCCATGTTATCCAACCTCATGACTCGAGTACGTAAAGGCGTTGAGGGGTTATGAGGACCTACCTACACTACATCCTCAACTGCATGCGGGGTTAAAATATTATATTCTTGGCAGCATCGTGATGGCTTCATCAAGGCCTAGAGTTCGCATCCTATGAGTTTCATTCCCACCCATGATGGTACGGTAACCCAGCTATTATTCTACCTGGCTCGTGGTATCGACAACGTCCCGGTGGGTGCTGTACGAAGTTGTTCACGCCTGTCGTCCGTCCACCCAGTTACGTGGACGCAGGTAGATTCTATGAGATTCCGACAACCAAAAGCCAAGACTCTACTTTAATAAGCATACCTTTCGTTCGAAGATCGTCGCGAAAAATACCAGCGTTAGTTGTTATAGCCGTTGTCTACCAGAAGTGAAGCCTGCAAAGCCCCATTACTATATCACATCACGAAAACGAGTCTGGCGGCGCAGCAAAGGTAGGCAATGATCAGTCGCTATTCTCGTAGAATATGGATCTTGCTTCATGTAAGATTACCGTCCCGATGAAGAGTTCGCAGCTCTAGTATCCTGTCTAACCATGTTTCCGACTTTCATAATACCGGCCCAAGTCCATATTAAGTCAAGAATATCCATCGTTCTACCACTGCAAGTGGAGTGTCGGAATATTTATATGCAATATTCATCTACGAACTCCTCTTGAAAACGGACATTATACCGCTACTAGCTGACCGCTTTGACAGCGCGAAGCTAGTAAAACATAGTGTGAAAGATACGAAACATAATTGTGAGGTGAGCATTATTATATCTCTTTCATTCCGCTGCCGTTGGCACGAGTATAACTCTTACAAGGTCGACCAAATCGGAAGTTCATTCGTCTTGTCTAGCTTGTGTCAGTCAGATGGACCTGTATCAGAACGGAACCGGCACTGCTGTTTCCGTAGTCTACGGCCTTGCCAAGCTCTTATGTTGTCGCCCTACGTGCAGTACCCAATACTCGAACCCTCACCCGACCGCGTCATATCGTCTATCTAGTCCCTATCTACTGCCGTAGAATGTTTTGACTACTTGATAGAGTCATTAGAAAGGATAGCAATTCCTTTTCAAGGTACCTATCGGGGAGATTCACATCCTTAATCTTAGCTTTGCTCTGTGCGACATATTCGTGTAGAACAACGGCGAATAGGCCACCACTGACTTTAAATTAACCTGGGAATCTTGGCTTCGTTTCTTGGTCGGACTCGGACCTGTCGCCGTGCTCCTTGTTAGATATTTCGTGTGTGTGTCAGAAATTCCCGGGCATGCAGCAACCTTGGTGCCGGATTCCTCCTGCGGCACACAGACGGACATGGATTCCTCCAATGGCAGTTACCGGAATCTTTGCTGCCAGATGTGATCATGTATGAGCTGCATTGGTCATTTCTCGCCTCTTGTTGGACCCTTAATCCATACACAAGGAAAATTCCGCACAGGGTATTTGGTTACTGTATTAGGAGAAATACCGAAGCGTTTGTCATATTCTTCCCTAGCAAATAGAAGCCCCATCTTCGGCAGGACTCACGGTTGGCCTCTCCTTATAAGCACATTTACGGTTCTAGTCGCGAGGGAGGCTAACAACGGCGCATGTCCTTCGGTGATAACCACGCGGATGACTCCCCGTAGAGTAGTCCAAGCCCCTTTCCGAAGATCATGTTAGACGGGAGGATACCCTAGGGGCAAGATAGTTCTAGACATAGAAATACCAAGTCAAGTCAAGCCATAACATATTTCACAGGACCATTCGCAGGTAGCATCAACCTTCAACCTTCAGTTTAAGTCCCTCCATCGCTTCAAAGGTATCCGCTTCGGCTTCTGTATGTATGCAGTTCCCAGTGTTTTGCAGATCTATGCAGGCTAGCCTTTGGGTCATATATCGTATGATTGCTGGGGAAAGTTGGCAGCAACCCGGTATACTTGTTTACTTCCCCTTGTATTAAGCCCAAGTGACCTCACAAGCTCGTTACATCAAAGCGCTTACCGCGATTCTACCACAAATGGGAACGGTTGCGGCATCTGGAGAATGGGCTCGTGGACTCCTACAATGACATAACTGCGCATGCACATCTCTCGCATACAGCGCTTGTTCGGTATCTGATCTCTCAAAAGACTCTGGCGGCACAATGACGTTGATAACCTGCGCCTAGATTGTTGACAAGCGACTTGCATACAGGATGGTAACATCATCCCAAATTCATGTTCCGTTGGGCAGTCCAAGGTGCAGCTATACTTACTAAGATCGTCTTATTATGTAAATCTGGCAGCACCCAGCTGCAGTGGAGGTAGGATTAACAAAGGAATGCGACCAAACTGCAAGCTTATTAACTCATGTTTCAGAGAGAACTAGACTTAATTGGATAGATAGTTTCTTGTGGTCCATGGAGTATTGATCTCATGATAAGCCTGTTATGTAGTATGTTCTGCATCTATCTTGGGTTCATCCGTTCTTAACATCAGCTCCCTGAGAGAACATGAATGATGTTCAAAATGCCGCAGATCATGGGGATCAGACCGGCTTCACAGTAAAACAGGGACTAGCATCGATGGTGAAGATAGTTCCATAAGCAGTGGAGATTGGCAAGGGAAGGGGGGATGAGTCGTAAGCGCAAGACGAGTTCATATTCCACGTGCCCCTTTCATATAATACCTATAACCTATAATGGTTGAGGCCATACCGGACTTATCAAACAACATGGGCCAAGAATCAATCACGCCTGGGCCGTGAATATCCATGTTTAGGACATATTCTTACTAGATTTACATCATTCCATACTACATAGCCGTCGAGACTGTCCCCCCTCTCGCTTTCTTCTTCAGCGCCAAAATTGAAGAATTTACACTTGACAAAGGCTCCCAATCCTCACACCTATTAGCGGCTATGAAAATGATATTATTCTAGCTTTGGTATAGATTTCCAGCAATACGCTACCAGAAATCGCAGTAATCTATGCGATCTCGTACTTGTGGACTGATATAGAGACAATGGCAACTATCTGCCAACGAAGAGCCTCCAACATCCATAGGAGGTAGCCTTGTGGAGAGATAAAATCTCAACTGATAGTATATTCCCTAACGGATGTTGTATACCATACGTTTTTTCCCCTGCGAAGCTGTAGAAGCGCCGAGCACGGAACTTCACTAATATGGGATTTTGACACTAGGCTGCGGCTGGAGCCTAGCTCGTCTTTCTGGCGTCAACTACTCAAGTGAATAACCTCATCCAGCATGGCGCCCGATTGTCCCGCGTCACGCTAGCCTGGTTATGTATGCATTTTCCTATAGTGGCCGCGGTATATACTATTAGAGCAGCTGAAGGTTGAGGTTCAATAGGTCAATGAAGTCTGGCCAGAATGATATGGATACCATCTTCGTTGCGCAGCTTGTATGAAAACGACGATCCGAGTGGTCAGCCGTTTTAGTTCAACATATACCAATTCCACGTGGTATCGTGCTGCGAAGGCCTAGATTCGCCCTTGAGGTGATGTGATAACATTTTCAGCTTACGGCCTGAGTTCCGAACATTATAGTGCAGCTTAATCAAAAGCTCTAACTTACCTAAGGAGCCTCACCCGAATCCATCACGGTACAGCCCGCTGCTAAGTTTCTAAAGGACGCCTAAAGCGATTCGGGACCAAGCATTTCCCTAGTTGGCCTCACCTCGAGCCATAATGTAAGGTATTCTCTCCAGCTGGTCTAGGTCTTGATGAAGACTATCGATACAAACTGATTCAGTATGACGGCTGATTCCTATCCAATTGTAGGGGCATCTCAGAACTAGGGCAGCCGAGTTAATCGTCTGAGCCTACGCGTCCCTCAACTAGCGGCGCCATCATGCATGCACGGCGAGGAATCACGAAACCCATCGGTATGATCTAGGCCTTGCTATTGTCGAGGACGATAGTGAATTAGAGAGGCAGCACCAAGGGACGGAACCAATACTATGGCCATACTCATCGGAATCGCCGAGATGCTACGACTGAGCGAAGACAATGAGCTGAACGAGCTCACGATGCCTATCATGTACGAACGAGTCACAACGAAGTCTATAAAATCAAGTCACACCTCGTCTATCTGGAGTTCAGTAATTCCCGGACATACTCAATTATCAAGGATACCCATCTCGCAAGCCTCCCTTTTTCACTTCACACGACCCCTTATATCTATATTCTTCTTCTACAATGGCAGTCTCGGTAGCCCCTGAACCTGTTGAAGCCATCGCTATTAAGGCTCAAGGCCTCGACGCGCAGGCTGTTAGCATTAATGCGGCCCTCAACAAGATCACAACCACCATCGCAGGCGTCTGGGACCTAGACACAGGCAGGAAGGAAGCTCCTGACGCCGACAAGACCGTATTCATACCGCACAAGAACCCCGGCTCCGAATCCGTCGTAGAAGGCGATGACCGCAAGCCTGTGGCACCAGAGCACTTTGCACCTGGTGGTAAATATAGATGTTAGTGTACTTACTACTGAAACTTACTCAATTATTATGCTGATGGCGCGGGATTTAGCAATTCTCAAGCTCTTCATCAAATACGAGAACCTGGGCGATAACAAATTCGCCCACGGCACCGGCTGGCTGATCCGTCCCGATGTGATGATTACGGCTGGGCACAACGTATTCACATGGAGAGCAGGCGGTGGCAGAGCCCGTGAGATAATCGCGTACGCTGGCTACAACGGTGCATCCAGCATCAACGACCCTTCCGTCGAAGTGCGCAAGGCGAAGCGAGTTGTCACGACTTCGCAGTGGCTATCCAACCGCGGCTCCATGGCCCACGACTTCGCTCTGGTTATGTTTGACAAGCCGTTCACAAATGTTACTCCGTTCCAGTACATCGAGACTCCCTTGAAGGATAAGCTGGAGCTTGGCGTTGTCGGCTATCCGGCTGACAAAGTCGATGCTACGACTGGCGAGAGGGGAGGGAAAATGTACGAGCTTTTCGAGAACACGGAGTACAACATCATGGAGCACAAGGACACCATGCTGGAGCATTTTATCGACTCTGAGGGAGGCAACTCCGGTGGTCCAGTACTAAGGGGCTCTGATCTGTGTGCCATCGCCACACACGTCTACGGCGGCGACTCCAACACTGCGTCTGTTCTCGGCCGCTACGGCAACCCCGTACAAGACTATATCGCTGCCTTCGACTTGCCCCTTGCCAACCCTAGACAGATAAATCTCGTGCCGGTCAACGGCGATGTTATCTCTCAAGCCGATGCCGCTACCGGACCCCAGGTCAAGGAGATTGCAAAGCTCGGCGACAATATTGTGACACCCGGAAACGACTCAAACAGCCACAGCGCTAGCCTCAACGGTGCCAACGGTACAAATGGCACCAAGGCCAACACCAACAGGCCCGAATTCTGGATTTTCGAGGGCGTCGACGAGATCCTGAACTTAACCAAGGACATCGCCACAGTCCTCGGCTCCAGCATCGCCGGACCAGTCGGCGCCGCCATTGTGCCCGCCATCGTAACAGGAATCAAAATGGCGCAGCCCGAGGGGCCACTGGACATCGATGCTGCGCTGCGGCGCGCGCTCCTCGCCAACAGCACATTCCTCGTCGCACAGCAGCGGAACGCCAAGGAGGAGGGCTGGCTCGACGACCTCGCCGACGTCGTCACCGCCCCCTTGAAGCTCATCCCCAACCCGATTACGCCCATCCCGGTAGTCGGGAGCCCGGTTATCAGGTTGCCGTTTGGGGAGGTCATGAGAACGATTGGGGTTGTCGGGGACGCCGCGGAGAAGCTCGTAAACGATGTCGCTGCCGAGGTAACCCGGGGCCTGCTCCTGCGCGCACAGATCCCGGAGCTCGCTCGCGTGGCTAAGGCGGAGAGCGCGATGGATGTTGAGTCTGCCCCGCAACCGAGCGAGAACGAAGCAGCTTTCGTGCAGGAATTCGCTCAGGCTACCGCTCGTAACACTAAGGCGAGCGAAGAAGGGTTCTTTGATGACGTCGGAGGTTTCTTCAAGGGCGCCGTGGACAGCGTCGGCGACGTGGTCTCGGACGGGGCCAAGCTCGTGGGCAAAGCGACGCTCGAGGGCGTGGGCCTCGTCGCCGACGCCGTCACCGACGTCACGGAGACCGTGAGCAAAGTGCCCGTGGTGGGCGACGTGTTCGGGACCGTGATCGGCGGCGACCCGGCCTTCCGCTTGCTGCAGATGGTGGGCAAGACGGCCAAGGAGATCAAGTTCGAGAGCGCGTTCGACGACGAGCGTAAGCCTGAGAATGTATTCGACGATTTATATAAGGAGATCAGCAAGATCGCGCAAGCCCTGATCTTGCATCAGGTGTTTGCGGATCAGTTCCTGTCGGCGCAGATGGCGCGGCCAGTCACGCAGCTTAAGGAGGAAGGCTTTTTTGACGATGTTGGTGATTTTTTCAGCAATGGTAAGAATATCCAGGCTATCGGGACTGGGATTTCTTGCGCGGGTGCGGTCGCCCCTGTCATTCCAGTTGTTGGCCCGATCTTAGGACTCGGACTCTTAGGAGTGGGAGGTGTTACGACTGTGGTTGGCATGGCTATATAAGATATGAGTGTTTTCGTGTGAATATTGGCGAAGGACATGAGTATATACCAGGTAGATATATGATGATGAGTGATAATGAGTACAGTTTTCCAATTTACTAGTATTTCGTGCTGCTTCTCTACTCCTGTAAAAAGCAAAGTATGTGTAAAATTGATTGGCTAGAGGCCATCCTAGTAGGGGGCTGATATAGTGCTTCTCCCTCCTCCTCCTTTTCCATTCTTCGTGTTACATTCGCATCAAAACAACTCAATACTTGTTTGAATGTTCCGTCTTTTGCATTATGCCTGGGTTGACCTCATGGTCTCGTGTTTCTTCTCAAAACTTGTGTTAGAGATTAGAAGTGTAGAATCTTGAAAATATCAGCGGTAACTCTATAGGTTAACGACGGCCTTTCTTCTCAGGGTCTCTAATAGCATTCGAAACGACCCCACGGAAAATCCATATCGTAAAATGTCGGCCCATCTAACTATACGCCTGTCCGATACGAGAATTTAAGTATAAATATAAGGCAACCATAGACAATTTCCGGTACCATCTCATATATCTACATCAACCCACCTCTGCCTCACTCCTCCGCTCCTCCCTTCTTAGCATCCCCAACCAGTCTATCAACAATCTTACCATGTATACCCTTCCAATTATTATCCACCTGCGCCTTCACAATGGCTAGGAGTAACTTCGAGCAGGTAATATCCACCTCCTCAACCAACTCCAACCCCCCTTCCTCCTCTCCCTCGCCACCCTTTCTTTCCCGTATCGTCCACTTCGTCTCCATGACCACGGCCAGGGGGCTCCGAATGCGCACCCACAGGCCGTCCTTCAAATCCACAAACTCCTCCTTGCTCACCACGCTCGAGCTCCACACCGGGTTCGGCACGTGGTCGATGACCTCGTACAGCTTGACGACGGGTGAGCCCAGCGGCTCCACACCGGCCGGCAATTGGTACGCCCGCTTGGCGGAGGCGGCGTCGTCCGGGTGCTGGGGCGAAAGTACGCGGTGCGAGACGTAGTGCGGGTCGCACTTGAGGAAGAACTCGTGGTCATGCAAGAGCGCGACGGCGGCCTTTTTAGTGATATTGTGTCCGTCCGCCTCGCCCGGGATCGGCGATGTATTGACCATCTTGGTCGTTCCCGTGAAGACTGGTTGTTTGGCCTGTGTTAGCAATTCATCTCTCTACCTACGTAGGTATGTAACTGCGGGTTATAATTAGTAGGTGAATAGGTGGTGATATAAACACCAATGCGTGTATATCCAAGGCACATAGGTGATCATCTCGATAGATAACGCTGCGGGGATAGGAACGAGAACAGGAGGGGTTGAGATGTAGATATATAGATAGATAGACGTGGATTGAAACTTACACGACATCTTTACTGACTCGGCTCTACACTACTCTCTCTACTCTATTCCGGTCTAAAAGTCAAAGTCGTGCCAGCGACTCTCTTTCTCCAACTTCGACACCAAAAAATGAAGCTGTAGAGCGTTAGCCTCAAAAGAGGTAGTGGTCCGTAAATCGGTGCGAACACGAAGCAAAATCCGTCGATGCAATGGCATTCGGCAATTACTCAATCGACGATATCAGCAAGGTCGCAGCCCAGCCCCTGACATCATCAAGCCAAAGGGGGGATTTCGCGTGCGCCTTCTACCCCCGATGTTGCATTCTTGGTGCCTGGATTAGGCATAACCTACATGAACTACGGGGTCCCCCCTACAGCACGGCCCGGCGCTGCGAAACTGCTCTAAGCAAGCTATTCAAAACTAGGGCGCGTTTCAACTCATAAAGGGGATAGGATGTGCCACTTGGTAGCGATCCATGGATAGGGACAAATATTTATAAGGTATTAGCCGCCTCACTTACCCTACTTTAGCATAGCTAGGCATGCCTAGACAGCTATATCCACAATGATACACGCGAATATCACATTGACACTTTAAAAAAAGAGCTTGGACTAATATCATTACTAATAATTTCATTGCAGCCTTAAGACAGGCCAGTGGAGCTTATAGTCTCTGCGCATGCCTATACCTACGCCTCTGTTTCCTAAGGGTATCTCAAGTAAGGCCGACGTCCCCAATACGCATCGCATTCTCTCTCTAAAACTTTTTGACTCGTATACCTGCTAGTCCTGCTCCCTCGTTGATTCTTAGTCATCCAAAACCACAACTTGCCCTGTTTGTGGTTGCGGCCGAGGCCTCCCTGACGCCATCTGCTTGTGATACACAGCTTGCGCTTGGCTTTTCAGCGCCTGCCCCTTAGGTTGAGGCTTCAAGACTGTTGGTGATTGCATGGCAAGCCGCCTGATCGCCTCGTCGACGGCCCTGATCAAGTCTCCTACACGGTGATCCGTTTTACTCGAAGCGGAATCGACCAAAGATCGCCACGCCTTGCCTTCGGCATTATACACCTTATCGAGCGCCTGCTTAAACTCGTCGTTGGGCTTCTTAACTGGGCCAGGTTCCTCACGTGTCAATTCCCACTCGACGTCCTCGCGGCGACCGCGAAGCCTGATCTGCAGTGTTAAACGTCGTAAGGCGTGGGGATTCCTATTCAAACCAGGAAGAGTGTAATGAATATTGAACCAATCCAGGTGCGCTGCAAAGACTTCGACCCGGCCTCGGTCATTCATTGCAAGATCAGCCCAGGCATCCTCGACTGAGTCTAATGCACGATGAATTGGTAGCGTGCTCGACAAATAGAACGGCAGTTTCTCGCAACGAAGGTCCGAGTTGATGAGGGCCCGGAAGAAATCCAAAGCGCGCAGTTGTGGGTTGCCACGCTCAAAGGAGAGTTTAATCCTATCTGGACTCAGTTCCAAGGTTGCCGTCCACCGGTTGCTATTCGGTTGCGCTGTCGTCTCTCCATCCGACTTCTTACGATCAGTGTAAGTGACCACCACCTTGGTAAGCGTGATTTCTTCGCAATGAATATCCCTGTCGCTTCGGCGTATTGCGTCGACGCAGTCAGCCAATTTGTCGATAGCTTGCAGACGATGAGCAAGTGTATCCAACACGGTACTTCCAACCTTTGCTTCCAAACGAAGCGCAAATATTCCGAGGTTTCTACTAAACGCCACATCACGTTCAACGTGACCCTTAAGGAGTCCAAACCTGGCGGGGTCAGAAACCTTAAGGCGGGCGTCCAGAAATGCGTACAGTGACTCCTTGGGTGGTTCTGTGCTTTCTCCAGCTCCCTTGGTTCCGTTAGTGACAGTTCCATCTCGGTCTAATATCTGCGGCCTCGTAGCCGGGTTACGTATGCCCCTAAACATAATCTCCACGAAATCGTGCGCCCAATTCGCAGCGCGTTTATGTGATTTATCCGATTGTGGTTGCCTCAAGATATCTGAAAGTCTTATAAAGACCGAAGGTACCTTCATGTTCGCAGGAAGCGAGTAGTTGATTTCATCGCGTGTAACGTGCTTTATCTGTCGTTTGTGTAGAGTTCTTAGATCTATGATGTGTGAGATCATGGCGGCAGTGAAAATGGTTAGGTTAGTGAAGAATTTATCTTCAAGATTCGGCACGTAAGAGCTGAGCGGTAGCTTGGCCGAAGACGTTATCCTTGCCTCCCCGTTGGGTTGACTACTACTGTCACAGTTTCGTCAGTCATGATTCATTCAGCTGAGGAAGGAGTCTAGAACTTACACTTCTAACAAGAACCATTTGTCCCCGCTCATACTCAGGCTTACCATAATATACCATTGGTCTGTCCAGCCGCGTCGCTTGAGCCACATCAATTGGCCTGTTTCTCGCAAGCCCAGGGCCTCCTTAACGGTGTCTAGTTTCACGGGCCCCTTGCAGACGACCCAGCCTGTGCTCCTTCCGCGTCGGTTAATCTCATCTACAACGTAGTGGCATCTTACGCCCTCCAAGCAGGCAAGCCCGTCTTGAATAGGGTCCTTTGACTGCCAGTTCAGCCTCTGCTCTCCTTTCCAGGTCATGAGTGACTGCGGCTTCATAGCGAACATGCCAGTAGTGGAACTGATCCCCACGGTCAAATAGTAAGCATGGCCTAATTGCATCCTAAGCGATGATTGTGTAGGGTCATCCTCCTGGATATCTAAGGCGAGGCCGGCTTCTCTCTTGGTGAATCGTCCGTTGGATTTTAACTTCGAGTAAATCGAGCGGAGGATGAATGCGACGTGTCTACCGATAACACGATTTAGGAGATCTTCTGTCGAGATATCTGTAGAATTGAGTGGAATTTCTACGTCCTTCACTTCTTTATTATCCCTAAACCAACGCAAAGTAAGATAGCTCGTTGATTTCGGATCATCAAACGCGCTTCCCTTCTTCCCGCTGTTAACACCTAGAATAATCCAGCTCTTCGGGCCTTCTGGTGGGTAACGGCCAACCCAATACTGAATAGACATGGCTCGATTGAGTCTCTCGACCTTCAGCGTGTCGACCCAACGTCCCCTACTAAGCTCGAACGCTTGGCGGACGTATTCGGTGATCTTGTGCGTTAATACTAATTCGTGAAGAAATTTATAACATCCGGATAGGCCTTCTTTCTCCAACACTTCGTTGACTTTCCTTTCCAAGAACATCCTCAGTGTCTCTGATAGTTCAGAGGGCGCGGGCGTGAAATCGAATCGAAAGTCAATGAACCAGTACTGTTTGCTAAGGTCTTCATCCGCTATTGTAAGGTCTACCTCAAATTCGCCGGGTACCTTAAAGGTGACACGACCAGAGTCGATGGTGTAATTCTGGAAGTGGTATGGAAGAGTATCGTAGTCCTCCAGGTTAAGACGAATCGAAAGCAGGGTGTTCAGGTTTTCAATCCATTGCAGCTGCTCTTTGGCGGTAAGGGGAGGCGGGAGAATATAATTAAAATCTGGCATCCAGGGGGCGGTGCCTGTAGAGAGTATCTGAAGAGCGGTGCGTAGATCAGGGTTCGGGAGTCTTGCAAGAGTCGAAGAGAACCTAATACTTGCCATGGCATGTATAACGTTCTGGTACTTGTCCTGCTGCTGGCGGAGTAGCCATACCAGGTCGATTAGCTTGCTGACAGATTGGGCGTTCCTGCTCCATTTTGCAATCACCGCTGCCTTAACCCACTCGGCGTGTTTCTCCTGAACAAAGTTCAACAATCTGGTCTTCTTCGCCAGATTTTCGTGTGAAGTATCGTCTATCGAAGCACCAGCGTGGCCCGAATTGCCATTGACAGCAGGCGCCGGCGCCGGCATCTTAGCCAAGGCGGCGATCTCATCCAATAGCTGATTGTGGGTTTTCTGCGCGAGGCGCGAGAGTAGAACGCCCAAAGGGATGAACCCTTCCGTAATATGTTTTATCTCGTCAGGCAGGTCGTTCATTCGCGATGGATTATGCGACTGCGCTGGTTTCGCGCCATCGCCGGTCTCGTTTCCATTCGTCATAGTGTTCGGTCCGTTGCTACTTCCAGCCCCGGCACCAGCGACAGTGGCGTTCGATTGAGTTGCGAGACTACCATTGCCATTGACAAACTGTTTGTTATCTCTGTCATGATTTGTGGGTAGCGGTTCCCGAACGCCGTTCTCCATCATGACGACACCAGGCATCATATGCCTCGAACCCCCTTCCGCCGGCGCGGCGCGAGACTGGAGTTGGGCTCACCAGGACTTTTGCGGTGTCGATGGATAGACGAAAGGGAGATATGGGTGCGACGATGCTCTGAGGCATGTGTATGCGAGGCGATCGGTGAGGGAGCGCTAAGGATCTCGTATGCAGTTTGGCTCTACTAATAACTCAGTCCTGTTCGCATGGGGCGCTTCGATTTTTCGGATGGCTGTAATAGAATCGAGGGATACGGGGAATGGAGAATAATGCCTCTCTTGTTTAGTCAATGAATGATATTCAGTATTGCGAGGCGAGTAAATGCGCGCAGAGAGATGGTGGGTTGTTGTATGTGGTTGCAAAGAGAATGACAAGACGCGATGCTGGGGGAAAAAAAGGTACAGGTACAAAGAATGGCGAGAGGTGGAATGAGTTCATGCGTAAAAGAAATCATCGAGGCGAGGCGAGGCAAGGCAAAGGTAAAAGGCGGGTACGGATGACGGACAGAACAACGGCGACCGGTTCGTTCTTGCCTGAATGCGTTCTTGGCGTGACCTGGCCGAGCTTGGACCTGGTCTGGGTACTGTGTACAATTTGTGGTACCAGGTACCTTTCAATCTAACACTAGCCACATTCGGTACCGTCACTCTGCCGTCCAACTTTAGAAGGCTCACACAGCAGCCACACTCAATAGTCTCAATCCATTAAGATATAGTACGGGTACCTGCCAAAATTGGGGGAATGTCTAAAGAGGCTGCATTACAACATCGGTCTTGCCCCAAGAATATCTATTTTCTATTTTCATAAGCTTCAAGTTTACTGTAACCCCATATTCTTATTCTTCCACTTTGTCAGTTTCCCCTGTAAGATGAACACGTATGAGGTTAGTGACTCACTTAAGCAGCCACCCACACTATCTACAGCTAGCACATTTAGCGAACTCTAACCATAGAGACTCTCCTCATCCATGCCGTGTCTTACATTTGCAACATTTGGTAGCACCTACAGTAACAGGTATTATACCCCTACGTTGGGTACTTTGTTCTAATCCTGGCATGCGTACTTACATACTAGTAGGTAGGTATGATATATCATGATCAGTCTTCCCTATCGTTCTGTTTCGCGAGATTATGGTTGCAATAGTCCTGCCCGACCAACGGAGGTGGCTCTCGGGCACCCTATAGGAATTCTCCCGTGACCGGAAGTAGCTCTTGAATATCGAATTCTCACTATATTGCTACTTTGCTCGCTGTAAGTCTACCAAGTTGCGCTTGAGTACTTGACGAGAAGTCAGCAGACACCATCGATTGATCCTCCACAAACGTGTAAGATGTTTAAAGCCTTCGCGTCAAAGTGTTGCTTATTGCCTCTACAAGATATATTCCGCTTGGGTAGGTAGTCTTACTTCGACACGACTTCAATCTGTTGAAGCATAGAAGATAATCAACTTGCGAACCTTAATGATATTCACCTAATGCGATACTCGAACACTACAGCATCAACCCCTAAATGTGTCATAGGCATCATGTTTTAATCCGAGGGCAAAGATAGAGGAGGAATTGGGTAGTATCATATAGTTGAAGTGGGTATACCCTTCCTAGCTACTTATATAAGTAGGTGCTCAAAAAAGATGGTTACGCTGCTTTACATCTTAACCAAAGAAAACATTTTGCAGAACATCCATTTGGAATCAATCCATATAATTTGCTCAATAGTATGCGTGTATACACATAAACTTAATAAAGTTATATCCTTATTTTACTTTTAATTATACCTTACAGTAACATAGCGCCACCCCTATACATGGAAGATTTCCGAGCTTGTAGAAGAGCAGAAGCAACTGCCATCCGGTGTCTTCCGGGCGGGTGGGGCCGCATGCGGGATAGGTAGAAGTGACGTCGAAGTAAAAATGGGCACAAGGGTTGATAATGCGCATAAGGAAGCTAATCGAATTATAAGTTCCATAAACTCCGAGGCATAGATTCACGAGCCTCAATAGTAGAAACTCACTCTCACCGAGATACATACAAGATACATCCGCATCAATGTCATCAACCAACTTCTCACTGGCCAGCAAGGTCAAGGTAAGTATCTCTACAATACCGGATGTTCCCACCCCAAGACCGCCCCGTCTCACTGACCTCAGCTGACGTTATCTCGCCTAGCTGTCCAATGGCAAGCTCATGCCCCAGATTCAGTTGGGGCTCTATATGATGAGCGGCCGCGAGGCCAAGGCAGCCGTGCGGTGGGCTCTCGCCGCAGGTTACCGTGGCTTTGATAGTGCTCAGATGTACCGGAATGAGAGGGAAGCGGGCCAAGCCATCCGCGAATTCCTCTCTAATAATACGGAGGGTGTCACACGCGCAGATATCTTCTATACGTCCAAGCTAGCCAGCAATAGCACCTCGTACCAGACTGTGCGCCGGTCTATTCGGCAGTCAGTTGAAGCCTGCGGGCTTGGCTATATTGACCTGTTCCTCTTGCACAGTCCATACGGTGGCCCCGAAGCGCGTCTGACGAGCTGGAAGGCCCTTGAAGATGCAATTGAAGAGGGAGAGGTCAAGTCGGGAGGGGTCAGCAACTATGGAGTTCGCCATGTTAGTCGCAACCCCGTAGTGAAAGGAAGCAGACTTTGTCTAGCTAACCACTTAACCGGGCGTAGATAGAGGAGCTCATAGCGTCAAAGCCCAGAATCGCGCCGACCGTCAACCAGATCGAGGTCCACCCCTTTAATACGCAAACAGATATCAGAGCGGCGTGCGCTAAGTATGGAATTGTCGTCGAAGCTTATGCGCCGCTGGCCCGAGCCATGCGCATGAGACATCCGACCATCGTCGAGCTATCCAAGAAATACTCCTGCACTCCCGCCCAGTTACTAGTCAGGTGAGTTCGCTTTATGGCGGTAAAGCAATCCTGACTTTGAGCTTTTCATATTGATAATTTTCATAGGTGGTCTCTCCAGCACGGGCTCGTCCCTTTGCCAAAGAGTGCTAAGCGAGAACGTCTACTTGAAAACGTCCAAGTTGGCGGATTCGAGATTTCAGATACAGATATGGAGAAGATGGATGGACTTGACGAGAAATTGGTCACTGACTGGTGAGTTATACTAGGTAGATACCACGTACGCAATTTTACTAATACTAGACTGTAGGGATCCCACTGATGCACCTTGAGCCTGTAAACAGGATCATCAAGCAATTTTCTTAGTGTCAAGCCTCATTAGGTGGGCCGGGTTAAGTTTATTGGAAATTTTTAGAGACGAATATCAGCTGACACATGGCTTGCAAGTAGAATCTCACCTTATTTTTCTTAACCTATGTCAAAAGATACTTGATCGACCTTACCCCCTATCTTGTACACACTGTATATGTCTAACATAACCTGTGTTGTCTCTCTGGTCCCCCACTAAGACCACACAAACCCGTAGGTAGCAAAGGTCCATACGATGGCCTGTAAGCGATCACTATCAGTACCTGTTGCTTTGTTGGTATCGGGTAGTCGTAACAGGCCTATTAACGTAAACCAGAGGTGGGAGTAGGACAAAGCATAATACAAAGAGCTTAGAAAGATCTTTTATCGTCTTTCAACTGCTAATTGTTCCACGAAGTATCGATGGGATGTTTCTAAACGAATAATGTCTTGGTTTATGCGATTCATCGTATAAAGACTGGGAAGTTTTTGAAGTCTACTGTTGAAGCTAGCAAGAGAAGCCTCTGATGAGGGATATAGCATAGCAGAAAAACGTCAAAGCCTGAGTATAATAGTGATAGACATTGGTTCCTCAAAGGGATATATTGGGTGACTACCTAGGTACCTATACATAAAGTGCTCTGGTACCTAGTACTGTTACTGTTAATAGAGCTCGTGGAGAAGCTCTAGAACAAAGGCGATCACACATCGAGACAAATAACTACCTCATAACATAGGATAATGTCCGGTCCTTTCACTATATATAAATCTGGAGAAGCGCCTAAGCCTTGTCTCTTTACTGTTGCTTGTAAGCTAATACTTGGCCTGTGGCGGGCGAAGCCTGTATCTCTCTCCTACTCAATCCTTTCTACCCGGTATCTTTAGCTTCGACCTTGGCATCGTAATCCCGTTGCCACTCCTTTGTAAGACAGAGCGGCCCTGAAGGCATATTATAGAAAAGGAGTAAAGGTGAAATCACCAGATAGCGCTGATAGGAATCGAACACTATCTTCACTTTTACCATTTAGCTATTATATATTGCATCTTTGTTAGCACTATGCAAACTCCGCCAATAGAGCCTCCTACGGAGCCACAAGGCACCGTCCAATCGCCCGTTGAGGATGCTAGTCCTCCATTGACTACGGAACAGATGGTGACGCAGGCCGACGGCACAGCTAAGACGGACGATAAGACGGACGACAATGATGGTGCAAGATCCGAGCCTAATACCACTAAGGAGAAGGTAGTGCGCAATGGTGCTAATGCCAACTATGATTTCTCAAGTCTGACCAACGGCACCATGAATGATGGAATGGCGAAAGTTGACTACCGCGTGCTAAGGGAATCTCGCAAATTCATCAAAATCTACAGGAAGAGATGAGATGGCGATACATGAAGGGGAAGGTGCTGTCTCAAGTCATAGCTCTGTAGACGAAATTTATTTGCAAGATACTCACATGTCCATAAATGCCACTGATGTACATGTTTTTTGTTTATAACCCAACATGAAGTGATATACAGTGAAGACATAAGGCTCTATACGCTTTGCCTCGAATCTCTCTCTAGACGGCCTGACTGTATCCGCCCAACCGTTTGCGCCCGTATTTGTACCATTTTCTCGCCTCATCAACCCAGAACACCGAGCTCGCCAACACGACCAGCCTGATAAGATCGAACAGCCCCAGAGCCTCCGTTTGGAATACCTCCTGGAGCCAGGGAAAGTAAACAACAAGTAATTGACCAGCTAAACTCAATGATACTGCCCAATTGAACAATTTGTTGGAGAACAACCCCACTTCACCCCTGAAGACGGATTTGCTCTCCGACCGGCAAGTCAGTGCGTTGAACATGTCAAACAGCACGAAGCAGGTGAAAGTCATCGTCGTATCACGCCGAGAGACTTCACCATCTAGCATCTCATGGGTGTATACAATCATTGTGCCGGCCATAATTATCATGGCCGAAGTTAGAACGCGCTGAAGTAATGCTCTCGTGAGGACCGGTTCACTTCGAGAACGTGGCGGGCGTGACATTACATCGGGATCGACTCGTTCCACACCTAGAGATTGAGCTGGTGGGCCATCCATGATGATATCTTTGAATCCAAAGTTAGCCAAATCTTTAGAATAGAGGAAAAAGAAGGGTAGCGCTTACTAATCCAGAGGATCTGCATGGCATTCAAAGGAGTTTTGAACCCCATGCAGGTACAGAGGAGGACCAGAATTAAACTAGCTACGCTAGTGCTAAGCTGGAATGTGATAAAATTCTGAATGTTGTTGAATATGCCTTTGCCTTCCTCAATAGCGCGAAGTATTGTAGAAAAGTCATCGTCGGTAAGAATCATGTCTGAAGCTTCCTTGGCTACATCTGTTCCATGCAAGCCCATAGAAATGCCGATGTCTGCCCTTTTCAATGCTGGCGCATCATTGACTCCATCTCCAGTCATTGCGACGATATCTCCACGAGATTGAAGTGCTCTAATGATCTTCATTTTGTGATCTGGATTGGTACGTGCGAATATGGTGGTGTTTTGTATCGCGGACGCAAGATCGTTATCGCTCATTTCATCAAGCTCCTCGCCAGTGAGTACGGGCTTCACAGCAACTTGGTTCGATGAGTGCTCACGGGGCGTAGCAATTTGCATGCCGAGTTCTTTTCCGATGGCTAACGCTGTAGTAGGGGAGTCACCGGTAATCATTATAACCTTAACGCCACCTCGCATCAACTTCCGGATAGAACGAGATACTCCAGGTCGTGGAGGATCGCTCATCCCTACTAATCCTGCGAAAGTCAAACCTCTATATAATTCCTCGTGGTAAGGTAGCCCCGGACTTGGACTTCCATCCGCACTAAGGGGCGTCGTACTCCGTTGCGCATGTCCAGATCTGCCTCGTCCGGGTTTGGCGACTGGCCCGCTCGCAAAAGCTAATACTCTGAGTCCCTTCTCAGCCATTCTTTCGGCTGCTTGTAATGCTTCTTGTCGGCGAACGGAGTCTATGAGGATTTCGCGACCGTCAGCAGTGAGATAAGTGTCGCAAGCGTCAAGGACTCGGTCTATAGCGCCTTTCATATAAGCATATTCCTTGTCACTGTTGCCAGGTTGTGCACCGATCACCACACCCATCCACTTTCTTTCTGAGCTGAAAGGGGTTTCGGCTGTTCGAGGACCAATAGAATCCCTCACGTCATGCTCCTTGAATCGGTCGAGTAAATCAAGCATTGCAACATCAGTGGGCTGGCCGACCCATCGCGTATACGGCGCAAATTCCTTGCCCTGGGAGTCCGGTAGCACAGTTTTGGCGGAATGAGCAAGGCGTCCGTTATTCGCGATGTTACCAATTCGCAGAATTCTCAATGCCGCAACATCAGGGGTCCTTTCTGTTGCTTCATCATCTGAATCGACGTCGATTGGTTCCTTTGAGCCAAAGTACCACATTTTGGCTGTTGTCATATGATTCATGGTTAGTGTTCCTGTTTTGTCAGAACAGACAACGTTAACGGACCCCAACGTCTCAACGCTTGGCATTTTTCGAACAATAGCATTGTGCTTTGCCATTCGATGAACGCCAAGAGCCAATGTGACCGTCACTATAATAGGTAATCCTTCAGGGATTGCCGCAACAGCAAGTGAAATGGAAATAGTGAAGATCTCAAGAATCTTCTTGCCTTGCAACAACCCAACCAATGATATCAAGGCAATTATGCCGAACGATATCTGACTGAGTTGCTTTCCTAGCTGGTCCATATTCAGTTGGAGTGGTGAACGGGGGCTTTCGGTTCCTGATACGCTCGTAGCGATGGTACCGAAATGGGTGTTCCCACCAGTAGCAAAGACAATGCCTTGTCCATGACCAGACTTGACTAGAGTCCCCATGTACGCAATGTTATTAATCCCGTGATTGCGCGCATCTTCTTTGGCGTTTCCGTTATACGAAGAAGCAGATAAGGCAGATGGACTAGGGAGTCGCAATGCGGCTTGGTCGAAAGGAGAGGCCGTGCTGCGGAACCTGGCATCGGCTGTCATTCTCAGGGGCTCATTCTCCCCAGTAAGATTCGATGCGTCAATGGTCAAATCGGCGGCTTTCGTAATCCGTATATCGGCTGGAATTCGGTCGCCCGTTGTGAACAAAACCAAATCCCCAGGAACTAGTTGAGTAGCCATAACTTTGGACGAAGTAGCTTCCATCAATTCCTCGTCTGGCGTGCCTGATTCAGATTTCTCTTCTGGATCACTGATAGCGGGGGGCCACGTCGGATTCTTAATACTTGGCGCAGACCGCGTAGACTGTGCTCTGACTAGATGGGCATGGTTGGGAACTAGATGATTGAGAGCTTCAATCGACTTTTCGGATCGATATTCCTGTACAAATCCGACAGTGACGACTATCGTCACAGCTATGGTAATACTAATAGCATCATCCATGTTACCAACGAAGATCGAGAGGAATGCGGACACGAGGAGTAGGAGAATCAAGGGTTCTCGGAATTGCATTATGAATCGCAGCCATAGCGGATCTGGGGGATCGTGAGGAATCTCATTTGGGCCAAAGTCTCGTAGTCGTGAGAGGGCTTCGGTAGGTGTAAGGCCGTGTGTTAAGGAGGTCCGAAGCTGAGATGCTGTCTCTGCTGGCGTTAAGAAGGAATATCCATCGGCTATGGACTACGATAACAAATTATATTAGCCGTATATTTTAGACTCGTGGAATACTTGGCCTATCGTTTGAGGCGCCCTCTGAGGAAGTCTTACCCGTGACTGAGCAGATGTGGTCCGAACGTGCCCAGGCCTTCTAGTAGTCGATCGCGAACGTTCGACAAACTCGTCTCCATTTTGATCATAATCTCGATCTATTCCATTGATACTGGGAACCGATAGTGGAAGCAGTGACTCGCCGTTGGACTCGCGATCGCGCCACGGCCATGGCATTTTCGAAGGGTATCGACGGGCGAACCACGGGAACGCAGTGCCGCATGGAGGGAGTCAAGGAACATCAACGACTAGGACAGCACTAAGAACTTCGAATAAAACAAAACAATATCTACGCGATGAACATGAAGAAGTGGAAGAAGGTATATTAGCAAAATAGGATATGAATCGAGTGACGTGTTTGGGAAACGGTTTAAAGAAAATCGAACTTGGCAACTTTTGGCCAAATGCGCATCTGGAAGAAGTGGATCCGTTGGAGCTTAGTGGGATAGCATTAAGCTACAGAGGATTGATCGGGCAGTCTCAGACGGGCTGGGTCCCCGTAAATGCGGCAGTCAGATAAGTATGATTACGCAATACGACTTCCTAGGAAGTTCTTAAAGCATTAAAAATCATTGAACCCTACAAGACTTTCAAGCTCTTCTAAATAAAACGTAGGAAAAAACTAATAGGTATCTACCTATAGATATTTAATTCAAGTTCTCCCTTCATGATTTATGATCGTTACGGAAAATGAAATCTCCCTCTCCCCTATGTCAACCATCTCGATCTCAGATTTGTTTGTTGCACGTTGAGTAGAGAATAACCTGCCTAGACGATATAACATATTAGGCAAACTCGAGTTGATTTAACGTAGTGCCTACAAAAGTTGAACTATGGACTCAGGATAAGTTGATCCCAGAGCAGGACCAACAGCAAGAGAATAAATTCAACGCGCCCAGACAGGACCTGTTGGTGCTGCGACACGAGTGATGTTGCGCCATGTCTCGAACGAGCGGATTATTACGCTCGAACTGGTAGCATTTGACCCCTACATTTATTTAGCATTATTGCCTCTCTGGACGGTAAATATATTCTGGCTGTAAGATGTTTCTAGCAGACGTTTTAGGGCTATCAAGATCAAAACTCGTAGCTCGTTGAACCGTTTCGCGATCCGTTTTCGACATACATACCTGTTGCTAGGTTAGCACATACATAAGTACTTGGCATCCTAGCGCGCTAAAGCAAGATCCTGCTCCTTGTCGTGCAAGGGGCGCTGTGGCTGCATTACTCTCAGCCTTTTGATTGTGTCATTATTTGATTTTTGCAGATGTTTATGATGTCGACCTAGGATCCTATAGAAATTCATTATTAGGTAAACGCTACTTATCACGATAGTTTCAGGGTTAAATAAACCCGTTGCGATACAGGGTTTAGGGGCAGGAATGTCTTATGGCTCTCAGCCACAACCATATATTTCAGCCACAAATGGCCACATGGACCACACAGACCACATGTACATGTACACTGGAACAGGTACGGGTTTACTTTCCAGCCACTTGGATTTTAGCAGGGAAAGCGGATGATATTTTTTTAGTCGCCCTCTCTTCAACAATCATTCGCTTTCGGCCTGTGGACTGCCCAATCCCGCAGCATTTTTTCCATTCGCAGTTCCCCCAAGATTCCCCCTCCACCTCTAATTTCATTCTTTCATTCAACCCATTTGTTCTCTCCGACCCTGCAGAAACAATCGCCATCCCCGTCGATATATACTTGCTGTTGCTCTTGCTTTTAATCCCATTTACGCGCGACACAGGAAATATTTCGTATCGTATGCGCGCTAATTGAATTACGGGTTGTAAACTGGCCAAAGTCGGTGGTTTGACTCTACGCGATCTGCGCCCAAAACAACGCGCTCCCTATCCTTTATTGTTTACACCACCGGACGCCTCCCACCTTTCGTCATCACCTCTTACCTAGAAACTGACTCGAACGCGTTGTCGCATCTTCCGAAACAGGCGACGTTGCTTTCATGTCAAAATAATTGAGCGCTATCTTTCCATTGCTTTATCGCCTTGACTTCCTGCTCCCTCAAACGGTTTCGTCATCGCTGCCGCGATGTTCTACTCTGAGACCTTGCTGCAGAAGACAGGGCCTCTGGCTCGAGTCTGGCTGTCGGCAAATTTAGAGCGCAAACTTTCTAAAACCCATATTCTGCAATCTAATCTTCCCGACAGCGTCGATGCTATCATCACACCGAACCAAGCGCCGATGGCGCTCCGGTTGAGCGGTCAGCTCTTGCTTGGTGTTGTTAGAATTTATAGTCGAAAAGCTCGCTACCTTCTAGATGATTGCAATGAGGCTTTGCTCAAGATAAAAATGGTTCGTCGCCTACCGAATGGCCCTGTATGCCACTTTGCTAATCGTCGTCTCAGGCTTTTCGTTCTACTGGAAACAATGATATTCCCGAAAATTTAAATATGCCGAATCGGGAAGCGTTGATGCTTCCCGATCGTATTACGCCTGCCGATAACCTAAACATCTTACCACCGCCAGACGCCAACTGGCTTCTAGGACAGATGGAAGATGTGAACGCTACTCCTGTTAGCTCAGGTACTAGGGGTCGGGGTCGACCTAGTAATCGCGATATTAACTTACAAGAAGACTTCAACAACAGCCAATTTTTGCAAGATGACAACATGGATCAGGACGAGGTCGCGCTTGCTCCTATGGATGACTTGGAGCTAGATCTTGACTTTGGAATGGATATCGATGAGCGACCGCGAATGGATAAGAGCATTGAGATGGGTCGAGACGCGCCAGCTGCTCGACCTGTGGAGGATGATATATTTAGTGAACTGGATATTGCGCCACCGGCCAAAGGCGCCGAACGTGAACCGTCATTAGCTCTCGACTTCGGAGACGATACTGTTAGGATCGCGGACGGAGATGGTGACATCCAAATGGACGATGATTTCCAATTCAATATTGGTGACCAGTCAGTAGTACCCGAGATGGGCGGTGCCCCTGGTCTGGACCGTGCCCGAATTTCGGAATCACCCCTTTCAGATATCGATGAGAATATAGCGCGGGATGTGGAAGAATGGACGCGTCTGAACAACACCAGCATTTACGAGCCGGGTCAGGAGCCTGAGGAACCCGAAGCATTACCTCAGAAGAAGTCGAAGAAGCGCAAGGTCTTTGGCTTAGACCCAGCTACCCAGCTAACCAGTGCCCACATCAAAGAACAACAACAGAACCACGAGAATATTCTCAAGGCTCCTACCTTCATCTCAAGAGATCCATACTTCCTGACTCTGGTCGAATTGAAAGCCAGTGGTAGCTTCGTTTCTAGTATCATGGGCGACGGTCGTAGCAAAGGTTGGGCTCCTGAGCTCAGAGGATTGCTATCTCTTGAATCCATAAGACCGATTAATGATCTCAAGCGCAAGAGAGACAGCGGAATTGCTGACGTTGGAGAGGAAGAGGAACATGGTGCATCTAAATCACCTCGTTTAGACTTGGGTGACGACGACGGTTTAGTTATACCTGATGCAGGCGTAGGCGAACAAAGTGTTGCCCCCGATGGCACGATCCTTGAGATCCCTGCCGATGACACCGTCATACAGCATGATGACGATGATCATCAAGCCCGCGAAGGAAGCCCGATGCCAGCGTTCGACGAGACTACAGCTCCTTTAGTACATCCCGCCGATAGCGGCCCCGTCTCTCTTGGCACAAAACATGCGGTCCATGTCCTTCGAGATCTGTTTGGTTCTGAAGCAGCTACTAACGAAGAGAAACGGAAGAAGTCAGTAGTGTTCCAAGACCTCTTGCCTGAAGGAAGAACATCTAAAGCGGATGCCACGAAGATGTTCTTTGAATGCCTAGTCCTGGCAACTAAAGATGCCATCAAAGTTGAACAGAAGGAAGGCGTACTCGGTGGTCCTATTCGAGTCCGGGGAAAGCGTGGTCTCTGGGGCGCTTGGGCCGAGACTGAGGCCGGCGGAGAAATCGCCAACCAAGAACAAGCGCCACAATCTGATCAACCAGAGCCTGCCATCGCAACGCCCTCTCGAGCTGTAGCTGCTGCGGCGTGATCGCCTATTGCTAGGTAACTGGGAGGAAATGCAATGGCACGACAAAGTAATGGTTCATGTATAAACTTCTCGGCACTTGATGGACATTCTTGCGGGTTCTGACCACATGGTCTAATGGCGTCACGGCGTACGGCGGATACGGAGGTAAGGAAGATACCAACAGCTGCGGGTATTTTGGTTGTCAAAATCATGACGGTGGGGTTTTCGTTTGATTCAAGAAGGGTCGATTGCATTCGTGTTACGGTCTATTTTAGATGATTGTCATGGAGCAGGGCCTGACAAACGGTGGCGTAGCGAAATAATACATCGTAAAGCCCTGTTCTTGCGAAGAATTCAAATTATTACGATTCTTAAAATATTGTCTTCGTGATTGGACCTTCTATAGTGAGTGTTGATATGAAAATGACTAGTTAAGGGAGTCATCTATCTTCATTAGACTCTGCAGTACTTGGGCTCTTTTATAGTCCCGTCATTGTGCCATATGCAAAAATCGTGCAGATTGGGATAAAATCATAAAAAGTATAACTTGTTGGCTTGCTATCTGCAGGGTTCGAACCTGCGCATCTCTCGATAATGGTGTTCAAGATAGATCTAAGATTACTTAAAACCACCGCCTTAGACCACTCGGCCAAGATAGCTTCATTGAAATATTGTCTGATTGCTTCATCTTTGCTATATGTAGCAGCATTGTTGTTAAGAATTCCACACTGCGAACAATACGCTTTGACTAGGTTCAGAACGTACGGGGTTGATATTTAGGTATATGTCAACTCTTATTACTTGGACTCTACATATACGTAGTTGAAACTCCTGTTACAAATAGGACGAATGGAGCTAACTTCGTATGCTAAGTCAGTATAGAATCTGCAATTATCTCCAGTGTGTGGACCTTGTCAAATATTGTTTCGTACGGTGACCGATTTCTTTTTGTGGCCGTATATGATTAGAACGTATAATACATAAAGCCGTAAAATACCGTAGGTCTGCATCCGCAGGGCTGCCAAATAAAAGTTAGTATCGCAGATCAGCGACCCACGTGTCAGCCTCAAGTGCAACTTCGTAACTACAACTTCACCTTGAGTCCTTATATGAAGCATACATACTTACAATGCGTTGGCTATCAAACAGAGCCACTTCCTTAGTCTTGAAGTATAATATAACAAAGCTGTTTAGTGTACCTTTATTACTGGCGATACGGTCTTCCCACATTAGTGGACGGCGACTGCTCTTTCCCGATAAACTCGATTCACCTGGCTGATCGAATGACTATACCAGCAACAACGACTTGTCATTGCTTTAACCATCATTACGTGGCAGTCCCTAGAATAGGAAATTGCATATATTTCTGCAATCTATTTCTTGGAAGGAAACTGCCTCTTTTACGAAAGATTTTGCAGTCACCAGGATAGTCGCTAGTAGGTATTCGGTATTCGAATATTCGAATGCGTGTAGTCTCGCAGGCAACGACGCATCCCCATCAGCATTCACGACCTCTAATAGTACACCAAAGCCTAAGGTGGCAGCCTGGAACCTCGAAAAGCGTATCGGCCGGTCGGTTCAGACCCCACCTTACCCCCAATACCGATTCTTCATGAGCCAGGTACTCGTGTGTTTTCCCGGTATATAAATAATACTCCGGACTCGATAGCATCTGGAACTTGCGAACCGGTTCCGAATCATTCGCTTGAATAGGTAAAACCAACACTTAATCGGTCCATTTATTGCAACCTGAGCTCGAAGTCACAATGGTCAAGTCATTGGCGGAGCTATGCATCGCTGTGTGCATTAAGAACATCCGAGGTAACTATTCCCCAGTCACTCTTCCTTGTTCACTCTTCCTTGTTACTCTCGACGGTCATGCATTGTCATGCCTTTACGTGTAATGGCCAGTCTTCCACCGACTCTCTCAACTTATTTACGCTCTATTTCTGCATGCTTGAACGTGTTCATTTGATCCATTTCTACCTACTTTTAATTGGTTCTCTTGTCCATCTTGAAGATAGCGCTAACACCATGGTTTCCTCTTCAGAGTTATGGGATGTAGGTGGCGCGCCCTATTCCGTTATCCGTCCAGTCCTTCTCAAGATCGAAAACCCTGCACAACTTAAGGAGTTGGAAGAGAAATCACCGCACCTCAGGGGAGATACGGCCGAATGCTGGCAACGCCTAATCAACCGAGACTTCCCCCATTTAGCCAAGAAGCGCAACTATGCGCCTCACAACCCTACTCTATGGAGTAAAGTCTACCAGACGTACAAGGCCGAAGATGCCCAACTGAAGGCGAAGGCGGCTGCTCAATTGAACAATGGCTTCAACCAACTCAAGAAGGAGAAGCAGGCCAAGGCCGTTCAAGTTATGAACTTCAACGCAAGAGTCCACGGCCGCATTCCGGGTCAGCGCAGAAATGGAAGTGGTTTCCATGGACAGAGCTTTGGCGCGTCTCGATCGAGGACAACATCGGGCCAGAGCATCATACAGAAGGCCCGAAGAGAAGCCAGAGCGATGAGCCGTCAATATCAGCTTGCGACACCAACCGGCCAGCTTGTGGTTCCGCAGGGCCAGATCACCCGTGCTCCCATGGGCATGGTGGAGGAACACAAGAACAAGTCAAGACCTTTTGCGAGGGCCATCCAAGCACCCCCTAGGCCTGTTGGAGCTCGCTATGACCGCGAGCAGAAGGAACGTGAGGCAAGGTTGCGCAAGGCTAAGAGCGGAGTTAGTTCGAAGGAAATGACGATGCTTTCAGATGAACATCTACTGGCGCAAGAAGACGTTGACTCTGATTATGACTCGGATGGCGAATCAGGAGGCTTGACCGTCGAGGGTCTAGAGGGCTTGTTCGACGAAAAGAACCCCAGCACACCCGCTTCTACCAAGCCGACCAAGGGTCCCACGACGCCACAACAGGGCAAAAGCACCTCATTAGCAGCGCCGGCCTCATCCACAGCTAAACCTGGCTTGTCTAACTTGTCCGGCCTCGCCAAGATGAAGATGGGCCACTCATGGAAGAACCGACCCACGCGACTCGAGCCCATCGAGACATCTCCGTCGAAGCCAGCTTCAAAGCCGACGGCATCGCCATCAACAGCACCGAAGTCTTCCAATGCGCTCAGCCCACCTTTACGACCTTCAATGCCGCTGAAGCAGGCCTCGCCGCTTTCTCATCCTCCTTTACCCGGGGCTGCAGCCAATGCCGCGGGTAGCTCAAGTGCAGACCCCAAGCCGAAGCCAGTGATGATAGGACAGAAACGCAAGGAGGCACCTAGCATATTCATGAAGCCTAAGCCTAAGGCTCGACGAATGTCCTAGGAGGTGCGTGGGTGAAGAGATTCGCACATTGGATGTGGAGTGCGGGATTGTAACACTACAGAGGACTGCCTAGTAGTGAGCTCTGATGCACCTTTTCTAATACCCCTTTTTACGACCTCACTTCCCAACGCTGGTTTCATGATCATCGAGCTATCATGCAAAACTCTCCGTTATGATCTTTGGCCTTAAGCGTCGAGAAGAGCCCAATGATCGAACTTGATGACTACCTTCGAATACCTTCATTGTACCTTTTACACACCACTTCTACGACACATCAACTATTTTTTTTCTTTTTTACTATTTCTAGGACGGTCTGGATCTCTAAGGGAAGATCTAAAGGGGGGGAGGCATAGTCGACATGATCCTGGAACTTTTGCACCGCCTTTTTTACGACTTTTTCTAATGAGTGTGAGGCCTCACACGTTGGAATGGCATGCATGAGAGGGCGTATTGGAACGGTAGGGACCCATTTGAAGGGATTGTATCACGGAATTGTACTAGGAGCCGCTCACAAGGACGCTAGGAAAGCCGACTTAATACTATATATGTCAACTTCGTCTGCACTCCTCCCGGTATTATTGATATCGTGATGGAAATGCATCAAGTGTCTGGCATATAGGTGCGTCAGCCTGCTAGCAAAGTGAAACCTATTGGGGTTGAGACACATTCATGCAACCCGTTAGCTCCGGACTCGTACAATATGCATAGGTATAGGCACAGGCACAGGCTCACAGTCTCAGTGGCTTTTATAAAGGCCTGTAATAAACTGTTCTATTGCAAAAATTTAATGCCGTCTTCTTGGACTCTACGTAGCATTGAGACCGAAATCGTAAAACTCCAAAGCTCTAGGGAGGAGTAGCAAGTAACGCCATAAAATCACTCTGGGTCTGGTTTCTAACAAGTTGGGCGTCCTAGGGCACCCCTGATGGCATTAGGAGAATATTAAACCAGGGTTCAGGTTTTGCTCTACTTGAGAAGACCATTTAATGAGACTAGATGTGTTGTATGGGGCCTCCAAGTGCTCCTAGGGTCTATACGCTTTACTTAGGTTGCCGAGTTCATATTCTTATGTTTCTCTAAAGCTCACAATCAAAGTAATATGTGGGCGTTCATGAATGTTCGTCTGTATTTGGGAATCTACTAAAAGGGTGCATCCACCCCGTGGAATTATCAACTGCAGATGGCTCTTCGCAATGCAACCTCATCTATTGAGAGAAAAAATGAGAAGTTCTCTCCTCTGCTGAGGGGGGAGAGGGGCCGTGAGAGAACTTATGCAAAAGCTTCCAGAAGTCGTATTACCAGCATTCCCTTTGCTCCGCTGCAGGCATAGTCTCCTGAACTCATGCTGCTTTGTCCTGTGAGTTCTCGGCACGAACGTGGTATAGCACAGTGAACTATCTAGAAGTCTGGAAAGAGGTTGTGTCGACCGATGTCGCAAGGGGTGTGTGAGCACGCGACGTAGGTTCGGGTTCGGGTTCGGGTCTAGGAGGCGTCTAACTAGGAGGTCGTCTAGCAGCGGCCGCCTCGGAGGGTAAGGACAAGATGGAGGGTTGCGTCCGGGACAATGCCAGCGTCTTGCATTGTCAACTGGTCTTGTCTAGATAGGTTAATCCGTGTTAGCTGTAGCTGTTCGCGTATGTGACGGAGGTGTAGGTTGGAAAGGGGAGACGAACAGTTGCTTGCCGCCGTAGATAAGTCGCTGCTGGTCGGGTGTGATACCCTCCTTCTCCTCGACCTTCTTCTTGACGTCCTCGATCTGTAGAAATAAAAGTTGTTAGCACTCAAGTTTATCGATTTGTTTGTTTGCTTGCTTAGAAACAGGCAGGGTTGTGCAATGCGACGTAAGTGCCAGTCGCATCTTGAACACGGGTTAAGATAGAAGAAAGAGGGGGGCCTACCTTGGACGTCGGTTCGACATCGAGCGAGATTAATTTGCCCGTGAGGGTTCTAACTCTGCTCCATTTGTCAGCTCACGATCTCCGTCTGTTTCGATCTCGTAGTCGCGCCGACGAGACTGCTATGGCGGGGTACAGGGAGAATGACGACTTACTTGATCATCATCTTGGCGGTGTTGTAGAGCGACGACGTGTGTGTGATTTTCTTGGGCAATTCGACGGCGTCAATTTAAGGACGAGAGGAAGATAAATGGGAGAGATGAAGAAGAAGAGAAGAGAACTGTCAGTGGTAATGTTTATGAGTCGAAGCAGACTGATTACACTGTATGTATTTGACGTGATACCTAATGTACCTGGGAGTTGGTGGGGGTTTCTTTCCAATGTCGATCAGGTGGGGCTGATTTAGAGGTCCACCTACTCGAGGTGCGACATGTCTGGCACGGTGCTTTAAATGCACATTGTGAGCAAAGGTTCACTGTACGGATTCAATGTTGTTTAAAGGGATAAAGATACACATACATGGAAGATAAGACAAAGTCTTGTCTTCATGCATCAAAGGATAGAACATTTTGATAGAATTGATTAGAAGGAGTTAGCGATGTATTTACTAATTCAATTCGATTGCTCTCACATATAGGTACCTTAAGCTAGGTACTAATATATATGTAGGTATGTACGTTGCTTTGCTTTGCTATAACCTAAATGGTACCTAGAAATTGCGTGTAGGTGCTATAACGCGATCATCACACTGGCTGAAGTTATTGTGCATGTGTTTAAAGTATTCTACTGTGAAGTGACCTACTAGGTATCCTTTCATTGAAGCTCAACACAAACTATGTGGATATTACTCAAATTGTACGTTCATGAGCTGTCATATGCCTCTAGGACTGTCACAAAACCCTCTTGATATCTCTTGATAAACTGAGTCAAAGGAACAGCACGCAGTGGTTTGGGGCTCGTATTTTACAGTGATTAGTTCATAAACATACAGTGGAGATTTTGACCCTCCTAACGCCTCGTGCTTATTGCTTTTTAGGAGAATCGTCACTGAACACATTCAGTCCGAGTCCTTCTGCGTCAAGTAGAAGTTTGTTTCTGCCACCAGCTTCCTGCAATTGAGTGGCAATGACCCTTGCGTTTTCGATCTTCTTCAACTCGACGTAGGCCTTGCTCTTCTTGATCGCATCTCCGATGAGCTCAGCTGATCGAGCTTCACCCTGTGCCTTGACCACCATAGCCTGCTTCTCCTGCCTTGCCTTGTCCACGACGAAGGCCGCTCGTTGGGCTTCCTGCTGTGCTACTTGCTTGGCTTCAACCGCAGCTGTGAATTCTGGGGAGAAAGCAAGATGCTAGAACGGATATCAGCAGGAGGCACGTTGTCTATTGGGAGAAGGCTTATAACATACTGTGAGGGAAACATCATCTAATAAGATGTTAAATCTTGCGGCTCGCCTTGACAGGTTATCCCGAACTAGTCTGGCAACATTCTCTCGCTGTGTGATCAGCTGACTTGCATTGAACTGCGCTACCACGCTCTTCAGCACCTCGTTCACAATAGAAGGCAACACGCGCTCATCGTAATCCTGCCCTAATGTTCTGTAGATTTGTGGAAGAGACTTGATGTCAGGTCGAGAAAGCACACGGCAGGTGATGTTAACCATCTGCAAATCCTTGGTGCCGGTGAGGGAGGAGACGTTTCTCGGCTTTGCTCGCACATCGTAGGTGATTGGAGTTTCAAACCAGGGAATCATAAAATGAGTTCCTATATGTAATGTGAGCGCACATTCAAGATATCTTGGAGGGTCGAACCTCTCCGGACGGGCCGGGCCAACCTTCAGTGTAGATCTCTTTGCTAACACCACTTATTCTTCGATACTTGATAGCCCTGTGGCCACCGTCTACGTTAAATAGGGAATTCTGCAAGAGAAAGAATCCACCACCGAGTAGACCGATTGCTACGGCTGCCATACCAGTGCCGGCAGGCGGGCGACCACCAGGAAATCCGCCTCGGTTCTGGCGCACCATGGAACGCATGCGCTCTACGTAGTCGTCCATTGGAGAGCGCGACATCTTGGGCGACGTTGGATGGGCAAGGTGGTGACGTTGTTTAGTAATATTTCGGCGGACGACGGATGTGGTGCTAGAATATTAAGAAGAGCTCTTAACTCCAGTGACTGGTGACCCGCTTTTCTTTTTTCTTTCAAAGTACATGCACCGCAACAGGCAGGATGGTACCTAGGTACCTACGCATGGCTACATCGGTACATTACATGCAATTGGTGGAGGTGAATGCTTGAGTATCCACTATTTATGGTCCGTGCACATGTTTCCGAGGCGCGACTTCTTTCAAGCTTCGAAGCTCTAGCCTCCATTATCGATATCAAAGGCTAGCGGAAAATCAGGAAGCAACCGACATCCCCAAAACACTGATGAGTGCGAGCAACATCGATTCCCGTGCGCTGTTGCAATAACAATAACGCGCCGTCCAGCCAACACACACTTCGGCCCCCCATTTCAATCTTTCAAGTTATTTCCGGCAAAACAATGTCAACCAAACCCCCGTCGCGTGTAGTTTTTGTCGGTAACATTCCCTATGGGTTGTCCGAAGAACAAATCACCGATATCTTTAGTACTGCTGGCAAAGTGTTGAACTTTCGCCTGGTCTATGATAGAGAAACTGGCCGGCCTAAGGGATTCGGCTTTGCAGAGTATCCAGACGCAGGTAAGAGTTATTACTTATACCCCTAGCCATCAATGGTGCTTGTACTCACTATCTTCCCAATCAAGACTCTGCAGCATCGGCTGTGCGAAACCTGAACGACTACGAAATCATGGGACGCAAACTCCGCGTCGACTATAGTACGGAAGGCCGAGTTGACGGCGATGATTCTAACAGTTCATCTGCAATGGCGGCCCAGCCTACTAATGGTGCTTCGCATACCGCTGCCCAGCCTGCGCCTACCGGCTCACTGCCTCCCCTCCCACCTGGCAAGGAGCTGCCTCCCGGCATCAGCGCTACCGATGCCATCTCTAAGACCCTCAACACCCTTCCCCCGAGTCAACTGCTAGACATTCTGGCTCAGATGAAGTCATTTGCGACAACCGATCCTGCCCGTGCGACCGAGCTGCTACAACAGGCGCCACAACTATCTTACGCCATCTTTCAAGCTCTCCTCCTGATGGGTCTTGTCTCTCCCGAAGCGATACACTCCGTAATCGACACTTCGGCTGCCCCTCCACCGGCTCAACAGCCCCCTCCTGGCTATCCGCCGGCCTACACCGGTGCCACTACGGTTACGCCTCCGGTTGCTGCGCCATATGCGCCGCCTACCACAGCAGCCCCGCAGGCTACTTACGCGCCTCCTGTCGTCAGCGCACCAGTTGCGGCGCCACAGCAAGATCCAGAGTCACTGATGCAGGCAGTAATGAGCTTGCCACAAGAGACCATCGACCAACTACCAGATGCAGAACGCCAGCAGATTCTAGCTCTGAGAGCCAGTTTCATGGCCCAGAGACGCTAGGGCACGTCTTGGTAGCTTTTGAGGCATGGTTTTTCTTTTTCGTTTCTGTTGACTCATACCCCTGCGTACGGTGGGAACTTGGCGTTCAGGTTACGGTTTAGGCACAAAAGCATTAGGGACACGCATGGCATTAAGGCTCGATCCTGAGTACTTAGGAACTAGTGAGAATCACTGAAGATAGCTACCTAAGTATGCGTGGAGAGATTTCTATTCCTCGAAAACGTCAACCTCATTTGCATGTGTCCTCGTGAGAGTGAAAGTCGATAATGCGTCTTTGTTTTTCGGGAGCGGTGATATATCACTTTTCCCTTTTCCTTAATTAATGTTCATAGGGACCCTTGGTTGTCCTATAATACTCATTATTCCATTACACAAGCCTCGTCGGACAACATATCGGGTGCTTGCCTGAGGTAGCTAGCCTAGGTGGGCAAAATGCGATTGATCCCTTTAAGTCACCCTACCCATAATTAACATTTTTGGTCAGAATTGGGAAGTTGCCTAGACCCAATCACAGCCACCTCTTTATAGAATTACTTATCTGGGCCATTTGGTAAGGAATAAACCTTCCGGATCTACATCACATGTTTTGTCGGGTATACCAGAAATCCAACGATTCTTTCAAATCTCAACCTCCTTGCACTGCGATTTTCTTACAATGGCAATGGTGGCAATAGTTTGGTATAGATCAAACCAAGTTCTCACTTTGAATGTTCAAGATGGCTGGAGATATTCCATGAACCAGTTCCCCAACATACTTAAACGGGGGGTCCCGGATGCAACGCTCGAGCTATCTCAATCCGAATTCCACCTGGTCTTGCATATGTCCCCACATAGGTACACGTAGGTACCCACCTATCTTCACTCAAGGTTGACATCACCACATAGAGCATAAGCTAGAGAACCTTAGTGAACCTCCAACATCGGAGCTAGCTTACCTCTAACTTCACAACCATCAATTGCGCGCCCCTCGGAACGAAAACTCAGCTCTGACTTCACCCGCGAATATCTGAAATCTAAATTGAGCGAATATCCTCGAGTATGGTTATCGGCCGTTATGACTAGCAATCAGTTTTCTGTTCTTGGCTCATCTCGTGTGCCAGTCCCTTCAACATCTTCCAATGCGACGGGATCTAGCACTCCAGGCCCCAAGAAAAAACATCGCGCCGGCCGAAAACACAAGAAATCGAGGCGGAAATCCTTCGCTGCTCCTTCAGAAGACATGCAGGGTGAGGGCCTACCTCCGTCCAGCCATTCTGGCAACAGGTCCGGTTTCTATATGCGCGGGAGGAATCTGAGTAATACGAGCATCGACAGTCAGGTGCTTCTCGACCACAGGTATGTTATTATATATATTTACATCTTCGATGTAACTATCACTGACATCGATGCAGGGGACACCAATATCCACGCCTGCGACGACCGTCAACCCTTACAGCCTCCCTCCAGCTACCTCAATCGACAAGCCGGCCTCGTACACTACAGGAAACTCAGAGTCATGACTACCACGACGAAGAGGAGATCAATGAGTCGGCTCCTCTATTGTCAGGCTCTTCACGACAGGACCTCGACTCTTCGCAAGGTTATGGATCGAATGATGGACGACGGAGGAACGATATGTCCCATAGCCGTCCTAGTTCTAGCAAATCCGGCAGGAAGCTTCAACTAGGACCCACGACACCATCTGACAGGTATAATATTAACTATCCACCTTCTATGCCTGGCACGCCTCCAATTGGGCCCTCTGACCGGCTTGACATGAGTTTTGGGGATATCATGATGAGAGATGAGTTTGCGGAAGGTGCTTCTCGATCTAACAGCGTGCTCGAAGCGGAGGCAGATGAATTTCGCGAGCAGTCTCCCTTTGAAAGGCGTCATACAATCGCGCTGCAAGCCCAGGAGGATGTCTGCTTTCCTCAAGAGGGAATGTCGGAGTTAGCCGAGGAGGACGTCCAACAGGCTCGTGATAGTCGTAGTATCCGGACCCGGCGTCGGAGACGAATCAAGTGGCCAGACTTAGCCATCCTTGAAGAATGGTCGAGACTTGAGAGAGAGAACCGAAGCGAGGAGAGGCGAATGAAGAAGATCACAGAGCCACAATTAGTGAATGGTAGGCTGCGACCCGTCCACAAGGGATGGTACCGAATAGAGGAAGAAGCTCCATATCGATTCACCTACTTCAATGAAGAGTTTCCAAGCACTATTCACAGTCAATCCATATCAGAGCTTGTCCAGCCAGATAGTAGCTTCAAGGACCTTTTTCTTCCAGACCCCCCAATTCTATCCGATTCGTCCGATGAAGAAGACGACGAGCCCACCATTCCAGTAGCCAATTCGGTCAGGAATGGTGACGCAGCACCCAGGGGTCCAACCCAGCAACCATCTTTGACGCCAAATCACGCAACGTCTGAAGCTAATTCAGATGCCACCCCAAGGCAACAGCCCGCGACTTCTACGGCTCCCTCTAGAGACCATTCAGGAGACCCAAGTCCAATGCGGGCCAAATCTCCCCTCCCCGGCACGAAGTCGCCCCCGGTGATCGAACAGAAACAGCCACGATATGGCGAACGGCCTGTTTGGTGGTTGGATGTTCTGAGCCCCACGGAAGCAGAAATGAAGGTGCTCGCCAAAGCCTTCGGAATCCATCCCTTAACATCCGAGGATATCATGCTCCAGGAACAGCGTGAAAAGGTTGAACTCTTCCGGCACTACTATTTCGTCAATTATCGATCATTTGACCAGGACGCCGAGTCGGAAAACCACCTAGAGCCGGTCAACATGTATGTCGTGGTATTCCGAGAAGGTGTTATCTCCTTCCACTTTAGTCAAACTCCGCATCCGGCCAACGTGCGACGAAGAATTCGCCAGCTCAAGGATTTCATGGTTCTGAGCGCTGATTGGATTAGTTACGCAATCATCGACGACATCACCGACGTCTACCTACCTCTCATCCAGACTATCGAAGAGGAAGTGGACGCTATCGACGATACTATTTTACAACTCCACTCCTCCTCCGATCCAACGTCGTCAAGTTCCAACGAGAATAAGCAAACCGATAACGAAAAGGGCACAGAAGCGAATGCAGAAAACGGCGGGGATATGCTACGCCGCGTAGGTGACTGCCGGAAGAAAGTCATGACTCTATATCGATTACTTGGAAATAAGGCGGATGTCATCAAGGGATTCGCAAAGCGCTGCAATGAACACTGGGAAGTCGCCCCACGGTCGGAGATAGGGCTTTATCTTGGCGATATCCAGGATCATATCGTGACTATGACTGCCAACCTTAGTCACTATGAAATGTGCGTTGCCCTTACTTAAACTCCGATGCGAATATGTAGCTGACTTGAATAGGATCCTCGCCCGGTGTCATGCCAACTATATAGCACAGATCAATATTCGTATGAATGAACGGCAGGAGCAGACCGCTGATGTTCTAGGTAAACTGACCGTTCTGGGTACCATTGTCCTGCCGATGAATATCATCACGGGTCTTTGGGGTATGAATGTCTGGGTCCCCGGTCAAGAGTACGAGGGCGATCTGAAGTGGTTCTTCGCAATCACTGCAGGCCTGCTCATCTTCGGGCTGGCCTGCTTTATCATTGCCAAGAGAGTATATAATATCGTCTAGACGAAGACATACAAATCTGGGGTATTATATATACATCGTACATATCCGACAGTAGGTATAGGTTGGATGAAACTAATTATTCTGCTTTGCTAAGATGGGTGGGGAAGAGTATATATGGCCGACAAGATTGGCTACTTCTTCGATAAGGCCCCCCATATCCACCAGTCCAGCAAGGTACTCAGTTTTATTTTCGTGGCTGCTTCATATGGCGAGCGTGCCCCAGAAATGTCATTGTGCATGGAAGCACAAAATCTTGGCGTTCCTTCTCATCAGTATAGAATACAAGCCGCGAAGCACACTTCATTGGGTATAGGAGCGGCGTCAGGATGGGAAACTCGAGGAGTCGAGCGCCTCGCAATCGGGGCGGATGATATTGTTCAGAATTTGGTATATCCCATATATAATGAGCTAGTATATACGGCGAAATCATCATTACTTCTTTTTCTAATGCTTCTTTAGACTGAACATAAGGGGTTCACTGAGAGGATGTTTTAAGTATCAGATTTAATTGATAGGTAATTGAGATCTTTGCAGTTTATGGTAACTAAATTTGACGCCCTATTGTAAAATCTGGACGTACAAGTATCTGCCATCTATAAGGATAGGTTTGCTTAGATGAATAATAACCCCGTTAATTCCTCTCTGGAGGCTGCTGTGGCTAACCAGTTCTGCCAGTCCCCAACTTTCAAATCGTGGCGGTGGAAACATCTAGATGTGGCGAGTGACCCGCAGCGCAGTTCAACTTGTAATGCAACATGATTGGTCAGCCTTGACTGCCAAGTCTTTGATATACTGTGTAAAGGTACATACTCAATATCTGTCTCCACTTCTCTTCAGCCTCTCAACCTTATTTTTGCCATTGTTTCCATTCGACATTTGAATTTCGCCTTCCAATTACAAACACCAAACAACTAAAGAAGGCGTTCGACCATCACCTGAATTCGTTTTCGCAATTGAACCTGATCGATCGTATAGAACTATACATACTCCTGCGAATATAATCAAGCAAGCAAATCATCGCGACATACACCACCTGAAAGAAACGCGACAAGAGGAACACCCATTCCTCGAAATCCTAATCTAATCTACCTCTACCTATTCCCATCCACCTCAACCAACAAACAACCCCAAGCAAAGCAAAAAAAACAAAAAACCAACCATGGCAAACTTCCTCGCCTCCATCTTCGGCACCGAGCAAGACAAAGTCAACTGCTCCTTCTACTACAAGATCGGCGCCTGCCGGCACGGGGACCGGTGTTCGCGGAAGCACGTGAAGCCGTCGTACTCGCAGACGATCCTGCTGCCGTCGATGTACCAGAACCCGGCGCACGACGCGCGGGCGCGGCTGACCCCCGAGCAGTGCGCCAACCACTTCGACGCCTTCTACGAGGACCTGTGGTGCGAGCTGTGCAAGTACGGCGAGCTCGAGGAGCTCGTCGTCTGCGACAACACCAACGACCACCTCGTCGGCAACGTCTACGCCCGCTTCAAGTACGAGGACGCCGCCCAGGCCGCCTGCGACGCCCTCAACAGCCGCTGGTACGCGGGGCGCCCCGTCTACTGCGAGCTCAGCCCCGTCACGGACTTTAGGGAGGCCTGCTGCCGCTTGAACAGCGGCGAGGGCTGCGTGCGCGGCGGCTTCTGCAACTTCATTCATAGGAAAAACCCGAGTCCGGAGCTCGAGAGGGAGTTGATGCTGAGCACGAAGAAGTGGCTCAAGATGCGGGGTCGCGACGAGAAGAGCGTGAGTAGGAGCCCGAGCCCGGAGCCGACGCGGAAGCGGCATTAGAGAAGAAGAAGAAGGAGGAGGAGGATGTTGTTGTTGTTGTTGCGGCAGTGGGTCAGTAATTAAGTAGAGTCGGTTCTGCTACGTTCAGACAGAGCAGGAGGAGGAGGAGGAGCACCGGTACGAAATGTCTGAGGTGTGACTCCTAAAACTGCTTTTGGGCGGGGAGTCGGGAAGGAAATGTCGGCTCCCTCGGACAAGGAAGCATGAATAAAGTCCCTCCAGTCTATTAATGAAGATTCGAGACGAGGAGAATAGCAGAGACAGAGATATGATGATGAGGCAAAAAAGGAAAGATAAAGCGCAAAAAAGTACGGAGTTAGTTGCGCGGGAAACAAACAACAAAGTACCGTGATACCCTCACATTGTTCATCCGTCTATCGCATTGCTATTACAAGAGAAGACGCTCAACCTATACGAAGGAAAGTGGCCCGCTTCTATCTCTTATTCCGGGTACTGCGGTATGGTATGTCTGGCCTGGTCAATATTATTATTGTGTTTAGTTCCAAAAATTTGCAGGAACCCAAGGAATGGGAAAACGACTAGAAGCAGGATGGCGTTGACGGAAACTCTATCCAGGGAACTCTTCAATCGGACAATTTACCAAGGAGTAATTCATCTGTACATATAGTCTTTCCTAATAGGAAGCCTGAGGAAAAGGGCAAAATCAAAACGTTCATGCCTGCATATATACCTACCTATATATATACCTACGCTATATGCCATGTGGTCTGATTAAATCCTGATCATTCTACTTGCTGCGTAGGCCTCGCTGCTCAGCTAATGCCTTTCACACGATCTTTCTTTGCAATGGTGAGGGAGTAGTTTCAAATTTTAAAACAAATTTATTTTGACATGATATTGCATGCACACAGGTAATTAGGTACTGACTGCCCAGGAGGCTATCGATGCATCTATTCCATTTCCGTTTATCTCTCTTTCTGCTCTCTGATCCTTGTTCCCCGAGGTTGCCCCTATTACTAGTAGAAAGAAAGATGCCCCGAACGCTATGAAATAATGGTCTGCCAAAGTCAGGACTGAATAGTAGCCAGAACAGAGTCCTTATGCAAAGGTATGCAAGGAATTAACTCCTAGTGTTCGAGTGAAGAACACAAGATCTAGAGCGGCTGCCTAGGTGATACTTGGGCTGAGAATGTCGGTTGCCCCTTCAAACCGTGAGTAACGAGGGAAGACGTCGCAGTAACTTGGAATTCTCTCCTTTGCCCTTCAACGCGGCTATTTTCATCTTCATCTGTCTCGCACTCACCCTTACGAGCCGGTCATCCCTCAGCGTCGAAGAAATTGTCATTGCTCTCCGCCGTATCCTGTTTCTTCAGGCCGGGAGCCTGATTCTGACTCTGTGCTGGCAGATCCTTCTTCATATCGCCCGTAAAGTCGATTAGGGGGCCCTCCGGCTCGCGACTCGTCGATTTCAGCATCGCGGAGATCTCATTGCCATCATTCTCCTTTTTGGAAGACTGCGCAGGCGCATCGTTCTGACCAAAATCGATTAGGTCCCCGCCCTTGTTCTCAGGGGCAGAATTCCCAGCTGTGTGGGTGTGTGGTGGAGGTATGTTGAATTCGTTCGGCTTCTGACCTGGTAATATCGGGTATATAGCTAAGATCTGCTCGGCTTGCTTCTCGGGCGTTGCGCTACTATCGCTATACCTATAGTTAGAGTTGCGTCGGCACAGAGCGGTATCCTTGGGGATGCCACTCACATGTGCGCATTGATGATCCATTCTAGATGTTCTACATCTTCACCCGTGCCGCCATAGTCCCTATCCACCCTCCTGAAAAGCCGCGGATGCCATTCCACGCCAGCTGCCGCTCTACTCGCCGCCTCGTCTCTCTGTCGGTCCTCGACCTTGGTTTTCTCATCAGTCGCTAATTCATGGTTTCTGTCTTTCACAGCTTGGGCTGTCTTCAGCCACAACTTTTGCGATTCTCGCTCGTCCTGCTCCTCTAGCGGTCTCACACGTGGTAGCGAAGGTTTTGCTTTCCGGGCATCGAAAAACATTTCCTTGTGCCCATTCTTTACAATCCATTAGTCAAGGGCGAAGAACTAGGAGTTAAAATTACCCACCCTGAGATCTTTGATAAACATCTCCTCGCTCCATAAGCCGGAGAGTTCGAAGAGCGCCTGTCCGGTGCGGTCGTCCTTTATAGTACCTCCGATGGCGTTATAAGTTCCGCTAACCCATCCCTTCGTCTTAAAGTCGACATCAGCTGTGAGGCCCAGCTCGGGACACCGAACTACGCTATGATCGCCTAACTCGTACTTCATGTTGCCAAACAAGATTCCTCTCGCGTACATATTGGGCTGCGTCAGCCAGCTAGAGATATGGTCAGTCCTGGGCCGTATGAATTCCTTGGAAGTTCCAACGTACTATCTTTCTCCCTGTTTCTTATTCTTCCCCCTATTCGTCAAGGTGAGCACAGCAATTCCCTCCATCAGACTCGCGGCTGAGTTGCCCAAGAACTTGCTTCTAGGCTTCAGAGTACCGTCTATACGAATATGGTGGTCGGGGGCCATGTAGAAGTAGCTGGACTTGGGCGGATGGTGAGATGTCTGTTCGGAGATGTAGTAGGCGCGGGTCTTGTCAGGTAGGTCCCAATAGCACGAGAATATCTCGCCGAGGATTGGATTGAGAGGTTTCTTGACACCCCTGTGCCCATGTGTCAGCCAACATAGTGTAGCCTACAGAATAGAATATGGGGGAGGCTGTACGGTGGTCGAATATGCCAGCCGCTAAGGTAAAACTTTACGACGGAAACGAAGCGCAGAACCGGATCGTCGATATCGGGAATAGGGAGGAGCATTTCCGGATGGCACATGAAGCTATAGTCGACCTAAGTAAGCCCTTGCACAAGCAGCTGTAGCACACGATAATTCAGAAGTACGCACTTAGTGATCCGCTCTAGCATGCTCCGGGGTTCAAGGATGAAGGTAGGCAAGACAACTCGGCTTAGGTCGGCGCCGGGCCTTAGTTGCGAAATGATATGTGTGAGGACTTCTCGTGTATTAGCTATACCGTGTCTTTGGAGTGCTAATTAGTGCTAACTCAAACAGCACTCACCATTGCCCTGTTCGGGCTCGATAATAGAGGTATCATCATCGTCGGCGCCGTCCGCAGACGATTTGCTACCTAAGAACAGCCACATAAGTGTCAGTGAGCGGGAAGACTTGAGATTGAAAAATGCTATTCTTAATCGACCGAGGGGGGAAGTTGGCAAATAAAAAGGTTGCCCGATGCCGTAATAATGATCTATTTTTCTTTTTTAGAGTTATGTTACATACTAGCATTGGAAACTGTACGGCGACGGCGGCCTAGGCCCGACGTGATCTTTCCTCCGTGCATCCTCTCTTTATTATGTCGGATCGGATCGAAACGCTTAATTGAATAGGTAACTTGGTAACCTGGTAACCTTAAAAAGAAGAATTTGTCGACGAAAGACAAAAGCCGAAGAGTAAAGGGGACACAACTGAAGTGTAGCCTAGCATCTGCTATCTATTTCCTAGGTAAGTTTCCTTGGGTGGGCTGTGTATACGTAGGTAGGTCACGTCTAACTGGGAGGTCTGGGTACTGGACGTATAATGATGTACCCCTCCCCACGTTTCCTGCGGATTCTCGGGTCGTTATCGATTAAAGACCTACCCCTAATTAGAGGGGCTCACCGATGACCTCACTGAAATCCCCAACAAGGATTTTACTGCAGCGGAGGTATGTAATATTCCGTAGAGACGAGTGAAATTGACAAAGTAAATGCGAAACGACTAGAAATATGACGACCGTATTCTATTCTATAAAAAGTTAGAAGAAACAGGACGAGGCTGCGTGCGTAACAATTAAAAGGTAAAAAGCAAAACCCGAATTACTTGCAGTCCGGGCTTGGATATGCAACACATATTGCGCCTGCTTTATGAAGAGTAAGGGGTTAACAAACTCGCATGCGAGCAATTCAGATTACTTACCCAAGTGACTAGCGAGAAATCTTGGGCATGAGGGTAGTTACGTAGTGGAAGCTGCGACGCCATGTAGTAATTATTCACATATTAACTGCATGTGCTTAAAAAGGGGGGCCACCAGGTTGAAAGCCACGAGGGTCAGGGGGCCGATGACGTATGTCAAATGCATCTAGATGTTTCATTCACTTTGGACGAGACTAGGCACCTAGATAGGTACCGAAATAGTACCTACATAGGCAGGTATCTATTGGTTGACTTTTAAATCGTTGAATTTCAGCTCCCTATCGAGCTTCGAATCTAGTTTGATAGGCAATTTGTAGTTCGAATTGCCTCAACGACAGTGAAGTCAGTTGTTGTAAATCTGTTTGGTAGCTAGGCAATTGTATAAATTTCATGTCTAGCCACGGATTCTTTCGACGTGTGACCCCCGTCTCTTTCTTAAATAACCACTGGGGTATCTTGACATAGCATTGCTGTAGGTTGCAATGCCCATCAGCTAAAAAAGTTATGCAGACCATCTGTGCGAATCATGCTCTCATTCAATCATGGCGCACCCTTCATTTCCCCCTACTTAATCGTGACCCCTTGACTGGCGCGGGCAGAACTGAACAAAGTCTATCTCTCTCTGGAAGTCCGTTAGTTCTCGAATTCAACAATTGACACAGAAAACTGCGCAAGGCTTACCAAAAGTATCATCAAATAATATCGTTATGTCATCATGTTCGCCAGCAAAATCGGGCATATCCAGACACAGGAACGCCGTATCATCCATGTCAGCGCCGCCTTCGCGCGGTACTTTTGGTAGTGGGAACTTGGCGTCGGCCAGCTTCAAGCCCGCTTTCCCATTTCGGCTGAATGACTCAAAAACATCAGTTCCCTTGAGTACGAATCCCATACATTGTCCATGATGCCAATCTTCAAAAAACGCTAGTAATTGCACCGTCTTATCCTGTTGTACCACTTGCACCCGTGTGGTACCGGCTTCCCATTTCTTGTGGATAGGCACCACCATTCTTCGTCGTGAGATGTTGAGACTTGAAGCAATACCGTCAAAGAGTACAGAGTAGCCCGTGAGCCCGGCCTGGAATGAGTGTAGATCTCTGAAGCTCGGGAACCTGTACGTTCGGACTGTCTGGCCACGTTGGATCGTATTCTGGAGACCTGCAAACTCACGATGCGAATCTCGAGGCACATGTGTTTCTAGTATGGAAACAGTTAGGTCAACTTGTGGCTGTCGCAGGACATGCAATGTCAAAATATCCTTTGTGCCAAGCCTAAGTTTCAACTCTCCAGGTGCAACATTGACTCGGTCCGTGATAGTGCTAACCACACCAACTCCGCCCTTATCCAATGATTCAATCTCAACTCTGAGCTTCTCTGCTAATACAGTTTGAGGGATTTCCGCATACTTGTCATTGATGACACGTGCGCGCTGCCAAGGTAGTCGCTGAATAGCTGGAAAGCCTCCCTTTGTATCACCGATTGCATCCGACATATTCATGCCTTCTAATGGGACTTCCGCAATGACCTCCTCGTCTTGATGAACGTAGGTACCGGTGATCATCTTCAACAGCTTCTCGCGGTCTTGATCGTCATTGAATGTCATAATCATCCGACCTTTGTCCTTCCCATCGTTGAAATCTAACTGAAGAACAGGCGCGCGCTGTTCACCGCGCAATAGGGCAAACTGGACAGGAAGTTGAGGTGGGAAGAAATGAGTTATTCCGCTTAGGGTCCTAATCCTCGGACCGGTGACGACAGCAAGCCGGAAACCTCGATGGAATGTCCTGGGTCCGGTTGGGCTATTTTCCTTCAGGAGTTTCTCAAACAAGCCTATTTGACATTGTCCCACTGGTTCCTTGGGGAACGTTCTTCCTTGCGGGTTTGAATCAAAATAATGGATACCACGAAGTGTAGTACTATGCTTCACCACTTCATCCTTTCGTGGATATAGGTAAGACTGGACCTTGGAGCTGAAGTCGTACATACTCCATAGCAGTTTGAAGTCTTTCTCTGAGCATTCGATCGCAAGCATGAAACCTCGGGGTAGCCTGATCTCTAGTCGGGAAGAGTCCGGCCTCCATCTGACGTCTTGCCAAGTCAGACCTGCACTCTTATCTGACTGTATGCGCAGTGAAACAGAGCCGTTCTGACTCGCAATGACGAAGTTCAAGTTCGGATCAGTCTGCGATCGGACAATTGACAACATGCAGGGAAAACATGTTTGTCTTGACTCCACACCCTGTTCCATGAAAAACACATCGGCCATTACTCGTCCATAGTTAAATTGCTTCGTCGTATCACCAATGGGTAGAGCCTCTAGCGCTTCCATAGAGCGAGTTGGTTGCCTCGTAGCGGCGAGAGCTGAGCCCCATATTCCATTGAGAAGGGCGACTATGTCCTGGCTAACTGAAGGGTACTCTATGAAGATGAACTTGTCCATCGTCTGTGGAAGAAAAGGCTCTTCAGGTGGTAGGAATCCATTTCGCTTCATAGATCCAGATAGCTTCTTCAAGTTAGATATCAAGGTTTGTCTGACTTCACCTAACTCGCCGTCCACAGGACTATATTTGCCTTCCGCTACCTCAGGGAGTGCCTTTTCCATTAGCCAGTATCCCTTCGCTAGATCCGTGTAAGCTTGGTATCTGGCCATGAGTAGTCGAGGTTCCTCTGGGTCCGCTGGACGACTCCTAATAATTGTCTCCAGCGACGTTCTTCCTTTCAAGAACCACCACAGTGCAGCTCGACACATATCCTCAGGCCGCGCGGTTCCCAATGGCCTAAATTGCTCTGCATGGAGGCGGAATAACTCATACAGATGCTTCGTGCGAGAAATGAACGCTTCTAATGCGTCATCACTAGACGAAACCACCGTGTCATGAAGGCTTCGGTTAGTTTTCTCCGGTGAAGGCGGTAAGAATCCGCGTGAAGCAGGATTTTGAGTAACTGGCGTAGCTTTATGAGAGAGATCAGAAGTCGAATGGACAGAATTTGAATATAGAGATGAGGGACTATCGCCCATGTCGTTGGTATTGATACGCAATTCATCTGGAGATACAGGTCGTTGTGACATGGCAGGCACCATATCAAAATCAGGAAGCGCCTCCTGAGGAGGCAAGGGGGGTAAAGGTGATCGACTAGATGAAGACGAAGGAGGTTGCGGTGAATCTTGATAGGGAGGCTGTGGTGATCTGCTAGGAGGGCTTCTCATTGATCCTTGTTGCATGGGCGAGGGCTTTAGGGGAGATCTGGTGGATTGAGTTCGCAATACCGAAGAAATAGAATCCCCTAGCGATGGCGTCGTGGATGATACCCGATGTGACATGGATCTTTCTGGAGGCGGCGTCGGTTCCTGCGTCTTAGGTACTGGCATTGCTTTTTGACGTTGTGTTTCTCGAACCGGCTCAGGAGAAGAGGTCGGGTCGTCCCAATCGTGGTGCGAGTTGGCACTGCCAGATCTCATTGCTTCCGCAAAAGCCATACCCTCTGCCTGCCGTTGCTGTTGCTGATGAATCTCAATAAAGGAGCGACGATTTTCATCTTTCTGATTATTAAGGCCAAGGAAGCGAGATTGAGTAGGTTCCCCGGCAGGGAGAACGCGAGGCTTAGGGGGCTCGGGTGGTGGAATCGGAGCGGGCCCCGGCTCCTCCATCCGGAAATCTGAGATCGTGCTAAATCCCGTCTGTGTCCGTCGTATAGGACCGGGCACAAATCCACCGTCATCTTTCTGTTGGACTTCTTGAAATGCCCCCACCTGTCTAGCATATTGATGGCCCTCTCTTGTAGGCGGGATTGGTGCTGAAAGAGGTACCGATTTAGATCTTTTTCTTCTACCGATCTCAGCCACAGCAATCTCGCACTCATCACCACCTTCTCCAATGATTTCGGGGTAGGTATCGGCGAAACGAACGACAAGGCCTTTATGCTTTCTCGGTCGAGGTGGACTGTGTGACCGTGCCCGTTGGGCTAAGCTTTGTGACGATTTATTTTCAACATCTAGAGCTTGTGGGAATCGGCTAGCCTTGGATGTGTCGAGAGCTAGTGCTGGTGGGCCTCTCGGTGATGTAGAGGGCGGTGGAGGAAGGGGATGAGAGACCATTAGTCGGTCTGAGTGGCCAAGGAAGTCGGAAATCTCGTTTGCAGTCTCTTCGTTGGTCATTTTCCTTTCTCTAGTACTACTGCCACCAAACAGCTTTCCCATAATACGATCCCTTCGTCGGGCGCCTTCGGTAGGTGCATCGTGCTCCATCGTCGTCCGTGAATTGGCGGGGTACAACAGCGTGTGCCTTGAGAAACCATCAATCTGCCGTGCTTTCAGCGGTTGGGGCTAAATAATTGTTGTCTATGGATTCGTGGGCGGGAGGAAGATTCAATGGGTGGAAAGGTGGAAAAAAAAAAAGATTGGCAAGGCAAGCTGCCTTGGAGCTGTCGCGTGTCCGTCGGGGGCAGCACCAGAGACTGTCCGAAATTTAGTTGTGAAGATCAGGAGTTGCTGTGGAAGTGTGTCTTGTTTACTCGTGTGTACCCAGTGTCCAACCCAGTCCGTTCGAGATAGCGAGATTGTAATGTTATTTAGTTCGGCTAGGATCGTCGTCCACCAAGGGGGGTTGAATATGTAATGAGATAGGTACACCACCACACAACATTCACCAGCAGCCAGACAAGTTTATTAGGTCGGCTCTGTTACCCACTATAAACTACCGAAAGGCAGTGGCGGTGGAATGCGACTTTCAACCGTCAACGATATTTCGGTTGTACAAATACCTTAACTTGTAATGATCCGGGGTGGGAACGTAAGGGCAGAAGGAATGAAATGTCAATGAATGAACGGATGGATGTAGCTTTGTTAGTTGGTAGAATTGGATGATGTGTGTCGTGTGTCACCTGCTCTACCTTCTCGTTTTATTTTATGAATTGGAGGTGCGAGTTGAGAAGTTCCCAGTCATATGAATTGGTCGTGCAGATCGGCCAGTTTCAGGTACAGATACTGTAACTACCTTGGCGAAACCCGCATTTTTTCGCAGGCCCGACGTTCCAATTCCTTGACACAGGCCAACCTGGAACTCGAGAAAAAACAGATCTGACGAAGAATTGTAGGTTAGGTATTGATCTGTGTGAACGTTGGTCCAATGAGGGTCCTCCAGTGAATCCAATCTATCGTTGTTAGTCTTACGTATATGTACGAGATCAATTGGTATGAATTAGGTCGAACACATCTATCGTGGATACTATCGTGGATACACCTGGCAATTCATAGCACTTGATTAGGACGGAATAGCAACCAATTAGATTCAAGCCCTGACATAAGACCCATTGAACCCCTCGGACCCCAATGAGGGTTCCCGCCTATGACAGTCCAGGGACCACCCTAAGTTCTTGGCGACACCTTTTTTACGAAGCACAAGACTAAGGCCAGTGTAACTTGCACTAATAGAGGCAAGGTACCTTTGTATTGGTGCATATTTGGCGATAGGGATAAGCCTTATCAGGAGCTGACGCCAATGTAGCAACTTCTCTTCCCAAAAGTTCTAAAAATTGTACTTCTCGCTATCCCATCTGCCTCAATTAGGAACTTGGTCTAACCCAAAAATAATCACCACGCCACCTGCACACTTCCCGCCGTCGAGCTAAGGTAGCTGGAACGTTTGGAGATCAGCAGCCCAGCTGCTAGACACTACGCCTACCCGTTCCCGCCGGTCTGGATTGATCTCTTTTCTCGCTTCTACTAACATATATATTATGAATGTTACCTATGAGATTCTTGGATTATCTGGATGTCAGCTATAGCTCATGATCTCACTTAATATCTATTTACGTACTAACATCTACAATGTCTCATTTCTACCGTCCTGCACAGACAGACACTGGCCCTCCCTTCGTCTATAACTTGCTCACATACTCAGCCACCACTACCGGTCCAACGATATGGAAGGCATACTTTGTGACCCGAAATGTATAGCAGCCATAGTGCTAGAGAGTTAAACCCAATGTCGGTATATGGTTGGTTGGTAAGGCTGGCTAAGCGCCCCAAATTAGATATGTAGTAAGGCTACCTTGGGTAACATTACAATTGGGGGTCTGCAAGATTGGTTCGATCTGATGGTGCTGGGCTGACTAGTAAGATTGGACACGAGAGACGTGCAGGTGGTGGCTGTAAATGATACGACCAATCTAGATACGCCTACCGTGATAGCCTACATATTATAGTAGCGTCCCGTCAGCCCCGGATATCATTTACACCAACGAGTGCCGCTTTCGGCCTCACCGGGCACTTTACGTCTCTACTCACATCCGGTGAAATATACGGCCCGTGAAGCCATATCGGGAATAGGTAGAATGCCACGCTCGGCAATCAACTTCATCTTTCAGCCTATCTAGAAGAAAGCCATCATTGCGTTACAGCTCGCCTAGCCTCACCTTCTCGCATTTTCCTCAACAAGTGTATTTTCGGCTCCATTCTCGGGCCAATCCACCAACCTCCAGTTAGCTTTCTAGTAGCATCCTTCACTTTTCTTACAAGAGTCCCTCTGCCGAATACTCTATCCTGACCACTTTCAACATCACCCTTTGACGGTGCACTCGGCCTGACTACTTCAACCCCGGCAAAGCCTTCCACCACTCCGATCGTCTCCCATGGACCGATAACTTTGGTCGGATCCTCACTGAGCACATAATCAAACTTTTCCCAGAATGATGGATTCCGTAATGTATGCTCGTCTTCAGTCTTATCATAATTGAATGTTATCTCGCTAGCCGGACGCGGTTCATTAGGAGGGTAAGGGTGCTGTCCGAAAAGCGTCACTCCCGTCATACACGATAATACGTCCGTATGGATCGTAACGGTCTGAAGGTCAGGAGAAGATGATGAAGTAACAAGTTTGCGGAGCTCCGAAAGCGCCTCACCACCCGGATAATTAAGAGAAGATATGACAAGCATTGCGGTACTAACACCAAACGAAACAAGTACCGAGGCAGCAATGACAACAGAAGCAAGCAAAAAAGCAATGGACTTTGCGCGCCTTGTAAAGATGTAATTTGCTGCTAGGGCCGCTGTTGCCGTCAATGGCGGTGCAACGTAGAAGATGAATCGAGCTTCCTTGTGCGGCTGGAAGGAGTATATCGCCACAAACAAGAGGCTAGGTATCACCAGCGGTTGAGCCTGTTTTCTTGTCCCGGGGTTCCAAATAGCAAAAGGAATGAGAACAACCGTGCTCAACGGGTTCATAAGGATCTTTGGTAAGGCGGATGTGAAATAGTAGTGCCAAGGAGAGACTCCCCATTCAGAAGAAGAGCCGAGGATAGCGTTGTAATAAAACCCCCAAAGTTCTGGCCACAATGGCTTCTGCCAGAAGTACGAATCAATAGGTACCGTTAGCAACAGAGAGGTGGTGAAGAAGAGGAAGAAGGTAGGAATAACTACGCCCAAAGATATATGGGAGTTAGCTAGCCCATAGAGTGTGATGGCTATGAGGAGAATAGCCAATTCTGATCTGAACACTGCAGTAGCCATAGTGAGAGTCCCAATGGCTAGCCTATAGCGCCAGACCTGTGTCCGTTCATTGGGATGTCCCATCAACTGCGAAAATGCCAATGTGGCTACTGGACGTTAGTCCGAGGTCTGATACCATGTACAAAAGAGTGATAACTTACTCAATCCAAAAGCGAACATATTGGGCAATGTTCTAGAAGCGTAGAATATGACATGGAACTGGCCGAGTTGCAGCAAAGCATACCACCTCGCAGTCGACCTTCCAAAGGCTGACTCCACATTCCGCTTAAACACCAGCAGTGCAGCGGCATTGAATAGTCCCAAGAGTCCTCTCACAATGAGTTGCGCATATTGAAATCCTACTAATGCGATGATGGGTTGGCCAATTCCTGCCAACAGAACCGGGCCAATGAAGGTCCTAGGTACAGCGCCAGGGAAGTCAAAGTGGTCATACTGAGATGACAGTCGCTGGTGTATGTTCTTGGTGGGTGTCCCGTAGACGAGAATATCATGAGTCGCTTGGATATTGAAGGACTCCTCGACCTTGGTATAAGGAGCTACCAAGAGATGTACCAAGATTAAAGCTGGAATCGCCAGCGACAGAAGGAAGTCTTTACTATCCGTTAGTTAACAGTTTAGTAGTAGCAGAATATTTTATAACGTTGTCATACCGATAGCAGCCATTGAAAATGTGTATCCGAGAGAGGTCTTAATAACACACTCCGTGCAATGGATCAATTGAATTCATTTAATAAATAATTGACGCATACTCAGATTACACTTCTAAAGGAAAATTGTTGACAGACCTGCTGTTGCAACCCTCATTTCGAGTCCGTCGATCCTCCTGAGTGTTTGCTGAGTACATAACAGAATACAAGTAAAGCTTGGCTGTTGCGCCACATGCACCGCCATACTGGGTACATATGTACTCAAAGCTTGCTACAAGAGGTCTCCACTAATTCGCTTGGTGCAACCTGGCGTCGCGCCGTTGACACCTGGCCTACTTTTAGGACAGTCAGTGTGACAACATTTCCAAGATCATTGTCTTTGTTCGACAGTAGTCGCAAGCTTCTAAACCAAGCCCAATCCTCACATGTTCTATTTCCCCAGCGTACCAAAATGCTACTCCTCGGAAATCTCCTTTACGGTATAGCTCTTATTACACCCGTTAACTAGCAGCATTAGCTAATGCGATAATAGTCTCGATTCTCCTCGTGAATGCGATCGCGATTCTATCCGAAGACCGATTCCTAGCACGCAGTATGCGCCGACCCGAGTCTATCATCCCGCAGTTCGAACAACTATACTAACGTCTTTTCTTTTTTACCAGTAAATCTTTCCTCCGCCTCCTACGATCCAGCATTTGGCGCCGGCCCCGATTCTCAAAGCGTGAAGGCGAAGGTCATCAATCTGATTGCCAGTGTACGGACATTGATGAGGAGTACGTGTCTACCCCTTCTATATGCAAGGGAACACAATGTGACACAGAATAAACAGGCTGACGGGAAGCATAGTTCCGCTAATAGCGATCAACACTCTAATAATACTCTACGAGCTGGTCTTGGGCTAGAAAGAGAAAATAGGCGTCGCGGAATGCGATGAGAATATAAGGGCGTGCATTCGATTTTAATCAGGCGTTGAGGTGTATACATAGGTACTTCGGTTTGAAGGGGCATAATCAAAATAAGATTAGGAGAACAAAGGGTCTTGTTCCCCTATAGGGGTTGAATCATAGCGACATGTAATGCCAGTGAAGTCGTATCAAGATTTTGAATCAAGATGATCAGCATTCAAGCTTTTCTCTTTCAGCATGCCCCTGCTACCAACATGGGCCTGAGCTCCTGCGTCTGGTCTTATTATACATAATATCCATAATGGTATTCCATAGTATTATGAGCACACCTGGCTCTCGTGGTATAGGAGAGGATCAGGGGGGAATCAGTTGCAGCCTCTCTGCAGAGTATCCAACCCGATTTTCAGCTTCGGCGCTTCTCCTCCGTAAATGCTCAAGAAACGTCGCATTTCTTTTTGATGCTCCCAGAACTCCATATATGCCATATCCCTCACGCCGATTTCCTAGGGCGATGAGGGTAATTATTCCGTTGAATAAGAATCCCTTAACTCCGGCTAATGAATACCCTCACTAGAGGTTACTGTGACTCTTCTTCCGACCGAGACTGAAGCTGAAGCTCTTTTTGAGCTTGAATTGTGGTTCTGGCTTGTCGTGGTTATGTGCCGCGCTCTCGCCATTCTGTCCATTTTCAGACACTTCCGCACTATCTCGCCTTGCCCTGTCTTTGTTGAGGAATCCGAAGCTTTTCCTCGACATAGACTTACTACCCCTATGTGGCTTGTGCAATGATGGGACATTATCCTCTTCTTCTTTGCGTTTAGCCTCCTCTTCTTCGGCTATCTTCTTGCTTTCCTCGAGAGCTTTCTTCAGATCCTCTTGCTCAGCTTTACGAGCTTCACGTAACCGCGCTTCGTTCTCTTTGCGTTGCTTCTCCTTGGCCTTAAACTCTTCTTTCTCCGCTATCTTCCGTGCCTTTTCTTGAGCTTTAGCTTCTTTCTTCTCCCGGCTCTTCTCCTCTTTTGATTTTGCTTCTCCCTTGATCGTATTTACTCTCACAGGAAGTGGAGGAACGGGTGGTATCGTACCGTCAAGTTGAGGTGGTAATGCTGGCGAAGGTGTTGGGTTAGTGACCATGTCGGGTGCCGTGGCGGCATGATCCAGAGTAGCAAGTCCCTCGGGGTCTTCGTGTGGCCGAACCGGCTGCGTTAACTGTCTTGATAAGCCAGGTACATGACCATTCGGCTGGCCGTCTTCTTGAGCAACTCCAGCCTTCTCGCTGGCTATCCGGACCTCCTCAAGACCTTCTGCTTCTTGCTCCGCCCGTACCTTTTCGAACGTCGTTTCTTGGTAGAACAGCACGTACGCACAAGCCATACCCGGCTTGTCTCCGAAGAAATTTCGAACGTAATGCTTGTCAACCGGCTCAACCATCTCGTCATCAAATAGAAGCCAACCTCGGTCCTCTGTCTTAATGACTGAAACATAATGACCATGGTATGCATTCCCACCAATGTGAATGACGACTGCGTAGAGTTCGTAAAGTCGATCGGGGTCTTCCGCGTCCTCAGTCGTGTTAAACATCCTCAACTGGTACGGGTATACTACACGATGGAACAGCTTCTGTAATCGACTGTAGTCTTCTGTATACTTGAACCTTTTTAGGTGTAACGCCAACACCTTAGGCAGTCGTTTAATCTTCATGCGTTTCTCGGCTTCTTGCAAGCCCCCACAATGATCGCAGTGAAACTTGTTCCTCTCGCAAAGCATTTCTTCAGCAGAGAACTTCTGTAAGCAGGCAGTCACTGAAGTATGCTCTTCTAAGTCTATCGATAAATCCAAGAAGGTCTCATCGCGCTGAGAGGCCGTCTCGCAAGTAAGGCATTTCGTCTCCGATGTTAATACACCCTCAAAAATATCATGTACCCAACCCGTTCCAGGAGAGTTCGTGCCGTTCGAAGTAGTCTTAGCAACTGCCCCTAAAGCAGCTTTGAGCGATTTTTCAACGCCGTCCTCGTTGCGAGATGCTTGTTCATTCAGCAATCGCTTAGCTGTGGTTTCGACATTGGATATGATGTCGTTGAGTACAAGCCCGTAGAATTCATGGGCGTCCTGGTGCATCGAGTTCCGAAACATCTCATTGTCCCGCTTAAAGATCTCGAGGAAGCGCTGCGGACTGAGAACTCCTGTTCGAACGGAACTATCCACGAGAGCCATGAATATATCTCTGAGGCCCGTGAATGTGCATTCATCCATGCCGTATGTCTCGTTGCTTTCCTGGGCCAGTTCCAGTATGGGGCCCTTCAGCATTGCTTGCTTTTTCTTGTACTCTGGGGTGTCGGGTTTGTCCTCTGGCCGAACTGGTTGTGCTTGCCCTGAGTTAATCTGCTTCCTCTTCTCCATGGCCTCCGCCGCAGTAAGAGCTTTCTTTGCATTCGCGCCTCCATGTGCGGCTCCGTTTGTAACAGGTGCTCTGATTTGGACATTAACCCTAGGCCGAGTGCCGTTCGGAGTATTTGACGGTGACAAGGGCGGAAACTTAAGGACCTGTTCTCGAAATGGAACAGTATAATAGAGGGCTTGAACGATGGAGTTACAATAGCTATGCTTCGGTCAGAATAGGCCTTTAAGTTTGAGTGTGAATAGTATCTACCAAGTGTTACCGAACTAAACAATTGGGGTCAGCATCATAATATGACGAAGTGAATAATCTGTGAGGTGGCTTACATTTTCCATACCGAAGAACTTGTCGCTTCCATCCGGCCGGAGTGCGCCAGCATTTTGGAGCATCTTTTCTAATGGTGTGAACTCTGGTGTAGTCTCCTCTTTCTTCTTTTGCGCATCTTTGCCTGCCGAGCTGGAGGCCGCCTAGTATTGCGTCAGCGTGCGTAACAATTGACATGTTCATAGCTCGAGACTCCAAGGGCATGCTGGGTTACGTAGGCCGGCATGTGCCAGTCTCAAACTAATTTTTGACAACTTACGGCGCCGCCCGATTTCCATTTGTTCAAGAAACTCGCCATTGTAATTATACAAAGAACTAAACGACAGAAGGAGCGCGAGTTTGGTCGGAACGAGCCAGCGTCAGAGCGCGGCGGGAGGTCAACAGGATCGGACGGAATCGATGGCGACAGTCATTCGAAGGTCTATTTTGGACAATGAACGATGGTAAAATTCCAAAATTCTAACGGTATGCCGTATAATAAATGTCGGCGATTCTTAAAATATGTCTTATACACAGAAAGTGCGCTGGATCTAATCGTTGTCGTCACAGAGTCCGAGTTTTTGAGTATCGTCAATTCAATAGCTTCGGCAACAAAATGTACGGGTATTAGTCTTGGATAGCTCGGTAACTTTTCTTTGTAATCGGTGCAGTTATAGGCCGAACCGGAACGGTAGGGATAGGCGAGATGGTAGATGATTTGTCAAGAGAGACAAGAGAGTAATTGGAATGTGAAATTGTGAAAAAGAGTCGCCAGCGAAGAATCGAAGGAAGAAGCGAGTGACATTTGCTGGTTCGATGAGGAAGGATTCGATCTGGTCGGGGATGCGTGGATTGGAAGGAGCCGGAAGTATGGCCGGGTGTCGTGCCGCTGACGGTAGGTACCACTGATGGTTGTGAAGGTGCCCCTGCGTACCCTTGATTTTAGCAACTTGAATAAGCCTGGAGATTTGAAAAGATGGGGTAATAGCGCTGAACCTAGCGTCTTTCGGACTAACACCCAGCTAAGGTATTTTCTCCACTGACCGAGGCACCTGGCACCTGCAGTGGCTCTTTATTCGAGTTTTTATTAAGCGCGGTCTTTGTGTAACTACTCCCAAGTCATGACTTGCAGTCATAGAATTGAGTTGTAGTTTTATCCATTAGTCCAAATTATAACCAGTAAAGTTCTTCGGATTAAGAGTCTGCTGTATGTAGGTACCAACTCAAATTGAAATTTATCTAAATTATCTAAACTCTAAAATATCGAAGATATCCTTCGTCTCCTTTAGGCATTCAATCTTAGCTTAAATTATGATGACAATGTGATGACAACCAGTCGGACCTTAGATCAAATTCCCAAAAGGGTAGTTTTCCTATAACGGGATTCATCACCCAATAAGTCTACGTACATTTTATATTTTACGGAAACGCATTTTGATAATTGGAGTTGTAAGTTTGCTCCTTCTCCTATTCTATCAGCTCAACAATTCCAATTTCAACTTTCTCACTTTCTCGTCTTTAGCTCGGAGATTCCCGCTCAACAACTTCTTACTGCGTAGCAATCGGAACTTTCTAATTGCACTGCGACCTTGAATATTGAAATCTATCATGGTTACAATTGGCAAGAGGCGAGATCTCCAGAGTGGGGGGAACCGGGGGGAGCCAAGTGTAGGAGGTTTTTTGGTACTTTTCAATTCATGTCTCACCAGCTCCACTTGCCACGCTTCTCAAGCAAGCCAAGCGACAGAAGCGCCTTTTGGTTCGACCATTCAACAAGTTCTAAACTTGAAAGGGCAGGTGATCACCATAACTTTGCTAGGGACTTCTGGTCCCAATACTACGGATTCATGACCAGAGCAGCATGACCCCCATCAGTCATATTATCACTCTCCAAGTCTTAAGATTAATGACTAAGGCTTCGAAATGGGGAAGGGTCCTACTCAGAACATTGACGCGGCAGTGTCACTACGCTCTAGTTGATACGTGTAGTACTGCGCTGCCACCGCCTTCATGACAATGGCTGTGAGATGGTAGCACGCGTTTCGCTGCCCGCATGTCATATCAGGCTTCTTCTCCGCAAGGCATCGGTTCCCTGCTTGCTTGGTGTGGTACCAACTAGTGTAACTTGGGACAATCTCTCAGTATGTGGTTATCGAATTTGTGGGGTTATCGCCCGCCAGCAAGGCCGGTGCTTGACATGCAAAGAGGCAAACCTACCCGGGCGTATACAATAACGGGGATAGTTCGCAAACCGGGATTATACCTAGCTACCTCACTAAACGACCCCTCGCTTTAAGATCCTGGATGCGGTCCTGCAAGTGACCTCTAATGGCAGTTAGCCCCAAGGCTGACGAACGCATTCGGCCGAAATTCCTATCTTGATTACGGAAGACGAATACCACGAGACGTAAATCTATTTCTATTAGGGTAAAGTATGCTCAAGTCTGTCTCCGTCCCCTCCCGCGACCTTCAAATGGGATAGTCTTAGACTCCAGAGTAAACGTCAGCCCAGACACCAACCAACGGGAAGTCTGAGAAGCTGCATCTTGATTAAGCTCTATAGTAGCAACGCTTTTTCGTTAATGTTACCCGGCTTCTTCGTGTTACTCACGCACTTTTGGCCTGATTTCCAGACGATCTGCACGCAGACAGAACCGAGGAAGGGCCGCTGTGCATTCATAGCAACCAACGAGCAAATCTATCACGAGCGAGGTGCAGCAATATGGGTGTGCGCCTCGCAGAAACGCGCGATGACGGCATGCAAGAGCATGGCGTGACCAATCTGCTTCATAGCCGTCGCTCAAGTCCATGTGGCAGGTCTGCTGCAAGGGCTGACGGGCTGCGGTCACCCTCATAAGGCACCCTTCTAGAAGGATGGGTTACAGACCCGCGTGCATGCGACCCTATAGAATGATGCAGTTGAGGCCTTTTTCCAAGGACATGCAGGCCATCTACATGTATCTCATCGAGCTGAGTACCCCACTTCGCCGAAACCCCCCTCTATAGATATACATACCTCCCATACTTTCTCGCTACGGTAGTCACCCTAATTTCTGACCGACCGTAGCTGAAAGATATATGGGTTACACCGTAGTACAGGTAACCACATCTACAACTCACATCCATGATATATTAACATGGTGATGGAATTATGAACGGTGGGGCACTCAAAGTTGACATGAGCCTCAACGGATAGCTTGCAATCTACCTAGGTACCTATGGGGAAACATCTCAGTTTTGGACAAGATCACTCTTCGTAAAAAGGGGACCAATAGATCATGCTCAAAATCCCAAGGAATTTAGGACAGGCTATCTAGGGCGTGATCCCCGTCAAGCAGACTTGGCACCGTTATTGTTCACCATTCCAGTCAGCAACGTTGAGTCCTAAAACCTGCAACATGCAGGAGAATCTGCCCTACCACCTTAATAAACATCCAACATCATTTCCACGAGCCTTACAATTGGACCATGTATGGAAACCCCGGCAATCCTGGGTCTAGACTTACAGCTTGAAAGGACTAGTTGATTATCTACATATGTACAGCGGTCCGTACTTCGACATCCATTTGTTATCAGCAACAAGGGTCAAGTGGTTTAGAAATTCAATGTAATTATACGATTTTAGGATTTTAAACAATAAAAGAAACTTGCTAAAAACATCTATGTACGTGTGGTAGTCATTACAAACGTTTAGAACCGGAGCCCGACCCTGCGTTAACTCGACAGTCGAGATATACCATAGACCTCGAAGGAAGCAGACTAGGCAGTAAAATTGTCAACCTATCTGCCAGTATCTGAGCCCTTCGTATTGTCACTTTCTATAGCTACTTCTTCTCTGGGGGTGCGGCTCCACCAGTCGTCGGGAAACCCATGAACATCTTGAAGTAGTCCTATTACATCGTTAGTATGAAGCTTAACCTACGCTAACAGGAAAAAGGCCCCTTCTAGGAAGAAAATAGGATTGGGGAACTCACGTAAATCATCCACTGGAGACCGGTAAGAGTACCGATCATGACAATCCTCACCGGCAGACCGTTCCACAGTCCCATGAAGCCCATGTCCCTATAATTCCGGGCCACGGCGGCTCCGAAGGCCTCGCCAGGCTTCCGGTTAGCATTCAGCTTGGAGACCAGGACATCCGCAGGGTGGGAGACGATGGCACAGAGAATACCGGCGAGGTATCCACCGGTGAAGGAAACAGCCGTCTGCGCGCCCTTGCCGTAGTCGCTCTTCTTGCCCGGCAGGCGCTCGTAGATCTTCTCGACGATGGTCTCGAAGGACGCGAACTTCATCATAGTGTACGGGATCTGGCGGCCCCACAGGGGGTACAGACCTTTGTACAAGCCACTGACGCCCTCGGCCGCCGTGATCTTGCTGATGCCGTCGAAGGTGCCCTTGTACGGCGGCGGCATCGTCGTCTGCATGCGCACCTTGACCGCCTCGAAGGGGCAAAGCGCGATGTCGGCGAGGAACTCGGCGGACGCCGAGGCGCTCAGGTACAAGATGGTCTTGTACCTGTACGCGTTCTCGGGTCCCGCAAGATCAGAGTACTTCTTCTTGAAGTACTCGTACCAGCCGTATTTGAATGCGCCCTGGGCCGAGTATCCGAAGAGCGTCGGGCTCCAGCCCGTGAAGATCCCCCGGAACCCTTCTTGTCGCAGGATCAGGCCCCAGGCTTGGAAGTTGCCCTTGTAGAGCGAGGCGTCCACTTGCCGACGGCACTTGACGAGGTCGAGGGGTGTCACCGCAGTGTGGGTTAGGCCCTGAGATATCGATGTAAGATATAATTCAATGATTCCAAAGATTGGCTATACGTATGTAGTGAGTCCATTAACTTACACATGCGAGAAGACCACCAAATGTGGCCGCAGCGTAGAACGTCGGAGTGTATAACTCCATCGTCTTACCAGTTGCGCCCTTGGCTGCATCGCTAGCCTCGTCGAATTCCTTCTGCGCGTCGGAGCTGAGTTTCTGAGCTTTGTTCTTCGCATCGTCGACGACCGAATAAGCGGCGTAGAGTTCCGGACGGGCCTGGAACGGGGTGGGTTTGCTAGCCGGGCTAGTCCGGGCCCGTTGGTTCAACGGCGATCCGAAGGACTGGTGAAGGATATGCTGATTGGGGAATAAGTAAGACATCGTGGCTAGTCCCGATTGAATCTATGATATCTATATTAGTACTATAATTGATAATTGTCTTGAGGTCCAATGCTTGACTGCGCCATATCTATAACTTTCGATATAGTTCAATGAGCAACATACCGTTCGCAGAAGTGTACACTTCGATGCTATCAATTAGAGGTCGGTCGCAAAGCTCAGTGCCCTGATACCTATCAACCACCTGACCTGAATGGAAATGGTAGAAACTCCCAAAAGACAAACACAATTGCCGCAGCACAAAGAGTACGCGACCAGAAGACGTTGTAAGAGGCTCAAAAGATTTATCAGGGAAAAAGGGAAGAAGGGTGGAAGGTCCGGAGATAAGGTAGCTTAATACCCTTGATGAACCAATAACCAAGGTCCAATCCTTTCCCCTACTATAAACGTAAGATATATCGTGTTAGTGACGTCGGAGGGGTCGGCAGGGCTGAGTGCAAGGAGCTATGTCGGCAGCAGAACGGGATCGAAGCTTGGCCACCAATGAGCAAGCCATATTTCCGAATAAATGGACCTGAGAGCTTTTTGTTTAGGTATGCTAGGTATGGAAGGTAAGAAAATTGAAGCTTCACTACCGGATAATTCACGCAGTTATTGAATTAGGTGGTTGAATCTTATACAACATGGGGGCATGGCATTTCTAATATTTGCTTTTCCAATTTGACAACTTGGTTCGGTATCGAGAATGAAGAGATTGATGCTCGCTCACCGGCTTCGCTCAATGATACCTTATTTAAGAATGTAGGTAGACAACGAATCTCACACAGAAGACACAACCTAGGTAGTATGAGAACTATGACTAGTGCTAATCCTAGATTAAGAAGACAAAGGTTGCCGAAATTATTCTCCCAAGATGACTCCCGTATGCATTGTTCATTATATTCGTAAAATAGGCCTTTTCAATAACTTCTATACGGGCAGCATGTGCCAAGGTTGGTTTGTATAAAGTGCCTTTGAAGGGCGGCTCCAAGCGCTGTGGGGAGTTCTCTAGGCAATGCCCCACCTAAAATTGTAATTGATCCATCTTGTGAAGATCTTCCGTCATCCCTACACTCCACCAAGACCACATACCTTGGCCTGCTTGGATACCTATGAAAGAAATTATGATACCCTAGCCTCGTTCTTATCACGCGCGAACTGACTCTTAATCCTGCGAACCTACCTACGGACAAGAATCTTGACTGGATAGAGACGAGGCACCCCTAACATAAGCTCCTTTAAACCCCATCTATTTCTTCCCTAATAGAAAATTTCATATCTCGTTCAGAATTCCGAATCGTCTTGACGAACGAGGCATACGGATATGGCGCAAACGATCAAGACTTCCGCACATGTCGGCCCATCACCCCTAGGGAACACGCCGTTTGTATCAAAATGGTCATCACGATATAGAGGAGTAAGACAACCCCTCATATATATTGGTTGAATTATACCACACGACTTCGCAGATTCATTGTCATAGTAGCAAATGCCATATACCTACCTCCTTATATATATCTAGTTTCATATTTGAAAAAGTCTGTAGAGCTAATGTAAATATCAACCACCTAGGCCACAGTCCAAGACCTCGAGCCCCCGGCAGCCCTCTCTCTCAACCCCACGGACCCCATCTCTCTCGCTCTAATCTCGGCCTTCGAGCGCGACTACACGCACCTGACTATCGTGGACTCCGAAACTCGAGCTCTGCTAGGGTACATATCGATACCGTTGCTCCAAGCGCAGCTCGATGCGGGCAAGGTGAAACCCGAGGACCCGCTCTCGAAGGCCATGGCGCGCTTCGAGCGCAAGGGCAAGAAGTACAAGGTCATTACCATGGCGACCCCGCTAGAAGAGCTTGAGGAGTTCTTCGAGGGCGGCGCGAGTGGGGGACAGAAGCAGGAGTTTGCTGTTGTGACGGATGAGGATAGGAGGTTTGTTTTGGGGGTCGCTACGAGGAGTGACCTGGAGGAGTTTGTTAAGAGGCGGCCCGCGTAGAGGATTAACGGGTGGGTGGTGCTTGGGAGCATGCCATAATCACTTCAGCATGGTTCAGTGTCATGAGGGTATCCAAGATCGGAGCATTCTAGGGGGATGGCGCTAAGGGAGAGGCTGCTTTGTTACACTAGGCTCGCAATTGTTATTCAGCATTGCTTCAGGGATTCAACACCTCAGGCTGGATGGGCTAATTGGGCTTACGCGAGCCACTGGATTCAACAAGAGATGAAGACAAGGGACAAAGACGGTGCTGAATTGCAAGATGAACTTAAATGTACTCTAGATTGCGAATCAATCAAATAAACAATCATGCCGGCCGTAATACGTATCCCCTCTTAGTCTATCTTATCCTACATCCCACCAATTCAAAGCCCGCATCATCTCATGACAAATCCAACGCTTAGAAGAGAAGCCTTAATATGGGAAAAGACGTACCTCGCCTCCCTCACCTTAGGCTCATTTACTGGTCCTCGGGTACCCAGTCGTAGATCATCTTGAACTCGACGAACTTGTCGCCCTTAGCAACAACGATATTCCGCGTGTACCTCCGCTCGCCCCCGATATCCTGGAACCCCCAGACCTGCAGCGCAGTCCACCCGTTATCCAGGCTTTCCACATGGTTCAGGATATGCGTCTCGCCGTCCGGGCCGCCCTTCTCCGCATCGCCCTCCAGCCAATCGCGCGCCACGAAGTCGTCCTTCACCCACCCGCTCTTGATGGCCTCGCCGTCGGGCGCCGTAACCAGCGCCTTCAGGTCCTCGGCGTTGATCCAGCGGCTGCGCCCGCGCACCTTGCCGAAGATCCAGTCGCTGTGCTCGCGGTACACGAAGTCGAGGCACCGGTTCTCCGTCGTGCCCTTGATGCCCGCCGCGGCCACCTGCTCGATGTCGATGCGCGTCACGAGCGCGTTGTCGGCGGCCGTGGCGGGCGGCGAGGGCGCCCCCTTGTACTGCTTCACGTGCAGAGTGACAGACGTCGTGTTGATGGTCTTGCGGGTGAGCCACCCGACGCCTTGGAGCGCGAGAGCGGGCTCGACGCTGTCGGAGAGGTTCTTGTTCTGTTGTGCTGTAGTTAGTACGCCGTCCCTAGGAGAGCATGTGCTAGGAGTGGGTAGGTAAGGGATGTCAGGGGAAGAGGTTCAGCTAGCCTTACCAGAACCCACCTGCCGTTCAGGTCTCCAATTGTCTTAGTTGCCGGGGCTGCCATGGCGTTCAATATCTCAAGACGAAGGTAACGAGTGGATTGTTCTAGAAACAAAAATCTACGAGTGGCTTATACACCTCTATGTAGCTCTGGAGCTATAAGGTAGGTAAGTATCAATGGGTAACTTGGCAACGTAACGCAATGCAGTAACGTATTGAGGTCGTATTAAAATTTGAAGAAACAGCAACGAGCAAAAAGAAAACCAGGTTACGACGAGGAAATGTGGCATCAATTGAGTGAAAACGAAAACCAGCCGCGCCTCTGTGAGGAGTCGATTTAATTAAAGTCCTTCGCTTACTGTCTATTCCTGGTAATCAGATGCTTCGCGCCATCGCGAAATCGATCGAGGGACGACCCGAGGCATGACGCATTTCCATTTTTTTGAGGTATAGTTCCTATTTAGGGTCGAGCGGTAAGCGTCCATTTGTGGAGGGGTTGAAAATCGATTTCCCAAATGGGTATTCGAAGCATCAGAGCGGCCTGCCTACATTGGGTACTACATGCGGGGTACACTAGTACGCAAGAGGGCATGGCTGGACAAACTTCAAGGTGAAGAAAACCGCTGACGATGCTATCGACAAATCGTTCTCAGCCCACTGCAGGTGATTACAACGCGTTCTTTCTCTTCGCCCGGTGGGTGAAATTGCAACTCTGGTAACTTCTAATAGTCAGGTACCTTAGATACCTAGGTAATATATTGCTATCGGCCCACCTCTCCTCACCTTGATTCATTCATTTATCCGTCTATCTACTGATTTGATATCTACCTAAGTTTATGTGTATCCCACATTCATATTTCGTCAGCTTTGATGGGTTCAGTGTTGATGTATACGTTGCTGTCACAATCTGTCTATTATAGTCCTCCATCGGAATTTATATCATATCGATACTTTATGAACCTCTCTAATTCTTTAGCTGAAATTCGTACATCCTTCCGGGTTGTTTCGGTATATTAAACGGTTTAGGTACCTAAATAGCAAAAGAAAAGAGATCGAACCCGAGACCGTGAGGAGTTAAGAAATATCCATGGAACTTTCACATAATTCCTCCACTTCCCCGAGGCCCGTTCGCGACTCGATCTACTAGTTCCCATGTGATGTAACGCGGACTATGCATTGGTAACCAACAGGATGGATAGTACGCGTACTTCTTGAAACGTTACTCTTCGATGTAATGCTTATAACTTATGCTCTAAACGCGTTTTTATTAGAATAGTTAGGCCCCAGGACTATTAAGGTAAACCTAGGCACCTGTGATTTTTATACATACATCGTTGCTTGCCGAATGAGAAATAAGGGATATCCTACTTATACAATGTTTACCATCCTCTGCTCTTAATACACCGAAATTTTTGAGACAGCCTATCATCGCCTGCCAATTCAAATCCATCGTCGACCCGTTATCATGGAGTCATCACTGGCAACCAGTTACTTTCTTCCTAGGCTCGGCAAGATTTGAGATCGCCATCGCCGTTTGGCTGCTTGCTGATACATACACTCATCCCTAAAAGGCGAGCATCTTGGGTGTGTTAAATTGTCACCAACGATGGCCGCTTAGGTCAAGGCCACCATTTCATCCTCTTATAACTTTCGATCACCTCCTCCACTAATTCCTTGGTGATGACCGGCTTCTGGTACTGGAATCCAACCACTGTCTCAAGCCGGCTCCCGTCCATACTGAGGTCTGTATCCTTCAGCAGCTCCTTCTCCATAAAGGGAGTCAAAGGACCCGGTCTCGTTATCCCAGCCTCGGCGAGAAGGTCAGCCCAGGGTCCGAGAACATCATCGTTGACGTCGTCCACGACGCTGTCCATATTGAGACGAGCGAGGTTGCTCAGAAGTTGGCCTTGAAATCCCGTCTGTATCCCGAACACTTGGCCAATAATGTCGGCCACTACGCCCTGGCTCGTGCTACCTTTGTCGACAACGTTAAATATCGGTGTTGAGCCCATGCTCTTCTCGTCCCAATTGGCTTTGCCAGAGTCGTACCAAGTGGCGATAGCCCACAAAGCCCGTGTAACATCGTCAATGTGGGCTGTGTTTGTGCGCAAATCTCTGGTCCATAGAAATTTCATCTCCTCGCCAAGTGCTTGGTAGACGCGCGCCATGCACAGCGCCGTGGCTACCCATTGAGATGCATACGGGCCGTATACATGAGGTAGGCGCACGATAACGAGGTTTAAGCTATTCGAAGCAGCTCCTAATCAGCACTAAATCATTCAGGATGAGATTAAGAGGCACAACTTACCCTTCAATCTTGGCGAGCTCTTCCTCCGCCTGAAGCTTGAAGACTGCAATTTTGCTCCAAGGTTTGAGTTTGTCGCCCTCCTTACTCGGTGAAGAATTCGACTTATAAACCATGCCTGTGCTCAACTCCACAAAGCATTTGACCTTTCGTTTCGCCGCCTCTCGGCCAACAGCTAATGACAAGCCTAGAGATCGTACTTTGTATACTTCATCCTCCTGAGAATACCTCGTCTCGCCGCCACAGTTGAATACATAGTCCCATTGCTTGCCGTCGGGTCGGTCGAATATTCGCCCAAGAGCCTCTAATTGGGAACTTGGAGTTAGCACGACTTAAATAGGTGACGGCTATTTAGAACTCGTTGCGACATACGCTCTTTACTCGCATCCGCTTGGATAAATTTGTCTGCAGAGCATGCTTTCTCAAACTCCGGTGCTAGCCAGGCAAGCTGCGGCAATACTTTGTCCACCAAACGAATATCAGATGCGAGTTCATTCTCGTGAATGTACCGAGCCAAAAAGCGTCCAATATAACCTAGCCCGCCGATGATGAGCACTGACGGCTTTTCTGTTGCCATTGTATGCGCTGTTGCAACCCGATGAGTTGCGGAAGATCAGAAGGAAGATGATGAGAAGGAAGGAATCGAAGCGCAGCACAGGCGCGGGGCTCGACGTCGGAGGGGTCGCGGTCGGGAGCAAAAGGCAGACAAGGCTATTATTGTGTGTGATAATGTGGTAAAGCTCCCGTCTTGGAGACTCTTGAGCTGAACTTGAATAAGCTCCAGAGCACCGACACGATGGGTTATGTACTAAAGACCCAAGGGAATGCCTGTATTGTCTGGGTGGAGCAAGGGGTATCCGTTCGACTCCGTCAAAGATTGTGTCAGCTGCCCGAAGCTAGAAGCTAGTGGTATTGGTTCATTTCGTGATTTAGCGGTTTAGGGGGGATGAGCGGATCCGGTCCAAGCGAGGAGGCCAGCCCTATATAGACGGGACAAGAAGCTATGTACTTTCCAATGGGCACCCGGGAAGGAATCAGATTTATTTGACTGTTCAATACTTTGATGTCTAGTGCAACCCCAACTGGAGATGAAAAAAAATAATGTGCCGTATGTGCAATGTGACGCAGGGGAGGCTTGGATTATTATGTACGTACGGGATGTAGGGACATGAACATCTGCACAGAACATTTGAAGGATGTTTAGGTCTGATGGGTCTAATGGGAAAAAAAGTAAGAGAATATGTAACCTGCTGTACCTACTGTAGATCGGTACGCATGGGGGAGGCCGCCACCGCCGCCAGTCCAGGTTATGAGTTAGTATGGGTTAAGGTATGGGCCGTACAGGCTTGTATGGTCTTGTACGGGTATGGTCGCTGGAGACCATCAGGAGAAGTTGGTGGAGACCCAGCGGGTTGCTCCTTGTGGTTCATTTTATGCACCAAGTGATTGCGGTAACCGCTAAAAGAGCACCTTGGCTACGACACCCCTGTTCACGCAAGATGGCGGATGGATCGCCGGGGGGCGCACGGGCTGGGAAAAGGCTTGGTTCATCAAGTCTCAGAGCAATGAGGACTTGGGCAGTGCACCAAACTCATACTTCATGATATTGAAGGCCATCCTCATTAACAAGAACCAGAGATTCGCATATGTACCTACATGTAGATATGTAGGTACATAAGATGGTGTAGGTGCGTAAGGTATCGACTCGACACCACGTACATTAACCATGCAGGTGTGCAGATGGACGCCACCGCCTCGTAACGTACGTAGTATACAATTATAGCAACGATGCGATGTAACTCAAAGGGTGTCAAGAAGACGTCGATGTTGATATGATATTATTAATCGATGAGACACCATGGTCTTAGATCAAATCTTGTGTATTCTTGTAGGGGTGGGAAGCGGGAGAAGCGAAGATAGGAAAATTAAGAGAGAAAAGAGTCGGGACTTTTTTAACTTTCATTAGTTCAAATGTTCTCACCATTGACTACATGTATGAGAGTTGGGGCTTCCCAATGAAGGGGATGCTTCGTACCAACAACCTGGAAGGAATTAAGGACATCGATGCCTAACTTTAGCCTTGGATTTACGGTACGTATACGAAGACACTTAACGTCGATTATCACATATCAAGGACCCTTTTCTGGTTTAGACTTCAATCTAAATTCAAAAACTCGGCGAAAACTTTCATGCGGGTTTAGACAGCTGAGGAAAAACAACAGATCACTTTCCAAACTACTAAATCTGAAACACATAAATCATTCCAAAGTCTACAAGATCTCATATATATCAATACTTTCGAAATCAGATCAATATAAGAAGACGATGGGAACATTTTACTGTCAACATTGCGCTCGCTCAGCCACTCATGCCGCTTTTAAAGTCCTAAATATTGACCTTGACAATTGACAGGGGACAGGGACTCGGTATTGGTGACGACACGGGCGATAATTGGGTTCCATCCTCATGGGCGATAAACCTGATATGCATCGACTTCTGTATGTAAATTGCTCGTGGGTATGCTGATTGTTTGGCATTGGATCCATAGGTAGGTGTAGGTATACATAACCACATAAAGCACGTATTTCCGAGACCCAGATCCCCAATCCCCATCTCACCAACCTTGGGTCTCTACGGTACACTAGTCCTAGTCTCATATCAAACAATTGACGTTCAAGCGACCTTACACGTTATCCACTTAGACGATAAAAAATATGTTATCATGTCAGTAAAAGAAGCTCTCCGAAGGATGACCTCGTCTGATGTACGACTTAACCAGTCTTCGTCTTCATCAGCTCAACATCAAACGTCCCCAGACTTTTAGGATCGTCTGTATCAGATATCCGCTTCAAGTCCCTGCTGGTCTTCAAACCCACACACTTTAGATAAAGTACCGTCGAGGACCCACGCAAACCCACGATGTTAGGTATTTCCAGCATCCACTTGATCCCACCCTCCTAGCACTTTCTTGCTCTTCACAATCATCCGGCTCACGTTACGTACTGCCTAGGTTGCGCGTATTACCAACCACGGAGGCGGATGCCACATAATGACACCACCCTCGCAGGGCTCGTCCATAAGCACTACGACCCGAATATTCCAGGTTTGTTTTAGCAGAGTACCGAAACCGTCCTGTCGTGTAAGCTTCATATTAATGCCACAGGTGTCATCTTATTTGTCGTGCTGATTCAGTGCCACCTCGCCAGCCGAAAATTCTCCTCTGCCGCGAAACCTAGCGGATGGCAGAGAACTTGTGCGCCATCCGCAGTAGCCCAGCTGCATGTCTACGAATCTTCGAGGCAGGGATGGCAGTTATGTAAAAGCTCCAACGCTGTTGGTCCAGCTTCGATCTCGTCCGTGCAGTGCAGTGCGCACATACACGCTTGCAAGGGATTTGCCAGTGGCCCAGCCTCTGACACCTAGGCTTCTGCAACCTTCAAAAGGTGAGCCCCTATTGGAAGTTCCAGGATCCTCGCTCTAGGCATACCCTGCCTAGAAAATGGGTAGAACTTCCTTCTAGAAACATTCCATGCAGTACACATCATCTAAGGCATTGTCGATCAACAACATGTTTTTGTTTGCTTCTCTTGTTTCTTGGCTTTGCTCCGAACATGCCGCTCTTCGGACCACAGGCTATTTCTAAAGGCCTACCGATATGCAGGAGAAACACGCAAGGTAAGTTCAATTTCCCATGCGCGACGCAGACTCAATCTGTCCTTATAGCGACTCCTTACACATGCACCGGATAGACTCCCCGCCGGTGCGCGGGGATATACGTAGGTTGATTTCGGTAGAGATACAAATCTTTCCAAGAATCTCCAAAAAGAGATTTGCCTCTTTTTAAATACGCTATTTTAAGAATACCTAATCTCTCGTGCGTCCTTCTAGAACTCCAACGGAAGTTCATGATTTGCCAAGAAGCTTCAATGAAGAAATACCTTTTTTTTTTTTTTTTTTTTTTTTTTTTTTTTTTTTCCCCATCAAGCTTCAATCTTCGATGGTTACATTAGAAGCACGCCGGATATTACCTTAAGACGGCCGCTAATCTTAGAGACTACCCTACATGTAGTGTAAGACTATCTCCCTCGGCGGTACGGATCGAGAGATAGCATCCTCTCCCGGGTGTCTTATAACGCCCGGGCGGTTGCTAGTCGTCATTAGCGGCTCTACACGGGGTCCATCTAGCTGTATATCGCAAACTGTTTCCTGCATCTGCCCGAGTCTAGATCTACCTGATTTTTTCCCTTACTTGAACCCCGTCGTATAGTCGTCATTTCTTTCTTGGATCCTTAACTGGGTACCCCCCTTTTGCGACTAGCCTATTCGAAGCGATCGTCTGAGTCCGTGTCTTCAACAAGCTCCCCTTACGTCCTGTTTAGGATTGAAGACAGACAGCCACGCGACATAACTGCATCCACTCAATAGAAAGCTAAACCCTCCCATAAAGCGGACTCCTTCTAGAAAGAAAAAAGATCATCGCTCAGCAATGCACGAGGGTTGCTGGGGAATCGCTTTGACCCTTCTTTTGGTTTCTTTCTGATTTTCTTTTCCGGGGGGGTCGTAGGATTGGAAAGCGCCCTGTGTTCGATGCAGAAACGTGGTAATGTTCCATTGCATCCCGCGTGAATTAGAAGAAGAGAAAAAAGAAAAATTCAGGAAATAACATGCCAACTACAACCTCAGGTCCCCTATTTCCTTTCCCCAGGGTCCCCTCCTCTTTTCATTCTCTGCATATACACCTGCCTAGTAATGTAGTAATGGCAATGATTCCGTAAGGTCGCGAGCGGGAAGGGAGGGGAATGGGGATATCAAAAATGTATCCGTAACGGTCGACGGGCAGCCTGGCCGGGTTAGGTATGCAAGTCATTCGCGTCGTTTCGTGTAGCTGCCGTCGTATCCATCATTCCCCATCAAATATCCCAATATCGCGCAGAAAACCAACCCATGGACGCGGCATCGTCCTTGAAACAATGAAACGCAGGCGCGGGAAGCCCTGTCTTCCCATGGTAACCAGCCACCTTTATCTCAGACACATGCGCACGCACGCACGCCCGCCCGCCCGCTCGCATAGACCACTCTCATACCGAATACCGAATATTTTTTTTCTTTTCGCTCCTCTACTATACTACTGCGTGTTTGTCTCAATGCTACCTACTGTACGCCTCCCGCAGCGGCCGGAATCGCATCCGGGACACGCAAGGGGATCGTCTAGCCGATCCCTCGCCGCCTCGTTCTCGAACCTCACGAAACAGGAAGGCAGCTCATTTCTGACAAACACATTGCATTAGATACATTACACATACATATACATATATGTAGCCACGTACTGAACAATCTCTCCTATACTATACTACATACCTAGTATATATATATCGGTTCGGAAACGAGATTTGCAAAAGTGACTAGTAATTTAATACCTATATCGATCGATCTCATGAAACCCTATAGCCGAGGCGAGTTATTATCTGCTAGCAGCCTACTCCGTGCTGAAGCCGGAAAAAGGATCGTACGATGAAAAAGATCTTGCGGGGTTCCCTTGAATCTATCTAACTCTCAGACTGGTTGGGGGAAATTGTGTGCCTAGACCAAGCCTCGCGTCTAATCTAAGATATGTATTTCCCCTGGACCGTACACGAAGCTACCTAGGTCTCAGACATATTTCCCGAGACTTTGCGACTCGCCCCATCATTCCGATCTACTGCTGCTGTGCAACTTTTCGTCATCGCCGTGGTCATAATCTCGTCACAGCAGGAACGGATAAGCTTCCCCTGTCACCACATCTTCAGAAAGGCAACCCGATGATTCACTGATTCCATGCCACTCGTCATCGCAGCATGCTTCCAATGAGCTCCTTATGCGTCTCTTTATCTCTTGCATCCTGGCTCAGGCTTCCTACGCTCCTCAAGTCGCCAACCACGTCCTTAGCCTTGCCAAAGTAAACCTCCTGCAGCAGATTCCGCATCTTCAGCTCCATATCCTCGACAAGTTTTCCGATGTTTGCGATCTGCTGTTCCTCGCTTTCGGCAGGTAGTTCGATCTCGATCTGGCGGGTCATGTTGCCCGAGAGGTCCATGTCTCCGAGACTGTTCGAGTTTGAAGACAATGACAAGATGACGGTAGACGTGAGGTTGTATTGGGTGAAGCGGGCCCGGTCAATAGCTTCGAAGACGTGTATCGAGTCCCAGGTACCCTCGCTGGCGCTGCCCGGCTTGGCCTCTGATGCGGCTCTATGTTAGCCCGCGGAAATCTCGTATCCAATGCAGATGAGGAAGTAAATATATCACCGACGCTATTGCGTCGTCTGTGCTCGCCCATGATCGGTAAATATTGCCTTAAAGGTCTCAGATATATGATGTAAGATCTGCAACTCCAAATCTGGACATGACCCTTTTCTTTTCACTATATCTCAGATCCAATGTCTCAGGCCTAGTGTGACGGGTAGAACCGAGCGATCTGAAAAGCCAGGAAAAGTATAGTACTCGGTCTTGCCTCAGCTGTCGTCCGAAGCATCTTGGTCAGGTATAATAGTCGTAGTCGAAGCATTGAGTAACAATACTCGTAACCACTACGCATAGGCCCGATAACGACGGAGGTGCAGAGTATGGGATTATGTCCAAGCGCAATCACACGAACTAAGTGATAAAAGAGAAATTGAAGAACTACTTACCCTTCTTCAATAACACAACCCCCGCGAACCCGTCATCCAAGTTCCAGAAATACACGCTACTGACACCACCCTCGTAATATAAGTCCCGATACACATCGAAGGCCTCATTAGCGCGGACCTCCATGCGTCGGACCTTCTCGCTGGGTAAGCTAGCGGCGGAGCCCGGGCCGCCCTCAAGTGGCGGGTCGAACTCGTTACTCCATGGCGAACGGTAGCTGTCGCCGTCGCGGTTGTAATCACACAGCAGGTAATCTCGACCTGTCTGCCGACAACGGCGGACGGATAATGGTTGGTCCACGGACGAGAGAAGGTCTTCGGTTAGGTCTGGTGCGATGTTGATGAGGGAGTTGAGGTGGGAGGATGTGTGTTTTGGGTTGAGACGCCGGAGGAGGTCACTGTTGTTTTAATGAGCGTCAGCAATCTTGGTATGTGATGCGTAGATGAGGGAAGAAGTAACTAGCGTATGTCTAAGGCATCAAGGGAGATATGAGAATGGGCAGCATAAGAAGGGGGTATACGTACAGGGCCGAGTCGAAGGGGTCGGCAGACGCCATCGTAGAGACTGGCTGGGGAGGTTGACTAGTAGTAGTTGTAGTTACGTCTTGTGTGTTCTCCGTGTAATGATGCCACAAATAGCTTAGGCAACCGAGAAGAGTGTTAGGAGTGGTTGATGAGATAGATAGTCTTTTTAGATGTTGGAGGGGGAACATCTGAAAGTGAACCCAAACGTTTCAATCAATGGTGGGGTTTGTCTGAAAAGTGGGCCGTTTCCTCATAGGGTATGCACCTTAGCTTAGCTGGACGTTGGAAGGGAACAGCTCTAAAAGAAGCTTCAGCTAACGTTCCAACGACTTTTTCCACTTTTTCAACGTTCGAAGCCTAAATAGAGTTGGGCAGCTTCGAAATCGATAACTGTTCGTGATGGTCATGGGCCGAAGCTAGAAAGTAAATAAATTTTAACCTAAGGATATCGAGTAACATTACTAGCTAAGGAAATTTACGTAGTGTTCGGAGGACTTTCCCTATAGGTTCTAAGTTCTATGGACATCTCGCTCCTAAGGTCCGAGTTCTTATAAGATATAATAATGTCTGTCCCCATCTATGTATGGATACTTGACCTTACCTCGGTTGACTACTGGAGTCGATATATGAATCCACTTGCTATGATGTAACTCATTATATAGGTACCTAGGGAAACACATCACATGCATCATGAATGAGCATAGTATAAACTTAAGGGGTATAGCTAGCTCCAGATGATCTCTCCTGTCATTCTCGATAACGGAACATTGAGGGCTTTTCATAATTACTATGTACAGATTCATCTCTCCATCCTCTGAAACCACGCCATCTGAGAGTGACTCGATAGCTGGCATCCATTATCGTAGCAGAGCAATTCAAAAACGTTGTCTTGTTTGCCCATTCCACACCTGTATGGACTTCCAAAGGTCCGATACTCTTAAACTTTTCAGGTCTTTTCGCCATCTCACTTCTTCAGTCTGCTCCAGCCATCACAGCGCAATCCATTGGCTAAAACGTAGAAGATACATAAAGCAGTCGCCCCGCAAAAAGGTGCAGGGTATCACGAGTTGCTCCCTAGAACGCCAAGCGGAAAATATGAGACTCACTGGCAATAAGCGACGTAAATGATATATACTCGCCGAGCCCTAGACAAGCCGTGATGTCTCACAACTGCCTAGAGTGCATCAGTGGCGTGTTCACTGGATCTCGTGACCACAGATGAGGCATTGAAGCGGCTCGGTCCATGACTTGTCTCCGCCCGTAACATTTTCTCTAAGATCCGTTATTTCGAGGACCGGGGGGCTCAGGTCACTATGGATGACTGCCTCGAACAATCCTTCGTATGGTTTGGCCGCAGCCTGGTCGGCATGCTCTGACTTACGCGGCCGCCCTCTCCGCTTTGGCTCCGCAACAGAGACACTCGAATTTTCGGCTTTAATACCAGGAAGGGCATTTTCGACGTCGGCGAGTTTTATAGTCTGTTGCGCCTCTTCCGGTTTGACGTCGATCGACTGCTCAGCGGTTTGCGCCGCACCCGACTCACTAGGACTTAGCGGTCGCTTTGCCCCCTCACTAGATTCCTCCTCTTTAATCGGCGTAGGCTTGTGGGGTTTGTCGGTTCCTAGGCGTTTGAACGTCTTTAGGAGCGCGTCGTGGATCAGGCACTCGTCATGGAGCCATTTCTTGCAATCCTCGTTGGAACAGCCGAATAATCGCTTGTCTGGGTTCTCGGGGCGGTTACACTTGCAACGCAGTTCGGCAGACTATGTCTTGTTAGTTGGTGAATGCCAGAGCAGGAATCTTTCAAACTGACTGAGAGTTCCATGCTACGGACATCGAATGCCTGGCGCCAGTAGAGTGCTTGCTGCACATCGTCCTCGTTAGTCTCGTCCCATTGATTGACAGTCGCTGCTGCGGTAACACTGACTACGTTGATCACGTCCACTATGGCTTGTTAGCATAGATCCACGGGTACGGAATGCTAGAAACACATACTATGATTGGACGCAATCAACTCATTTGCGCCGTGATACCACTGTCTTCCCTGGATAAGCTTCTTGCCGTCCTGCGTGCCTGGTGGCAGCTCATCTGGCCAGTACATCCAGTAGACACGCGCGTAGACATGATGCTCGTCGCTCGCTCGAATTTCAAGAATCCTGGCGACCCAATCGTCATCCGACTTCTTTCTCGGCTGAAGAGTTTCGCCTGGGTTCTTCTGGCGTTCGATCGTGGAATTGTTGGCAACAAATATGAATCCTTCGCTCCAATACTTGACCCCATTAACTAAGATCCTTCCGTCAGTACAATATGTAAATATAAGTAGATTGGAAAGCGCACGTACGGACGAAGCTATTGTAGCGCGTCATATCCATCCATTTCTGATAAGGTTGGACCTGATAATGCCTATCCATAGTATTATTGGGGTCCTTGAACTTTCCCATAGGCGAGAAGGGCGAGGCTTGAAGTAAGATCTTAGGCTGAGGGTGGTCTTCGGATTCCTGTCGTCTGCGCTTCGTCTTCTTTTCCTTCTCGTTTGGGTCGGGGTGAATGACGCTGAAGGGGCATTCTGCCTGGCTCTCCTCAACTACATCTGGCCGCGGGCGCTTACGAGCAGTTGCCATCGCCGTGAATTTCGGGTGGAGTTTTGGCAGAGGACGAGGGTTGGCGCGAATTTGTAATACCCAATGGGGAGATGCAAAAGGTAGGTATGTATGGAGGTCGGTTGCGCTTTAATGGGAGAAGGAATTGTTGAAATCCGCGCGCAATCAACCTCAGTCAAGTACAAACCGAAATTATTAGGCAAATATAAGATAAGCTAGGAAGGCGCAATTCCGACAATGTCGAGGCAAAAAACTGTATCGTTATCTGCTAGTAGGAAGCTCGCAGCTTTCGATGAGCTTCGTTGGTGGTTGCGATTGGGAAAATCGTAAGCCGGGACCGGGTGTGGCGGGGAAGGGGGGAATTAACTGCCAGCTTGGCGCGTCTGTTATTAACTGAGATCCTACAGATATGCTTATACCGTATATGCGGTGCCGCAGAGCTAGATTCATAACATGACAATTTCAACAAAGTCCTAGACGATCTAAGGCGCAAAAGATAGACGCGATACAGACGTCTCGAGGACGTTGCAGAGCCGACCAAGGGCGACAGCTAGGTTCGTTACCTAGGTATTATGGGTATTAACTGGGAAAGGAAGAGAAGGGGGAAAATAATAGTGTAATTATCGGTAGTCAGTTAGTTATTGCGATGGCGCGTTTCAATCCGATCCAATTTAGCCAACCTCCAGTACCGCACCAGCACAAAATGCGCTTCTGGTTGTTGGAGAATACGGGAGGAGCAAAATGGGGACTAGATCCATGGATGCCATGGATATTGAAAATGCTGGATCCAAGCTGCATACACACGCCTTAGACATGCCCTAAACTCAGTTAGGAATAATCTGGCGGACATACCTATATCTACATACGTAACTGATTAGCCTCGAAGCGTTGCCATGGGGAAGGAGCTATTCGGCTATGATGACGATCATGGATATATGTATCCTAGCTGCCTACGGTACCGTACATGGAGGTACTGTAGCTTCCATGTCTACATGTACCTAATCCATACCTTGTATGTATTAAATTCTCCTATTCACATGCTTCACACCTACCTACATATACCTAGTGTCACCAGGTATTCACCGTGTTCACCGTATCTCAATCGAACCAAACAGCTTTTTATCATGAACGTGGGAGTGCTAACACACATCAATTTTTAATGTATAACCCGTGTGGTGGTGAAGCATATATGTTAGGGGGATATATCTCTTCTTGCATGCATCTCATTTCTTACCATTGGCTCGAGTCGTAAGAAGGCTACATGACGCTGTGGCATTGGCCAGTTTTGGTATCAAATCCCGAACAGCATGCCGGACAGAGGCCATTCGCAGCATATAATTGGCATTTAATTAAATTAAGTCACAAGTTTTAAGCTAGGCACCTGTAAGCCCGCGTCTCTTCAAGTTTCCATTTGTGGTGAATAGTCCAGTATAGGTGCAGATACTCAACGCCGCCGCTATGCAACATATATAGACCCTGACAATCCTGAATAAATTCGCTAATATCATAGCCTCGTGTGGCCGTTAGCTTCATTATCATCGCCGTCGTAAGAAGCAAGCATTCTAGTGTTCTCGTTATCGTCGCCAGACACAGTTACTTGGGTATCCTCTCCGCTCTTAAATCCCTCGATCACCTCCGCTAGTTTCCCCCCTTCGAATTTGCCCCGTTCGACATTGACAAAGTATATAATCGGCGCGGGGATGCTGACTAATGCTGCCAGAAACCAGAATGCCGGACGAATCTCGCCAGACGCGTCAATAATAGCTCCGACTATTACTGGTCCAAATATGCTTGAGCCTTTGTCGGTGATAGCATATAGAGCATAGAACGCGGCTTCGGAGCCTGGAGGGATCAGCTCTCCATATAGTGACCGACAATACGAACTAAGTCCACCGAGAGCGAAGCCATAGACTGCAGCTAATGGATACATCTCCCACGGTCGTTGAAGCCCAATGACTCCCCATCGCTGGACAAAAGGTAGGTAGCCTAGAAGGCCATAAATAGGTATAATCTCAAAAAGTGCAATGCAGCCCAGAACGGTCTGGTGTGGCTTCAACTTGAAATGTCTAGAGATAAAAGCCCAACTGAATGCACCAAAAATACCCGTAGTCGTAGAAATAACATTGATCATTCCCAAAGCCCATGGTTTCATGCCTAGTTGCGTCTTGGCAAACAGTATCGCCGTTGAGGACGTTGTGGCGATGGCGTCGGAAATCAGAAACCAGCTAGCCAAGAATAAAACGATGTCGATCAAGCGACGTGCAAGCTTCACGGTGCGAAATAGATTTTTCCACGAGAAGGCAATGTACGATAGCCATGCGCGAGAGCCTCGGTATTGGCTTTGTGCTAGAGGAGGGCCAGGTCTAGGCCTAAGCCACATGGCTGCCGGTATGGTGAAAATAGCCCACCAAGCTCCGATGAAAAAGAGAACTACTCGTTGTGACCAAATAGAGCTACCCATCCCCACTAGGATTAATATCGAGGCGCATTGCACGAATAAAGCAGCACCGTAACCTATCCCTATACCTTTTGCGGATATCTGACTAGACAGCTGAAGTTCGATAGAAGTAAGCTCTTCATGCGTCGGTACCCGTCGCAAATCGTGGAGGTCGAGGCTATCATCGATTCGTGGTAGCAAGGCAGTTGTTGAATTACTCAACGGGTCCTCAGCAAGAGTGGGGGATGTCGACAAGGACCGAGTCTCGACTGCTGTATCTGAGTGTAGGTCGGGGTCTTCCGATAAGCCAGCCACTGACTCCTGCACTTTCGGGTGATGACGGACGAGGAGCGGGAGGAAGGAATTTAAGAGAACGAATGATGCTCCGAACGACGTGTTAGAGATGATAGCCAGTAACGCGCCGAGGATGTATATCTCCTTGACGATGAAAATGTAGGCCATAACACAGAAGCTCCCAGTCCAAGCGAATGCCAATAACAAGCGCTTCCGATAATTGCCATGATCTGCCGCGCAACTGATGCTGACTACCAGTAATGCTTGGAGTAGGACACTTATACTGAAGGTATACATAGCAAAGCTAGCCGTGTTAATTTCGATGCCGAGAACGGTGACGATACACTGTCCATTCGAGTTGTCGCCGCAGGGTGTTTCCCGATCGGACAAGAGGACACCATTTTCCCTCGCTAAGCTTTCTAATAGAATCGGGATAAACGAAGCTATTCGCAATTGGTAAGCTTGGGTGGAATAAAGCTATATTATTTGTACGTGTATATTCGCGGAGAGCTGTCTAGTTGTTTCGGACGTGACCGAACTTGGACCTATCCTAGGTAAATGCTAAAAAGAAGATGTGGCTACTCACAGATGGCTAATGGTCGTCAGTATTCATTTTAGTGATGTTCAATAGATCATATCAAGAATAGGCAGGATAGACTAACCGCATATCACGTAGGTTTCAGCGGCAAAGGCATACATGTACCAACCAGCAAGCTCCTTGCTGCTGGTCGGACGAGTATCTTCACCATGGTAGCGACCGGAAGGCGGAACACTTTCGATGCTAGGTGTTGGTGTCATTCTGCCTGACTCAGAGGACGTTGATCGTTCATCGTCGGCTTCGAAGGAAGAAGAGTGAGAACGAAAGGAATGTTTAGAAGCTATTGACTGGACTGACAGTAAGCGTGGATTCGGAGGCGGGCGAGAAATGTGGTCTTCGTTCCGAGGGACCATTATTGGATGGAGACGGGGATTTCATTAGGGGTGACGAAATAGCGTTGTGTCACCCAGAACTCTAGGCTGTCAGAGTTCCAAGGTTCCAGTATGTCTTCTTTCTTAGGGCCCGTAACTTTCCTTTCCAGCCTAAACTTTAAAGTTACCAGAGTCAGCAGTAAAATCTGATAAATGCTCCAATCGGTGCAAACCTAGTGATCGAAACCGGAAACTAGAAATACGTACTCGCTGCTAATTGCTAGGGTCACTAATTACGGCGAAGTCACCTGTAGTCCGCTCTTGGTCGTGATGTCTCCAAACCTCTTGACCGGTCAAAACTGCGCCACCACCTAGCGATGGAACCTTTCTTCTCTCCGCCACTTGACCTATTGAATGCGCGGGATCTATTCAGTAGACTGACTCGGTCCCTATCATGATCAATGCAGGGACTTCCCAAGTCTGCAAAATGCGACAAGGATTTTCTTATCGATGTGTTGTTGTTCTCGATAACTGCTATGGCAACCTCAAGGCAAGGCTGTTGGGATTAAATCGGAACGATTGAATGGAGGACAAAGGAGGAGAAATGCAGGTGGTCATCTCTTACACAAAGAAAAAGAATGGACCACTCTACTTACCTAGGTATGTACCCTTGAACTAGGCCGCTTCCCACCTTCACTACCCCTCGTTCATCGCCTGATGGTTCGTGAACGGCATCCCATGACGTCGCGGGGAAAATGAAGCAAGGCTGAAGGTAGGGATCTAAACCCCATGGGACCATCATGGGGGTTTTACGAGAATAGCCCGAAATTTTCTCAATGTCCACTTGTTTCCCATGATCATAGCCATCTACACTATTTATCGGTATAGATAATAAAGTGAACTTTGAAAGGCGGTCCTCATATATACTCTAGAAAAAGAACGCCAAGCAATATCCATCTCCATACGACTAATTTGATTGGATAACCCCATATTCTACCTATGTACCTGTAGTATGAAATCGAACAGCGACACCTTTCGATGAATGAACATGTATACCGCTACATATGCACATCTCCTATTGGGTTAGCGTTCTTGATAAATGGTTTTTAGTAAGGGAATCATCCCATAACAATTATACAGTCCAGGGAAAGTCAAACAAGACCAATGAGATCAACCTCTTTTTGATATATTACCTAGGTATTTACATACCTTAGCGCTAAGCACGATTAGATCTATACTACTTTCCCAAACATGGTAGATATCAACCTTCCTCTTGAAGAGACAACCCTGATAGTTTCGTAATATTTTACTAGGAACTACGAATACATAACTGGCCTCGACTGATCCCAGCCACAGTATAAGCAACGAAGACAGATTAGCGAATGCTACGCTCCCAAGTCTTTGAATCTCTCTCCAAGCCACCAATGCCTGCTGGCCTTCAGGGCAACAGGTAGTTCCCTTTAGCCTGTAATCAAGGTGGGATGACCCATCATTTATTTTTGCTTAATATACCTATACCACTCTATACCACGTGTAAGTTAAAATATGGTTTCCTCGCATTTCTTTAAAAAAAACACCACAGCTGTGATGACATGAGCTGTTCGAACGCCTTGAAGCGCAGAATAGTCTCATATCAGGGGTAATTACAAAGTCCCGGACAAAAAGGTCCACCAACCAGAATCAAACTTTCATACTGGTCCGAACTTCCGATTGGTTCTGATTCTATATGGTACTCACTTATTGTCTTACATACCAACACGTGCAAATGGTTTGATATACGAGGTGGGTTTTGTTTTGACTGGTATACTAGGGCGAGTTGGGGATCTCAATTGGCAATGAGACCTTATTGAATAAATTTCTAAAGGCGGTCGTCCTTGACTTCTGCATGCTTATATAGGCTCATCAATGTTAACTTTCAAGGTTCGTAGCATAGAGAGCTGGCCGTGAGAGGTGTGCATTGACGTATAGCTCTGATATCGATTTCAAGCTTTACTGCGGAGTCTTAAAACCGAGCATCTTCTATAAATACGACAATCGAGCCCTATACAATATAACGGTCACATATATAACTCGGTACCAGCATTAGTTTTAGGCTATTATGCCGCAATGCACCCCACGGTCTCCCTTTTCGCGGAGCCGTCTGGGCTGTTTGTCAAGTCAGAGAGGTCCTGCTGACCCGGATTGTTCAACATTTTCGTATGGTCCTTATTAATATTGACGGGCCGTTGTCACCGGCTTCCCCTCAATCTAGTCTTAATGATGCAGGGGAAAATAAGAAAGGGGCTCTACAGAGGCAATATTTCCGTCTTGGGAATTAATCATCATCTGTTCTATTTTACCGCCGCCAAGTCTCCAAATATTACTTTGCGACATACGGCTATGGAACCGGGGTCTAGCCTCACCTACCACGGGTGCTATCTTCCGTTATACTTAAGTCAACAGCTATAAAGCCTGAGAGATGCGGCCGTTACGCCATCCTCACATCCCACTCCAACCACTTACCGCATTTTCTAGCGCTGAGTCGTATCAACAAGATCGGTAATCATGAAGTCAACTCTCCTGTGCCTGCTCGCTCCTTTGGCAGCGTGGGCTGCTCCTACTGAGCTTGCCGAACGACAAGCCGCCGACAGCATCGACCAGCTGATTAAGGCTAAGGGAAAGCTGTACTATGGAACTTGCGCAGACCAGAACCGTCTCTCGACTGGCAAGTCGGCCGACGTGATTAAGGCAGATTTCGGCCAGGTGACTCCTGAGAACAGTATGAAGTGGGATGCTACGGAGTCGTCTGAGGGAAGATTCAACTTCGCTGGAGCCGACTACCTCGTTGACTGGGCCACGGCGAACAACAAGACCATCCGTGGACACACCCTCTGCTGGCACTCGCAGCTGCCCGGTTGGGTTTCCAACATCAGGGACAAAACGAAGCTGACCCAGGTCCTCGAGAACCACGTTACCACTCTGGTGACTCGGTACAAGGGCAAGATCTACGCCTGGGTTCGTCACTCCACAGCGAAGTCTAATATTATCCAGCAAATAGAGTCTGACCCTCTCAAATAGGACGTCGTGAACGAAATATTCAACGAGGATGGCTCTCTCCGCCAGTCTGTCTTCTCCCAGGTCCTGGGTGAGGACTTCGTCCGCATCGCCTTCGAGGCTGCCCGCAAGGCCGACCCTGACGCCAAGTTGTACATCAATGACTACAACCTTGACCAACCTAACGCGTGCGTATACCTTATAGCTCTTACTCATACCTTTGGTCTAGGATATAGTTCCACAATTACTGATTTCACATATTACAGTGCCAAAGTCACCACAGGCATGATCAACCATGTCAAGAAGTGGATCGCTGCCGGTGTCCCCATCGACGGTATCGGGTCGCAAGCCCACTTGACTCCTGGTCTCGCCAATCAAGCCGGCGCTACCATCAAGGCTCTTGCGGCCTCTGGCGTCAAGGAGGTCGCCTTCACCGAGGTCGATATCCAAACCGCTCCCGCCAATGACTACGCCGCTGTCACCAAGGCGTGTCTCGACGAGCCTAAGTGCGTCGGTATCACCGTCTGGGGTGTCCGAGATCCTGTAAGAAATAACCCCTGGTAATCCAAGAACTTAACCAGAGGCATACTGACTAGAGATGAAATAGGACTCCTGGAGAGCTAGCAGCACCCCTCTCCTTTTCGACAGCAACTTCAGCCCCAAGCCCGCGTACACCGCCGTCGTCAACGCCCTGAAAGCCTAAATCTTATCCAGACCACCAGGGCTCGCTGAAGCATGGGAAAGAGCTTGAGGGCCTGCTACTCATGATCTAATTGTATATATTGCATCGCCTGATATATAAGCATCACCACTCGACTCGTACAAGTGGACTGTATATACTCGACCAGCGTGAATAAAATCTTAGTCCCCCCTGAAAGTGTCGCATACCATGAAAATCCATCCACTTGAAGGTTCAAACGTGACAGGCTTACCAGAGCATAGTGATCCCCTGAGCCAGAGTTGGGGAACGGCAAAAATGGGAGGATATCATTGAAATTCAAGTCGAAACAAATACTAGCAGCTTTGCAGCTGGTAGTTAGGATATTAAGCTAAAGACAAGGAGACCAATATGTTCCCCTTTTCGATTATCCCCATCGCAAGGCAAACGCACTCCTATTCTCATGTTAATTTTTTTTTCTGCCCCTCCCTCTACGTTCCCTTCATCTTCGGGCGTCCACTCCCGATCCAGTCATCATGAACAATCATCACCGTCTATTTCTTGAAAGCATGGAAGATCTTATGCTTCAGCTTATCGGCGAGTCCCTGGTGCTGCTTCGCGGCTCCGGGCGCGGTCGGGCTGTCGACGACTTTGGCCCCGTGGTGGTGCTGGTGCTTGGCCTCGTGCTTCTGCTGGTCCTGGGGCGACAGGTGCACGTTTGCGGCGCCGCCGCGCCCGACGTGGAAGCTCTCGTTGTCGGTGGAGGGCCGCGTGGCCTCCTCGGGCACGATCTCGCGGTCCGCGCGCATGGACGAGGGCGGCTTGTCGGCGTCGGCGATGTTGGCTGCGCCTGTTTTGTGGGGATTGGGTGTTAGTAGATGTAGAATAAAGTTAGGTACCTCTTAATGTAGGGTCTCGCCCTGTGGCGGTTGATGGGAAACGAAGCGGACTTACCTCCTCGTCCGGTGCTGAATGCGCCGTCGCCGTGGCTGCCTTCTGGGCCCGCGCGCACGATCTCGCCGTCGACGTACTTGGTGTCATCCGGGGTAATGTTGCCGGCGCCGCCTCGGCCGTGCGATACTTCAGGTGTACCAGTCATTGTGAATGGTCTGCGACAAAGTATGGGGTTTCTCAGTTTATGTGTTTCAGAAATGGGGCGTTTTTTTTTGTTTATTCAGTTGAGATGACTTGTCGGAGGAGGTTTTGTTTTTTTAGAAAAGAAAACCCTAACCCATCCCGCCTTTTTCATCACACATGACACATTGTTACATAGGTAGGTAAGTGGCTGAGGGATATATAGGTACGTGTAATGAATGACTGGACATTCTTAATGGATGTGTTGAGGAATTACATACCTGTATTATGTACTTTTTATTGTTGAAGTTGGGGAAATAGGAATTAGGAAGCTCGAGGTCGGGTATGAGAGTTACACATGCGAATGAGATGCGGTTTTGATAGCCGCAACTTTCTCTAATGCGAAATCCTCTTCCCGTTTTCCCCTTCCTCAGCTCTTCTTCCATCCAACCTTTTCCATTTATATCCCTGCCTCATGCCCACGTCCTATCAATGCCAATACCCCGTCCTTGTCCTGGTTCCAAGCCTAGCCGACCTAGATGCCAATTCCTTTGATATCGTATCAGCATGATGGAATCTAGTCACCATTGCACCGGAACACTGTAGTGCCCAATGATATGCTGTTAAAAACTTCGTACAGGCTTCTAGAAGACATTGGCAATAACAGGAGGTATATCGATTCGACCAATTATTCCTACTTTCCCCCCCGACCGTCAGCAATTCAGCCGTTCCTGACACCCGCAGCTGTGAAGTAGATTCCGATTTATCGATTACCTGACGTAATTCCAGCTTCTCATCCAGCGATAAGATGGAAGGCTGTTACTGGTTGATCCTGTTTCCGGCAGGGGTTATTGATCAGTGCCAAGAAGAATAGCGCAAGCTTCGGGCGATATGGGCTGATAACTTTATAAGGGAGGTCCAAGCTTCTAACTTGAGCTTGTGTGGAGCTTTTCGTCCTTCTCTTCCCTTGAAGCCTTTCGTTGAGTATTGAGAATAGATCAATCGTCACCTCCACAATATGTCTTGGCGCCGGGCAACATTAGACAAGACTAAGACTCTACGGCTCGATATGAGCTTGTCATCACGCTGGGGATGAGACTACTAAGATGCGATTTGTAGGCCGTCAATTGGGTATACGTTTCCCGCGAAATCTTTGTCGCCATCCGAAAATCCAGCCATTTCTTATCTCGAATGGAAACAGCCCTTATTCCTTGCCGTAGGTGCAATCTATTGAGGCTTACTCTTGGATACATCATCGAACATATTGTCCTATAACTGTTGGCTCATAGCCCACGTCTGAAAGATAGATATGGTAGCCATATCTGAGTGTTACTACAAGAGAGCCACCTAGTTGTTAGAGTGGAAAATGATACGCCTCTGAGCAGGCTTTCATGACACGATGGCCGTGTCTATGAATCCTATGGATGGGTGAGGGGCTATCTAGTTTGCGCTTGTTGAGAAACACAGATGTTCTGGATACTATAACCACTTGGCAGAGAGCCATCGATATTCTCTGACTACGTTCCGTTCCGCTACCTGGAACCCCCATAGGCATATTGAAGGTACCTGAGGTAGTTTTGGTATAGATCGCGAGAGGGATGTACACGCCCAACGAATCGCGCCCGCGTGGTTGAGAAGGTCTGGTGTCGGATTTGTGTCTATCGGAGGAGCAGCAGCATCGCTGTCTTGCCAACAGACTCGGCGAGAAAGGACATTTCGAATATCGGCTGGGTTGAGAAGCACAAGTTTTTGCGAGGTAGGTGCATATCGTTCGGAATGAATGTTTGCTTGCTGTGACCGACCTACGGAAATTAACATCATACTGCGTGCTAGCCAGATACTTAGATATGCTTGCCGTTTTAACGGTTTGGAGAGTAGATAGAGAAGGGTTACGGTGGATTGAAACTTGAGTCATAAGCCTTTTTTTTATCTTGTGCCTCATACCCTAACGCCAATTGAGACGGAGCAACGTCGGTCACGGCGCCCTCCCGACTGATATGAGACTGGTCTTGGAATTGGGGATAGAAACATCTAGACCTTGGTATCGTTCGTTAATGCCACCATTATAAGTCATTAATGACCTCTCAAAATTGTTATTACTGAGGGAGTGAATTTGATTGGTAGATCTCGTTGTATGCAAGCCACCATATACATGATTTGCCGATACCCTCTATGGCGTTTTCTGGCGTCAAATCGGGAGAAGACCATATCTCATGCTGGTTTAAGGAGACACATCTGTCTAATCAAACAAGCTGCGGCGCTAAGGTAGGTGATAGGTATCTTCCTTGATCCCACAATCTCGGCCTAGTTGCCGTGCGAGGATACCTCACGATTAGCTATATACGATTTTCGCTAAGTTATCGCCAAGTTAGGAATAACGGATAGAGGTATATATTATATGACGTATGCCCTCGTATCTACCATTGGCTGTAGGTCTTGTATGGGTCTTAGCTTACCTGGAGTGTTTGTGTTTGTAAGCGAAGAAAGGAATATTCCGGTCACCGAAAACATAATCTGGGGCCTTCTGGGGTATACCGAGGGAAAATGTAGGGAAGGTGCCTGGATCTGTAGTTCTACAACGATAGGCGTTCTAGAATTAGGACATACAACATATGCCAAGAGCAGGAGGCTCATAAACCGCTCTCCAATTTAGGTCCCGTATTTTGAAATGACCATGGTTGAAAATATATTCCCCGACAGCCCTAGACCCAGACGATCATGCAGCCCTCCAATGCTGGATCCCTGCTGATATCTTTTCTGATCATATGTGGTTTATAATTCGGGGTTCTAGTCTCGAGCGTTATTTCCCGGTAACTTGTGTGTGGCGGTTTTCTTCACAAGAATGGATAGCTGATGTGCGTGACCAGCGTATCAAGCAAGAGGTCTAGCGTTAGATGGTGTGCGGCAACACGTTTAGGTTAAGAAATCTGACGCGAGAACTCAAAAGGGGGTGAGGACTGAGATAAGCGTACGGCACAGCGCCGAGCAAATAACCAATAGATTCATGGTTTGGACCGACTAACTTTCTCTAGGAAGGGAATTAAATGCTACATATGAGTATGCGTAGAAAGGGGGTCATGTGAGGTCCGTCTCGTCTATTTGTTCGGTCAGTCTAGCTGAATGCGATCCTGCTATCAGGAGGTAAGAAATATCAAGAAATGGTAGGCATCACGGCGCCTAATAAGCTTAACACAAAATTAGCCACAGGGCGCCAAGTTGCAGCGGTATACCAATCGGACTTTCGTGTCTGTTATATTGTACAAGAGGTCGGTTCGTTTGGGCACCGTTCTTCGCAAACTCGCATGAGTCCCGATCTAAGACGTCTTAGGTAGCATGACAAGGGAGGTCTTGAGGACGGATTCGGTCGTATTGGGAATCCCGGTCTAACTCATCTCCCCCATGGCGATTCCCCGCGAACCAGCCAATCCCAATGCCGGAGCTAGGCGCGTTTTCAAGTTCATCTATGACATACCCCCAGCACCCCCAGCACCCCGGACCCGCCCTGACCGCTGTGGTTTTTGGAGTTAATGGAGTCGTGTGGGGAAGAAGACGTGGGGTCATCGGCGCTTTTCTTTGAACATGTTGGGTCTAACAACGTCCAACATGTTAGATTTTCCTGCATAGTCAGCTATTGTAGAGTTCTGGGGATCGTTCAGGATATTACTGTAAGTCCATATCTATCTTTTAACCATAATATTCATAGCACGATTCTGAATTCCCAGATGATTAGTCGAAAAGCACTAATGTAGGCGCTCTAATTAGGTATTTCGAGGCGCAATACGTGTAACTAACACATACATGCGATCTTCAGGGGAAATTATTCGGTTAGGTACCACAACCTATTCAAATTTCTTTAAGGCGCAACCTCGGACCCAATCATAAACTAGGACATATTTTTCTTTATTTACCCCCTTAAAGAAATTATTCCCTGTTGCGTGACTTTGTCACGGGTGGTACGCGCCAAGGACCCGAACGACCGCTGAGGGGAAGCTGCAATGCTGCACCAGGAACGCATGCCGGTTTTTGGAGAAGGCGCCATTGTCTCTGACCTACTACCGCGTGATGTTACCTGCGTACATGCTTAGACTTATCAAAGAACACCACCCTGCACCTGCACCTGCACCTGCACGCGCTGACTGCAAGGAAAGGACAAGGGATAATAAGTTCGAAAATTTTTCTTCATATATTCCGCAATGGGGAATCAAGAGTTGTTTGTCGCCGTACCAGTAACACTCTGGGCGGCGAGTCCATCCATCCAGAGGGATGAGAATAAGTAATATAGGTAACTTATGTTTGTGTGTGGATCTTCGCGTACATGCAACATTCTTTGCTTTTTTAGGAAAATATCCATTTCCCCTCGCTGCCGCGTTTCTTTGACAGGCCGTCTATTGTATATGAGCTTCTTCCCGGTTTCTTGAATACTTATATTAGCTGGAGTCGTCGCTATCCTCTCCCTAGCTCATATCTCCTTGCTTCCTCGGACCGCCCATGCTTCCTCAAGCACTCCTGTACAGATGGCTACCTCAGTTATAGCGAAGGCGCTCACTGCCTCGCTCCTTATCACTACTGGTCTTACGCTACCCCACGACTCACTGAATGGGAGGTCTGTTCAAGGCAGAACCGGCTCTGACCGTATGTCAACTCGTCATCTAACTGACGAGTCCCTGTTAACAGGTAATCAGTGATACAGCCGGTACATCAGTCTTTTCCCCTCGGCACAATTAAACCGCGGGGATGGTTCAAAGACCAACTTACACTAGAGGCCGACGGGCTAGCTGGTAACTTGTACGACTTCTACCGCTTTGTCCACGATTCCATGTGGATAGGCGGCTCGTCGGAGTATTCTAATCTCCATGAATCCTCGCCATATTGGTTCAATGGTCTCGTGCCTCTGGCCTTTGGGTTGGACGACGAAAGACTCAAGGAACAAGTTTATTCCTATATGGATTACGTCCTCGAGCACCAGCAGGATGATGGCTGGCTTGGCCCAGAGGTCGATCTTTCGACTCGAAGCCTATGGGCTCGTTGTTATTTCTTGGTAGGGTTGATGGTATGTCATATATGCAACGATCTATTACATTTTCCCCAATCCCACCCAGAAATTGCTTATCTAATTCTCGTAGCAATACGCCCAAGCGGATCCTTCGCAAGAGGATAGAATTGTGGATGCTATTCATAGATACATTCAAATAGCTCACAGTATGCTGAAAAATAACTTCACCGGGCTCATCGAGAAAGAGGGCGAGGATTATGACGGGGATGGATTCGGCGCTATGAGGGCCCATGAGATGCATATCCCCCTGCAGTGGCTATATGAAAATCACCCCCGAAACAATTCTCAACTAATTTGGGAAACAATGGAGCTCATGATTAACGGAAGTGTCGCGGCCGCAAGCGACTGGAGAACGTACTGGGTGAAAGGAGTATACCCAGAAGTTACCTACACTCCCAGGAACGAGCCCTTCAAGGGTCTGTTTAATCATGGTGTTAACATGGCAGAAGGTATAGTCTGAATGCGGCATGGGCATCTTGAGGAAGGCTGATTCACTGACATAATTAGGTTTACGATATCCTCTGGCAATATACCGGATGACCCATGATGAAGCGTTGAAGACGCAGACTCGAACGGCGGTAGATTTGTTAGCGCAATATCACAAATCTTTAGCTGGGACGATTATCGGGGATGAATTCATCACAGATCTCAATCCAATCAGAGGGGCCGAATTATGCACTGCTGCCGAGATGACTTTCTCCATGGCGTGGATTTATCAGTATCTCGGGGATAACGACTTAGCGGACTGGGCAGAGCAAGTTGCATTCAACGCTGTGCCCGGATCTATCTTCCCGGATTGGTGGTCGCATCAATATGTCCAGCAAGAGAATCAAGTAAGTCAACAACTTCGAAGATCTGCGAGATTTACTAACTGTAAAATCCCAGCCCTGGTCGCGCAACTTGAATGCTACCCCTGAAATGTGGGTAAACGTTGGATCTTATGGTAATGTATTTGGCTTGGAACCCAACTATGTCAGTTATACCTATCTTTCGTTACCTGGGATATTAAGACTAAACTGTTCGATAGCCCTGCTGTACGGTAAATCACGGCCAGGCATATCCAAAATTTCTTGCAAATTCTTTCACGGGTACCGAAGACGGGGGAATTGCTCACGTTTTGCTCATCCCTGGAAGCATCAGCACTACCTTGGGTAACAACAAAGTGACCATCCAAGCCGATACTAACTATCCTTTTGGAATGAACTTGAACTACTTGATCACGTCGGATTCTGACTTTACGTTTTACGTCCGGATTCCCGGTTGGGCGGATAGTTCAAGCACCATTACAGGTCCTGATGGCAAAACTAGCCAAGTTTCTCCATCAGATAAGGGGCTCCAGAAAATCGAGCTTGGTCATGGTATCAACCGTATTAGTATTCACTTCAACACGGAGCCACGTGTAGTCACGAGAGCCAACAATACGGCCGCAATCTATTATGGGCCGCTGCTTTATAGTCTCCATATCGATGCTGAAGTTACGGACGTCCAGTCTACCTCCTTCACCGGAGATTCGATACCTACCACAAGCACCACTGGCCACACGCACGATCATATCATCGAGCCCACGAGCATATGGAATATTGCTATTGACCCATCACAGATTAGGGTAGCACAAGCAGATGTGTCAACGCTGTCGAACCCCATCTGGAACCTTAATGCCCCCCCAATTGAGCTTCGCGTAGCCGCCGTGGAGATCGACTGGCCTATTGTATTCGACACTGCGGACAATCCTCCTCTTAACCCTCAGATTACTGGCAAACCCTTTAGCGCGCGGTTCGTGCCCTACGGAAGTGCCAAGATACACATGGCGCATCTACCCGTCGTAGACTTGGATAAGGTAGACTTATCGGATTGATGAGTCATGGCTTAGATGGAGATGGAAGAACATCATTACCTGCTTGGATATAGTAGAGTATACGAGTATATAGGTACCTAATAATTTCTTGTATCAATAGAGCATAAATTGTATTCTTCCTATCACTAACTATTTGTGGTGAACGTTTCTTTCGGATTAATTGAACTAAGGGCTCAAAAAGGAGGCTTCCATCACACGCTTTGGAATGGTGAAATAAGGTGAGACTAAAATTCTGAAGGGTCCAGACACCTCATAGCGCAAGCCTTTTCCTCGTTTGAGATACCATACATCTACAAGGCTCAATTCCGAAAACGAGGAGATATATGTTGCTTTGTCAAGGGCTTATAGATACTCTAGGTCGTCGTCCGGGTAGTCTTCATCCTCGTCCTTACTGTATCCTGGATCCTCAGTATCATCATCTGACACCGTGGTTTTCTCTCCCTTTTCATTAGAACTGCTATCTGCCTCATTGAACCGTCCCAATACACGGCTGCCTCTATACATTTTCTCTTTATCCCGCCTTATCCTGTCTCTGAGCGAGTTCTCCCATTCGAGCTGCTTTTCCGTGAGGGATGGGTTGACTATTACTTTCGTACGATCTTTGTTAAACACGATAAGGGGCGTTTTGGGGTTGTTATGCAGGCGGAATTTACTGAGTGTTGTACTTTCTTCACGTGTCATCCTCTTCATGGCTTCCGTGGCCCGCCGGTCAGCACTTTTGCTGATGTCTTGTCCTGGGCAGTCATCGGAGAGTAGATCCGCCAAGGGGCCATCGTGCCGCTTACCTTTACCCCATGTCCTCATATTGGACAGGATGAGGCGGTGAAGCATTAGGAATAAGGGCCCGTGGCCGTCGTCCTTGACACCTACGGTGTTGAGGACGTCTCTGCTGCATTTCGGACAGTCGCACGCGAAGAGGAGGAAGTACGCGTGGACCATCTCGTGCATGAGCTGGCCCACAATAGCATCAAGCTTGTGGAATTCTCCCCCGGAGCTGGTATTGATGTTGATCTGAATATAGCTGCGGTCTCGCGTCTTGGTGGGAAACGTCTCCCCCTCGATTCTGTCGTCGATTTCCAAGGGATCCTCTCCCACAATGTCGACGCCGGTGTCGACCCTGACATGAGGTCCCAAGAGCCTGAAGAAGAAAAACTCGTCGAGCTGGTCGAAGAAGTACCGAATGTCATCTTGAAAACTTACCAAGGTAGCCACGGTTGTCAGCCTACCCCCGTACGCTCGCTTCCGCTCCTCGAACCTGCTGGTGAAGTTCTTGCATGCTGTTATCTGGCTCTTTCTTAAATCATCATCCCCTCGATTATGGAAGCCGATAACAGCGTGGTTGAGTAGGTCGCGGGCCCTGTACGCGTTTCTGTGGAGCCGCACATCCTTGTGACCTTGGACAGGGGCGTATTTGGGAATTGTGTAGTGCTTGACATTTCTGCCGTTTCTATCTCTTTCGGGTTCGAATTGGGATCTGTCTGCAAGAGACATCATTTAAACTTATGTCACACACAAAGTTAATCATATAACATCCAAATCCGAGACTAATGTCGCTTCTAGTGGTTGACGTGCTGTCCTGTTCGGGTAGTTATAACTAGTATTTATATCTAACTGCTAGACGGAGGCGAACGGCTTCCCTGTACTTGCGAGAACAGGTTGCAAGTCAACTGGATACTTCGATGAGTCAGCAACCATGCTCTCATATTGTCATAATAGAAGCTTGTAGAGATGTCTTAAAGGTATAAAGGAGAGAAAGGAGTTGGAAATATTGTAGAAACACGCATCCTTTCTTCCCATATTCTAAGACAGAACATCTTCTCTCTTTCATGCCGCCACCCTAGTCACAGTTATCCGTTATCACCCCCTTTTAACTAGGTATTTATCATTACTACATATATGAATAGGTTAAACCACCGTCACAATTAGTAAATCTATTTTTGATAACTAAAACTCCGCAGGTGAAACGGTTTCTTAACCAGTTGTCACGACATATACCCCTTGCCCCCAAGCGCCCAACACATAAAGACCCAGGGTTTTAAGACTATGTAGGTGTTCCATCTCGGCTTGTCCTGGCCTCCTTTTTGCTTAGGAAACTCCTTCGCAAACCGCTAGAGTTACCGCTTCTTGGGCTTTCTGCGCTGTTCTCCACAAATGTGCTCTTTAAGACCACAGTTCCAGGACCGACCTTGACCTCCTTTTCGCCACCAGCACCGCTCTCGTCCACGAAATATAGAGCTTCACCCAAATCATCGTCACTGCCAAAGGTGTGGTGACCTTTGACCTCAATACGGAATTGCGTGTCAGCAGTGCAAGTATGCTTGAACGTCTCATCAAACCGAACTATTCCAGCAGGAGACTCGTGGTGTTTTGTTTTGCCAACGGTCCTCTCCTTAGGCGTCAGCTGTTTGATAAGGACGTAAATGTCTGACGATGCAGGGTATCCTGACGCGGAGACCACGGTAAAAGTTGCCGTTCCAGCACCAGCACTACCAGGGGTTAAACTGTGAATAGAAACTCCACCCAAGCTGGGATTGCGCCCATGGCCCTTTGAACCGTTACTCGTGGGCGTCACAGGGCGAGCGGCTTCACCATCAACGCTTAATCCTGTTGAACGCCTAAGACCGGGACCAGGTGCGGGAGCATCCGGTCCATTGGTTACGATTGTAGGGATTTCTGAGTTGCTAGGTGTTAAGACCAAACCGTTGCCCTCGTCATCCTTCTTGCCTCGGAAGCCCCGCTTGATAAAGCTAGCACCTTTACCAACTCCATGTCCGACAGCACCGGCCACCGCGACACCGCCTTTGACTGGAGCGCCGACCACGCCAGTTACGATCCTGCCGGGACCACCAAATGTGCCCGAAAACGTGCCAGTACCCAGCCGAGTACGCGTGACGTAGTCAGGTCTGAATAGCAGTCGCAGTCTGATGGAGCCGGATTTTCCATCCAGTAGGAGCTTGAGCTCCTTAGCCTTGAACGGATCAAGCTGCTCAAGATTGATGTCGGCTCCGCCTAGGTAGTCGGGCTTGTCTGCAAAATCGTAATCGTAGACTTTGCAGGTGAATTTAGCGGCTGTCCGTGATGGGATGGCAACCTCGAAGAATTCATTCCAAACAGGATTGAGCGTCTTCTTCTGTGTCTTGGTCTTGAATACATCTTGTCCGTTAAGCTCGAACTTGCAGTAGGGGTCACTCTTGCCGTTTGAGTCCGCCGCAGGCAGATCGGTCGCATCTAGTACATCGACGCGAAGGTTACCCATGTTATTAATGCTCTCGCTGGGATCGAGTTGCATCTGGACAGGGATGTACTTCAAACTGATCTTGACCGTGGCGGTTCTATTTTCTTCGTCCTTGAGCCTTAAAACAGTGGGGTTGTTCTGCAATGATTAGCAACATAATGAGTGTCGTGTCATATGACGACTTACTAGACATTGTTTGAGAGTATCCAGCGTGTTCCCCGTCAAACGAGCTACCGTATGTTCTTCATCACGCTCTTCACCTGGTTTCTCGCGTTTCTCTCTCACCTTGAGTGTCAGTCGCGAGAACTCTAGTTCGCGGATAAAGCAGTCGCCGATCTCGTCAAATTTGAAGCTTTTGTTTTTGGCTGTGCCCGAGATATATGAGGGATAAAGCATGTCATCCACATAGATCTCAAGATGCGTTCCGCTTTTCGGCATTTCCGCCTCCATTAGCTTGAAGATGAGGAATCCAGAATCGTATTTGAGTAGCTCCTCAGGAGTTAGGTGAACTTTGGGGCGCTCTCGTGCCGCGTCGCGAGACTTCCGTCCCGACGTAGTTGACCTAGGAGAAACTGGAGATAAGGGAACAGATGGTGAAGTCGGCGTGTTTGGTTCCCTGATACTTTCCTTTCTTTCTAGTGTAGAGATCTTTCCGGCTTCTGAGGACCGAGGAACATCAAGCGATTGTTTCAGCGCTTCTGAACTCGCCTCTTTATCCCTTGCTTCTTCTTCCTCCTCTTCTTCGGGGTCCGCGATGTTTAGACATGGGTAGAACGAAACAGTATAGACTAATACTCCCTTCGCGATGCCCTTTCCGTGCAATCGGAGGCCACCCTCCTGTATTTTCTTCGCATCATGAACCAGATATTCACCAGTCTCCTCATCCTGTTCTATGTAGTCGCCAGCGAAGACTTCGACTGAACCCAAGCTCCGATCTTTGCCCATCTTCTCAGCATCCATGACTTCAAGCGTTAGACGATCTCTAGATGAATGCATAGGCACATAAATAACCTCATCCCACTCAGGGCTCAGAGTGTTGCGATGTGTTACCGTTCGACCTTTCTCAATGCCGGAGAGGAGCACGCGAACGTAAGGATCCGATTTACCCATAGTTTCGAAATTCCGGAGTTCACGAGCACTCTTGAAATGGAGACGCATGACGCCAATAGGGGTTTGGTAACCTCCAGTGCCTGCTAGCACACCGGACAGGGCAATAGGCTTCCATTGCGCAGTCAACTTTGCTCGTCCAGTTCTGACCCCCGCCAGATTGTACCATTCGTGGCCCTTTTCCATCATCTCAAGCATATCCTCCAGCTTGATCTGGTACGTCCCAATAAGCTGATCTCCGGCAAGATCCCGATCGTCTTTGATAGCAAGACCCAATTTAGCATTCTTTCGATCCGTGATAAGAATTTCTTTGGACCCATCATCCCAAATAGGGTTATTGGTGCGCTTGAGTTTCTTGGTCTGGTGAACTTCTTTACCATTGAGTAGCAAGACAGCATATGGATTAAGAAAGCCAACCAAGCTCTTGGTTCCATCCAGATCCTTTGCTTGCTCAACCGTGTATCGTAAAATACCGGTATTAGTTTCCGGTGGTGGCTCTATCTTGCCCTCGTGCTCTGTGGGCTCCAGAACGGGGAAGAAGCGAATATCAGCATTGAGTACACCCCTGGCCTTACCGTGCGCGATGACTTCGAGACGCTCGTTCTCGTACACATCAAAATCCTCTAACCGTTCGAGGGGGAAGGACGCAATACCAAGCTCTTTATCCTTTCTGAAATCATTGTAGTCGTATATGATAAGATCGAGCGAGTCGTTAAACGAAGTAATGATAACATAATGAGTCTCGTTCCATCTGGGGTTCGGGGTATCCTTGACAACTTTGGTCTGAGCGAGAGGTGCTCGCTTGTTTAAGGTGACCACGGCATATGGATCAGGATTGCCAGCAAAATTGTCGGGATTCTTGAGGCCTTGAGCTCCATGGATCGTAACCGCAACCACACCAATAGCTTGGTCTACGGGGGAACCTGCAAGCATTTTGGCGACCTCAATGGGGAAAACGTTCGGCGCGTACATCATTGGGGCTAGGTTCCCGTGGATCTGTTCTTGGATGAAACTTTCCAATCCCGGAATGAAGTTGATGTCAAAACCAAAGGTCTCGCCGCCAAGGGGCTTGCATTTGTAGTCAATCTCTGGGCGCTCAAGGAAGCACATCTCAATTTTCTCGATGTGAGGAAAAGGGAATTGGAGTTTGATCTTCAAGCGCATGAGGCCCGAGAAGGACATGTCCTCTACGATGACGTCGAGACCCTTGCTGATCATGGCTTTGCCTACGCGGATTTCGAGGACGACCTTAGGGTTGATCTTATTTCGAATCTGGCGATACGTCATATCTTCTGTATCATTTGGCGTGAAGCTAAACTTCCAATCCATAAGGATAGTATCATCCTCTGCCTTGGGATAAGTCTTGACATGGTCCATCCTTGGAGGTTTAGATCCCAGCGTGAAAGTCTTCAGTCTCAGACTATCGAGAAAGGAGGGAGTTGCAGAGCTCAATACTTGATCAACCGAATTGATGACGATCTGGGCGAGGACTGGTTGATAGATGGGCCAGAATTTAACCAGGAATGAATTGATCCATTCGACGGGTTCGTGGTCGGTCTCTAGTTTCTTCAGCGCCATCTCTCGGGTAATGTCGTCGCGGAAGTTTCTTCGGACTCGTCTAATTGACGTTCGGTAGTAAGTAGAACAAGCAACCATAATAATAATGACCCAGCCTAAACCACCTCCAAGCACCGCAATCAACCATGAAGAGATGCAAGCGAAGATGATGACGGCAGCATTATGATACCACTCTGCAGAAGAGGTTGACATTAGCGAATTCCATCTAAGGCGCACACCGGAATCAGGGGGACCGACCTCCAAAGTACTGATCAGGAATGGTTTCTTCTAGCCAGGTGGAATGATCCAACAAGCTCTCGCCCTCCATGACGCTGTCGACCGGCCAGCCGAACCGCTGAGTCCACCCAACCTTAGCAGCCAGATCTTCCTCTTCTTCAACAGTGTTCCCGTCCGTGATTAGCTTCCCGTCCTTGTCCTTGGGAAGCTCGACGGCGCCATCTTTGGAGGGTGTAGGAAGATCGTAGTTAGCCTTGTTTCCATCGTCAACATCAGTAGCTATAGCTATGGCTTTTGGTTTTCGTGAATGGCGAAGCTCATTGGGAATGGCCTAGAATAGAGTCGCTCGATTAGTGGGGGTTTTGGCATAAGGGGCAACGGTCCGGACAACATACAGCCTTCGCCTGAGCCCTCTTTTCTGCCGGGCTCGCATCCGGGTCGAATGTGAAAGCAGCTACGCCTGCATTTTTGCTCTCCTCAACTAATTTCTTTTGGGCGTCGTCGGAAGTAACAGAAGACTCGGGGTCACGGGAAGCCTCAAGAGCCCCCTGTGTCCTGAGCTCACCAGCTTCTCGTTCCGTAGCCATAATGACTTTTTAGTGCTACTAACGCTGCTAAAGCAGCTCAAACACGCGGAAAGAGCGGTTGGTCGGTCGTTGTGTGGCGTAGCATATGTACTTATCGAATGTGTTACGTTCGGGGGAGCGAGAATGTTTAGTAAAGGAAAAGGTACGGTTTGAAGGAATGACGAGCTCTCTGGACGCGGTTAGGTGGGTGACACAGGAGATTAGTTGGTATTGATTGTCGGCCGAAGAAGTAGCTAAAAGATACTAGTGAGTCTAGATGCGTAGATATTAGTTAAGGGGATGTAAGGGCGTGCGGGTAGGTTAGCGATAGCTCATAAGGCTACTTCCAATTGCAGATTGCCATTGCTTGAGAAGAATAAAGGGGGGGAGGGGAAAAGAGGAGGAAGAGGGGAAAAAAAAAGAAAGGCTTTTGGAACAAGTTTGACAAGAAGTTTGAAGTTGGTGATGGTTACGAAAATAAGCTTAGAAATGGGAAAGACACGCAGCAATGACCTTGTTTCTCAAAGTTAAACTGGTTCTATCCTTGAAGTTACGGGCTCGGCTACCTCCCTGGTTGTACCCAGATTTCCCAGATTCGTGGCCCCATGTGGGCTCAAGAACGACGTAATTATCAGGGATCTTATCGCTCAACACTCACTAGCTTATCTTAGGTAGCCAATAGGCGAGAGCGCTCTCATTCCGACCTCCACAAATCTAGACTGGCTTGCCCCTCCACAAGAACCTGAGGGTATAAAGAGGTACATATATTGCATCTTCCTAGGTACATATGTAGTGACGGTTAGCCGGTTAGCTGCTGCTGCTGGTAATGTCAAGTTACAAGGTATGTATGTAGCTCTCCCATATTTAGCGTTAATTGACAGATGCGCATAGTCTAACCTCTAACCATTTTTGAACTACTCAACACATTTACACATACATACTTCCTGTGCCATTGATGGATACGCATGATCAAAACTGGTCCAAAACAAGCCTGGATGAGAGAATGTTGGAATGAGGCGACTTCCAGTAAGATTACTTCTAGTCAGGATACTTGTTATCCTCAGCTGTGGAGTTGCTAAGCCATCCGCATCATTCGTACTACCAAATTCCTTCTCATTAGATCGCTGCATCGATCTGTCCTGAGACCCAGAGATCAGCCAGCTTCCCGTCGTGTCGTCAGCTGATCCCTTCCAATTCGACGACCTTGCATACGAATACAACGCTGCCTACCTCATAGTAGGTACAGTAGTGTCAATAATAGAATCGTCGTCTAGGATCCTCTTCTATGCTCGGAATGACTGGCAGACCGGGACAACGGCACCACCGACACTAGCAGCAGCGATGCCTAGGTACATACCAACAATGTCGCTATTCTTCACAATCATCGGTCCAAACGTTTGCTTTTAAGGAGGATATGCCGGTATCCGCGCCACGGGCTGCACGGGCTACTAGACGACCTGTTCGGTCCCATTTGCGGGGGTGATTTTCGCCGCTTATATGAAAGTGTTCCGCAGTTAAAATTCGGTGCTTGCTCCATCCGTGATCCTTCGTACAACGAGTGCCCATTCATTAATAAAAAAATAAAAAAAAGGGTCACTTCAGGACTCGCTAGGGCGTGGCTTCGTCTTACTATGAATACAAGAGGCAGCTACTTGCCAAGTAATCTGTACGCTGTGTGCGACGCAACCCCCTGCCGGTCCTTTGTTCCTCAAGGCGCCGAGTAGCCGACCACGCTGACAAGCGTCTCGCACGTGGAACATACATGTGTGTGTGTGTATGTGAAGCGCATCGTATGCTACTGTTGCCCTATGTGGTGGATTGCAACCACGACATTGTTTGATCATTCAAGCCAAAACCGTTAAATTTTGATTTCCATCAACCTTTAATAATAAAATACTTTGCAGTCTGGGGCTATTTGGTCTACCTTATGAATCAAATCTCGTCAATCCTTACTTATCATTATGAAGAGGGTCGCGTTAAAATGGACGTGATACTAGCAATCCAACTGCGTTTCGAACACAAACGACCCATTCCACAGCAAATCGAAGCCTCTAATTTTATCGGAATGTCTATTCGAACCACGTTGAACTTGATTAACACGAACAACTTAGGAATTGTTGGAAGATCACATAGGCTCCTATCATTTACCAGCGTATAAAGTCTCGCGTTTTGATTCAATTGACCCTGCAATAACGAGAGTGGCATTCCTGGCGGCGTCGGTTTTGGAGGCGGAACGTATCTAAGTAGATACCAATAAGCGCCCGCCGAAGGACTACTTACTTCCATTAGATGGCTCAGCTTCGAATTAAAATGCGCACATGTCTCTGGCCACCGGTAGCCTGATCAACAGCTTAAAAGTGCAAGACTTATATAGCTTCGTAGGCCAACTGGCCTAAGGTTGACAGCACTGTTCTCGTAAAGCAATCGGCAGGTATGCGCGAATTGTCTTCCGGGCAGTGGTAGTCTCCGACAGACGTTTGCAAACTCCCTTCTCGCCGCCTGAACTTCGCAGAGTCCGAATTCATCGGCGTTAACGAAGAGAATATGATAGGAGATGTGGGATTTCTCTGGACTTGTTTTTCGACAGAGGGATAATTCTCTATAAGTTCCAAGTTCCGAAATAGCATGTCAGAATGCGTTGGAAGCGGAGAAAAAAAAACCAAGCAAGGGAAAGAGTCATTATTCATCTGCGAAGAGCTAACATAACAGAGTAGTCGCACCAATTATGGTCCACAAGGGAATGGTATTTTCCTACTCTCGAGATTCTTCTTCGCTCTCTATCGATATCGGTATTCCGTTATAAAGTCATTACTTTCTACTGCTCAGTCGCACACTGTTCACGGTGATCCGAGCAGCTCCTCTCGCTTAAGGGTTCTCCTATAAACATCTTTCATTGTGTGGCCTGTTTCCTCCTATCCAGAACAGTCGCCTTCTTAGATCGATGGCACGACTTACGATTATGTTATTGTGGGAGGTAAGTAGTAACGGAGGTGCTCTACACCTCAATTTAGGTACTTCGTCCTTAAATGCTCGAGAGCTTACCCCCATATCTTCGTGCTTCAATGAGGTACTGCCGGTTGTATCGTCGCCCCACGTTTGTTCGAGGAACATAATGTCTCGGTTCTCGTAATTGAAAAGGGGCATATTAAGGACAATTTTGTGTCTCGCATGCCACTTGCTAGCCAAAACACATTCCTCGGCGACTTCTCGCAAGTTCAGACCAACCGCCGGTTGGAGCCGATCTCCGGCGCCAGTAGAAGACGAAATCGATTGTGGGTGGTAGAAGGCGTTGGAGGTACCACGCACAATTCGTTGGTTGATATTGATGCAGGGAGACCACCACCCTGGATCCTCCCAGGAGGCATAATAGGCGTGCTGAACTCTATCCAACAATACAAATACCCATCCAGCAACTTCTATCCCTGGACGTGTACATCTAGGTAGCCAATGCTGTTGCGCTGTATTCTTCCCCGGCTAGTCGAGTGATAGGTGTTGGTTAGACCCTGACGCAATGTCTCATCAAAAAGGCACGATCGTAGTGACCGGCGCGAACGGCGGTCTCGGCTACGCAATTGTATCTCAGATTGCCTCGAGCTCATCTCTCGGGGCCTATCATGGTATCTAGACCGCGCGGGACACCAGGACTGTAACTGCGCTTGATACTGTTCCTCGAGCCTCTCCAGCATCATCGATGCTTTTTCACCCTTATGAAAAGATATCGTTCGATCTCTCGCGGCTTGACAATGTGCGCAAGGCTGCCGAAGCCGTCAATATGCGTGTTGAATTAGGAACCATCCCTCCCATCAGCGCAATTATCCTCAATGCTGGCTACAGAGAATTTGGAAGCAGATATGGACAGATGACGGGTTGGATACGTCTTTTGTAATCGATTATCTAGGCCATTGGCTTCTAACACTTCTATTTCTTCGGACTATGGGTCGAGAAAAATGCAGGATCGTTCGGATTAGTAGCTGGGCTTAAAAGCATGCTCTGCCCCGACATCCATACGAGTCCATGCTAACCAAAGCTTGGCAATCCCGAAGATAAGCACAATGTTATGAACGGGTCCTTCAAGGACAGCAGATATAAGAAAATGATTACCGATGATCTCGAGCCGCTTGCGAAGGCTACCTGGAGTTCGAACTCGGACGACGAAGCCGATTGGGCTGCTGGATATCGCCGCTATGGCGCTTCAAAGATGTACGGAGTTGCGATGATGGATGTTGGACTTCTTTTGCTGGTTTATTTTGCCCACTCTCCTAAAAGGATACTCCCCAGCCAAGAAATGTCTTACATAATTGGGGAGCAGACATGAACTTCAGAGACGACTTGATAGAGATCCGATTCTTAATACCATTTCCGTACTCGCGGTAGACCCTGGCAGAATGGCCACTGGTATCATTCGACGAAGCCCGTGGTTCGTCCGAATCATAGTATTCCGGATATTCGCAGGTCTGCTTGCTCACCTATGGGTGCGTTTATTCCCCAATGGCACCTGGCGCACACCAGAAAAATCTGCGCGCGATGTTCTTGCCGCTGCTTTTGTGTGGCCCGCCACCACTTACCGAGCGGCCCAAGGGTCTCTATCTCAATGGCTCGAAACCTGGAGAATACAGTTCTGAGGCAAAGGATCCCCAGAAGGGACAAATAATAAGGGAAGGCAGTGTTCATTTTGCGCACTTGAAGGAAAATGAGACTATTCTCCAAGACTGGCAGTGATGGCTTTCATATCCCTGAATGGAGCGTATCTCGCTTTAGCAGGACGGATTTTCGACCATATGAGCAGAATAGACTAAGCACCTACTTAACATGCGTCGGGACCTCAAGGACCAGGCTGTTCTCTCTCTGCTTGAAGTTGACTTCATGAATGGATCGTAATGACCTCGCTATGTTCAGGAGCATAGTCTACCAACCTTGGACAGCGGTATCAAACACCGGCCGACGCTATCAAACGAGGTACTAATTATATTATTACCGGTTGAAGTATCTATGCTGCTGCAAATCCCATTGAGACAGTTGAAACATATCAGAAGGACGACTGGGACACATATTCAGAACGTATTAAAGCAACTCAAGAGTAGGTGATTTATCACTAAAATAGTGTCGAGTTATATTATCAGGCGAAAGCATTTGTAGCATATAAGTGTTTACCTTCGAACTTGATTAAACTTGATGGACGCGCCTCGACTCAAATTGAGTCTATTTCAACATCGGGCGCCCTTCTTCTTTCGTTGCCTCATCAACCCAACATAATATTTATTTGAGGGTAGTTCACATTGTAGCGAGTCTCTTTTTGAACTCTTCCACACATGCAGGGACCTTTGTTTCGTCTCATAATTCTCTATAAAACCAAGAAGGATGTGTAAGATTTGGAGTGCCGAACTGCTCTAAAGCATAGCTCGATGCTATAGAACTAGATAGATGACTCTCTAGGGTTGTTAGTCTCTAGTAAAGAGACAGTAAATCCTCCAAGGAAGGCGATTCCTGCACTAGTAGGGTCTATCACCTTAGAACGTGGTTGGTCGTAATACAGAGGTAGCCATTCAACTCCGAGGCGGGACATAGTTAGAACACCATGCTCACCACAACAGACGACAATCAAGCCTTGTTTCTTTTACTTCCAAACCCCAAATCCAATTTTGAATAGGAATTTTGGACTGTCAGCTTTCTGGACGAGTTTTCTGGACGGCGCGTACGCTGTATAAGGCTAACCAGGTGGCCAATAACGTTGTTCCTCAAGGCATCCTCTGTTTCGACCAGAGGTATGCTCACAGCCTCCCTTCCCTCCGTTCTTCTTTTTCCATATCCGCTGGAGTTGGAACCATCGTATTAGCCACGACTATGGCGCCGCAACTGGATGCTGCACGGTGTATCACGATCAAAACTTGACTAACGGAAGGCTTTGAGACGAGACATTCCCGCGGCATGAGGGCAGAGCGTTCTGATTGTGGATAGTGTCTCCATTGACTAGGCGGGTTTATATCATACTAGATAGGAATTTGGTATACGAGGGTCTTTACGTTTTGGGATTTGAGCTTGGGCTTGGGTCTGGCATTCTAAAAGTTGGGGGAGGACCGAGTACTTCGTTATTTTGAAGTCTCCACACCTGGAGCTATAATACCACTGCTGACAAATTCAAAGCTGGGCGGAAAAGCCTGGAAGTAAATGATGTTATACATTATTAGGTGTTTTTGCTCTAGAGCCACTCGGAACGTGTGGGATGATATACTATTCACAGTGCGAAGCACTTTTGGTGTACCTTCTACTACTTTGAATTTGCGCGGCATGACGAAAGTTGCTATATCCGTCTGCCCTAGTCGACTGTGTCATCATATCACCATTGCCCCTATTATAAATACCTAGGTTGGTATCTAGCAGTTTTCTTTTCTACGCACCTTTCTTTCACTATTCCACTCAGACTGCATTGCATCCTGCTCAATAGCATTCATTCTTTTCAAGAGATACATCAGTTATGGCTCCAACGATTCTCGTCGTTGGCGCTACTGGAAATACTGGCAAACATGCCGTACAGGGCCTATCGAAGCTATTTGAAGGCACCCAGTACCGAATCCTAGGACTTACAAGGTCGCTCGATAGCCCTATCTCTAAGAGGCTCGCCGCTCTACCCCAAGTTGAGATGTTGGAAAAGGACTGGACGCGGATTGATGCTGCCTGGCTTAAAAACCAACACGTGGAAAAGGCCTTTGTCGCGCCACACAATCTCATACACCAGTTTTACGACGAGTCCAGTCTCCTTGTAGCTATGCTTAACGCCAACGTCAAATATGTTGTTAAGCTTTCAACGATGCTGGAATTCATCGGGCCTGCAAATCCAGTCTTTTACGGCCGCGCACACTGGGCTATCGAAAATCTGCTCCATCAACCCGAGTTTGAGGGACTGCAGTGGACATCCTTACGACCAAATGTGTTTACCAATACGTTTCTTGGGTCTGTTGTAGAATGGATCAGAAAATTCCGCGAGACCGGCCAGCAGGATCGTCTAGATCTCGTCCCGGCCGCCGATGTTCCAGTTTCTTTGATCGACCCTGCTGATATTGGCAAAGTCGCAAGTGCACTTCTTGCACTCGAGGACCCAACACCGCATAATAAAGCGACGTATGTCCTGAGAGGAGCAGATGATGTCACGGGGAGGGATATCGTCGCTATGGTCGAGGAAGAGATCGGCACCAAGGTTTCCAACGTGGAATTCAAATCGACGGTCATGATCGATGCCCTTGGAACGCATGGCATCTACCCAGAAAGAGCCATTCCCTCTATTAAGGCCGGCTGTGATTTTGTCTGGGCGGGGCAGTGCACTACGTATGGGACGCCGACAGCGAAAGAGATTTTGTCTCTCGCGCCGCCAGAAATTACAGCCCGAGAAGGCTTTAAAAGGCTTCTAGAAGGTGCTGAGTGATTGGATAAGCGGGTTTTGAGCATCAGGAAAGGTTCTACATACCACCGAGTGAGCAATACGGTAGAGTTTCCTTTGCCTTACAACAACTCGGCAGAGACCCTGAAATCCTAAAATGCTCCAACGTTACAGTCTAATGTTAAAGATTATGTGTAGTTCAGGATAGGCAATTTCAATTCGAATCAAGCCGTAACGCTGGCACATATCTGAGTTCTACTTCATGTGTTTCCTCACAGGTCAGCCCAACCGTCAGGGGTAAAAGTGGGACCACGTCATGGTAATTGTAGATAAAGGTGTCTTTAGGCTTTCGGTGGGGGATAAGATCTTCTATATTCATTAGAGGTACCTACCAACTACGTAGGGCGCCTCCGTAGTCGCTTACTACCGTATACTAGCTATTCCTATACACGACTCACTTCCTACAGTGAGTTACCCACTTCCACTCACGCTTAGGGCTATTAAAGATGTGACTAGAGCACGGAAGATAAGGGACGGAGGAAAAATCATCCTCACATAAATTTATTAAACATTTTAATCAAAGTGAAAGAGTGATAGTTACAGAAAGGTTCGAGGAAATTTGTGGAGAGATAATATATCATCAATGGTCAAGGGTGGAGTGTATTTATAGAGCGAGCCTATATTAGACGATGTTATTTGCAGCTAGATATTTTTCTGATATTAAATCCCTGATCAAAAATAGCTAACAAACAAAGAAATACCTAGAATATTGGAGTTCTTGCTTCATGTAATATATGTGATCAAAAGCGACTAGACCAATCATCTTAAACTATCATTACCTGGCTGATCTTCTTACTCTTGCGTGTATTAAATATTTCAGTGCTGGCTAAGACAACTGCCTAAGTATGTAGGAGTGAATACCTTAAGTTCTTAAAGTATTTAATTGATTGTTCGTTAAATGGCAGAATTGAGAGTGTTGTTTGTGTGGCAACTCACACGATTTTCCGTAATACGATCAACACGTGTATAAGGTCGTTAGGATGATTTAATCCCCTTACTAGCAGTTTAGTGATCTATCCGTACGCTGGCATTGCTTGCTGTAAGAATATTTCTGTAAGAGGTGGCTATTATTTTGCAGTGAGCAAAGTCAGCGTCACCACCATGTAAGAAATAATTGCACTTCTCCAGAATTCAATATAACTCAACAGCAAAATCCCTCAGTCTAAATCAATAACGCCAGGATAAACTTTTAATCGTTGCCTAAATATCAGATATTCTTAGAAAAGTTAGCACATGGTATCTAGACTGGGTACTCGGTGCTTAGGTACCTAGGTATTCTGGTACTCTTCAAAGTTGCTATTATTTCTAACTCACAGCCCTACAGCGAAGATCTAGCGAGATGGAATTTCTGGTGACCACTACCAGATTATCCATCGGCGGTCATATCCTCCGTCCCGGCGACATCATCAGCATAAAACTCTTGACCCTTCAAGAGATTGGCGTGAGGAACCGTTCGCCCTACCTGCGACTATGCGATGGACACTATAATAAGTGGCAACACGAGCATCCTATGGCTCGAGTCGAGTTCCGCTGCGGCAGTTGGGAGGTTATTGGATATGTCTGCTTTACTTGTTACACCCACTGTATGAGCCTTTGGGGCTAGCGTGCGTAGGAGTATATATTATATTTTAGGCAACTTTATCTTGAGGAGCGTTTTTCGATCCCTTTGTCTGCCCCTTTTCTTGGTGGCTTGTTTCTGGGCGCGTTAGGAGGTGATTTGGCATTTTCGCTGGGTCTGGAGCCAAAATCTAGGCCAGTTGAAAGTTGGTATTGGAGTTCAAAGGGACCTGGAATCGATGATTTGAAACCGCATGGGAAGGTTGGAGCGCAGTACTATTGATGTGACGGCGAAAGCTTTCAAGGTGATAATGACTTAAATGTACTATTCCCTAAAATGTTAGCAATATCGATTCCTATATTTCAGGAGCATCTCTCTTAACGATAATGTTTGAGATAGTTCGGGTTAAAAGACTTGGAAAGTGGAGGAAATGTTAGGTACGAATTATTCAAAGTTGTATTCCAGGTAGGTACCTACACGCCTAAGGCAAGGAGACATTTACACATGGGAAGAGGGTTCTATAGATAACTTCCAGGTAAATCTATGTCATTCATACACGCTATCCATCCACATCATTGTATGGATATCATTCTACAGCTTATTTGCCTCTACGGCTATGTCTGTAATAATCATCATTACCACGTCTTAATTCAACCCCCTACTTAGCATCCATACAGTACCTCTATGGATTTTATCTCTTTACTCAGCGGTTAGTGAGGATGAGTACAATAGGGCAGAGGTTAAGATGCTTAAAGGGGCTGCAGAAAGACATTCACTCAGAAAAGTTATAGATTCAGTTCTAGAAGGCACGGATGTCATGATAGTCGTTATGATTCACGTAAAATTGCCCTTCTCAAACCATGAATGTATTTTACATATGAACCTACTTAGTAGATTTATCGCCTGAGTTTCTCGAGGTCATTATCAACCTGGAAACACAATTTCTTGGTATTGAATATAAAATCATAGGTACTGATAGACATGACCTCAAAGTTTTTCCATTATCTTGTTATAATATGTACCTGTCTTGATTAGTGTATTCCCTGGATCAGCTTGAACGCTCCCCCGTTAGTGATACACTACAGTTCTCAGCGATATGAATATAGAGAAGAAAATTGTTAATCTACTCTATCAAGAATGGAGCTCAAGCATATAGCCCAAGATTAAAAAGTTCTTTGGTAAAATATTCTCTGATAATATATTAAGTCAGCTCATTCGCCTCGGTCCCGTGGCTTGCATCCAAGACACAGTTTTTCTATACACCCCTACCTTAGGCATCAGCTCTGCCGATCTGGAGCACTGACGGTCTTCGGGCTCTTCCCGTCACGCGGCAAGACATTTACTTAATTACCCAAGAGAGAAATTTGCCAGAACTTTTCCTCCCAGCTCGGCGGTCGATGTAGCGAAATCGGCTAGATTGAAAAGCCGCTCTGGATAAGTATCCGAGAGCAAGGGAGGGAGAGGGGGCTGGGGCGATCCGGCGCATCCGCATTCCTAAAGGGGCGGGAGCTGAGCGGGAAGCGAAGACATACCGGGTTGCCGACAACTGTCTGCCCTACTATCTGCCGGTCAGGAAGCAATCGGTACAGTGTCGTCTAGCCCATGCATGCTACCTACTTTCTAATCTAGCTGTACCATCAATCACCGGTTCTCAATTTGCGAGGCTTTATACAGCTACAGTCCGATGTAACTATGATATTCCCACGGCGGTCGTGCCCGCAGCGACGTGTAAATATTCTCATGACCTGATACTCGTAAGCGATGTTAACCCGAACGATCCCACTCACGCCTGCGAATGGCGATTGCCTTATATTCATGTGCAATTCGGGAGTCGGGAGACTGGAGTGCGATTCGCTGCCGTGATTTTCTTGGGGTTGGGTTTTGGTTCGGTATATTAGACAGTGCTACTCGATTGAATTGGTACGATGGTTGCGTCGTGTTTTCTACACGCCCCAACGTCTTTTATCCGCCAGCCAAGGTGTTCTTTACAATCCGGTCTCGTGCGTGTATCGCAGCTTGTCTCATGAGAAGTGCGAATGTGCATAGTAATTTAATTTCTACGTTGTCGCATTGTTCTGGATACATTGGCCGACAACGGATAGCTTCACAATCGTTCCAAGCGACCCGTAGGCTGGGGGGTTGTTCATGTAAAGGGCTCCAGCGCTAAATACGACGGCGGTTTCTGCAGGTACTCATCATCTATTAGGGCGACAGATTGCGTGTACGAACCCTAGCTAGGAATCTCGTTGACGCTTTTAATGTTGACTCCCTGTTTTGCGTCCATCTTCCGCCTCAAAGCGTTGCTAGTCGGATATACTGCCGAAAGCATCGTAAGCATCTTCATGACCTATTTATGCTGCCTAGCGAGAGCGGCCGAAGGGGTACCGCACCACGCCACTGCAGATCGATCGAGAGCCAGTGATTGTCCTGTATATGAGTTTTCGTGGTGCGCCTTTCTACATGAATTTTCAGGTTCAAAATAGCGACATGGTATTTCGACAGCAAGACCGAAAGATCTGATAAGTAATTCTTGTGTTTCAACTTACTGGATCAACCCCTGTATAGATGAGGTTGTCCTGCTCAGGAATGATGGGCCTAGCCAAGGACTTTCAAAAATACTTCCTCTTATCCCATATGGTACTGACGTAGTCGACCGATTGCTCCTCTAGGATTTCAAGAAAGTCTGCGTCATGAGCGGAGTGAAACGTCCGTAACCACCAGTGAAGATGTTGTCGCCATATTCTGGTTGGACTGTCTCCCCCACCGACTTCCGCAGCGGCTCCGTCAACGGAAGGGCCTGTATTTCGTGGCGTGGTTCCCGGAGTGGAAGGCGGTCTGCGAATATCGCCGCGTAGGCTCGAGGTGCGTATTGAGCACTTTATCTCGCGAGAGCTGTAGCTGACAACCGGACGGCTTTATGGGGGTTCATATATTTCGGGCTTGTCGCTACCGTGCGGCGGGCGAATGCCCAAATTCTTTCTGGCAGTTTTGGCGTTGGCTGGTTCAGTAACTGGTGCGCTGTTTAACTCGGGATCTTTGGTCGGATAATGCCTGCCAGCGTTGAACATCTGGCCATCCAGATTGACTACCTATCTTGGTTGCGAAAACCCGTGGTTTGGCAATATGGTCCTCTTGGCGGTATTTGGGCCCCGCTGCTAGTTCTCATGTTTTGAGGGACCTATATCAAGACCTGGATCTCCCGGCTCGGACATGTAACGGTAGGCTAGAGGATTCTCTGGCCTCTTTGAAAGGCTCGCGTCACTTCAAATGTCTAGGTAGTTGATCTCCTGGCACACGAAATGTTCCTTTGATTATGCCTTAGATCATTGCATAATAACACCCGTTAAAACGCTGGGTTTTATCACATTGGCGCCGCTACACCTCGCTGACCTGCATGGTCACAGCTTTCTTGTCTCTTCCGGGGGCGGGATCTTCTCCACCCCTGCAGCTTCCCAAGGGACATCAACTTCTTACTTTCTAGGCTCGCTCGTTAGGTTGTAGCCGTTGTGATAGTTCTGCCATTGGCACATAAATCGACGTAAATATGCGATTCTTGGACTGCAGCCAACTTGCTAGTTGCATCCATTTGCCTAGCTTCTAAAAACGTAGACTTTCAAAAATGCCTCAAGGGCGTAACTTAACGATACCTGGGCCTGAGATTGATAAAACCCAAAATCGTGACTTGTGAGAAAACATCGCTCTTGCGGTCATAGACCACAAGATCGACGCGCCGGTCAACGGCTTTGACTTCAATGAATCCCGCGCGAAGCGTTCCTAGAGACTCCTTACTCAAGTTGACTAGCCATGACGGGAGATAGAACGCTTGGAGTGAAGTATGAACCTATCTATGTCCTCCAAAATCGAAGGAGAGGCATGGCACCAATAACAGCTGGCTCGTATGCCTAGATTCCGTGATAATCTAGTCACCTTAGTTTCCATTGGCGGCATTTGAATTTCGGGACCTGAGCTGCTGGGCTGCTGGGTAAAAGCATTTATCGGATCCCGTACCCACTCAGGTTCAAAAATAGCTTTACCGAATGTGTTATATGCATGGGTAATTCCTAGTTGAACTCCATCCTCGATTCAATTTGATGTTCACACCCTTCTAGAAGTCGCCATACTTGACGGCTTCGTGCGCTAGCACGTGAAGGAGGGTACCGGACAAGGGGACACGGTGGAGTTGCGCTTCAAGCCCAACCTACTCCGTTAGGTATTCCACAACCGATATGCACGATCTGTCAGGCAGGCTGGCGTAGAAAGGACGCAATCAGTTCCCGCGCTTTGCCATTCTCGAGTTCGCGAACTTGCATTGCTGATCAGGACAAATTTGTCGCCTGCTGATCGCAACGCTCTTGGTTTCCCAAGTGGAAGAGATCCACGACGAGCCATCGCCAAAGACCCCTCCTGTAATCCTTCGTGATACTATGTAGTGTAAGGAATATTCCTACCGCGCCATCCAAACTTTAGTTGACAAGCTTGTGGAATGTCAACTTAAAACAAAGAAGAACCGAAGTTTGAACGAAGCTCTGATGAATTTCCACTTTCGAAAAAGAGCTAGGAAGAGGGAGACCCACGACTAGGCAAGCGGGTGTGAATACAAGTGATCGTCACACATTGCCTGACACGAGGGCTCTTACCCTCTCATTGTCGTAGTGTATGAACTAGAATCTGATGGCGTTGTCGCTTGGCTCCAACAGTTGCGAGTTACGCTGATCTGACTGTTGTCAAGCTGGCGACCAGTTTTACCCGTCTACCTATGGAGCCTAATAAGCTCGTAAGAAGATGATAACTCCAGTAAGAGTTACACATCTGGCCAACAATATGACTACGGCATGGCCGCCGACTAGGCTTAACAGCTTTGAAGATACTGGTCCGGACCAGCATCTGATAAGCAAGTAAGAGAGTGGAGTATGACAATGCGCCTTACCACAACTCAAGCCCCGCTCAATATGGGCGGATCACGCAAGTCGACGAGAGGCAACAGCTCGTGCTGCACGTGGCAGGGCGCAGACATCAACAAGTTCCTCGTGATATGAAATTTGGGGGTGAGCAAACTGGGAGGCGATAATGCTCCGACAACGAGACTTGGCCCCAACGGCCGACGATCCCTAGAACTAGGACTTTGGAGGAGAGTAGATAGAGTCTGATTGGTCGGACACGTCGGACAGACGACGCGGGAACATGAGATCGGCAGTTCGAGGCAGCTTTTTGTCGGTGAGGTGTCTCTTTTCCTTTCTTGGTTTCGATGCGATATTCAGGACTCCGCGATGCAGTATGAGATAGACTTCTGTATTAACAGACTGAAAGGTGGAGGTAATGCGCGCGCAGTGGAATATATGGAGCGACAAGCTGCCTATTACCTTTAAACACCTCTTTAGTTGAAAGCCTGGAGAGGTCACAGGCAACTGTATTACGTGGTGAATGACACCGGGCCTGCTTGAGTGGACTCTGGTAGTCTGCGTAAAGCTTGACGGCGTAGCAGAACAAGGTGAGACTTGCAGGTATCGGCCCTTCGAAAATTGGACTTCGGGACGGGGGAGCGGGCACTAATTAGGAGATACATAAGTGCAATTAGGTAGCAGAAGACTTTATCAGGTATAATTATTACCAGAAAGTACCAGGGTACATGTACCGTACCGCACAATGGGTACGGTGCATTACAGTGTAAACCCACATAAATGCATGTACTAATACGTTTCCATTTACAATTGAAAGAGCAGTGCTGGATTAATGCAAGTGCTGTGCAACTGCGGGTGCGTTTGTTCCGTATGTAGGTATACGTAATAAAAATTAGCTCACACGAGTTTCCAAGGGGCCCTCAATGGGATGACATTGAAATGTTTTAATGAGGTGAAGTGGGAGATTCACTGTCTTCACTCAAGGGGTGAAATGAGGCGAATGACGGAGGAATTGGAGATGTGATGTCATTGCCGTTCCACAGCCTAAGCATAAGCATAGGAAGCGGCTAGCAGCAGGAGATCGCAGGAGATTCGAGATATGACGACGAGTTGAAGGGGTCCGTGAAGGGGGCTGAGATTAAAGGGTCTCAGATTGTACTCGGGTTGGTGCAGCGGCTGATACATATAAGGGCTTGAACAAACGCGGGGCTAAATGAAATGCAGCCAGCTAGGAACTGCTTGTTCCAGTGAAAGTGAGTATTTGACACTTTGAAACACATGTCGTCATTGCGATAGAACTGGTAAGCTGCCACATGAATTACCACATGAATTACCACATGAAATGCCACGAGGCTTTGATAAAGCATAGCCGAACGTGAAAGGAAAGAAGCCAGGGGAAGAAAATAATGTACTGAAGAAACTGAGAATGAAAAAAAGACGGGGCAATCCGAACCTCTTAATACATAGAATCATCATCGATTGCCTGGCTCAAATGAGGATTGACTAATCCACCTTCCCATGAAGGTAATGATAAGACGAGTGTCTTGTTAGTGTATGTAGGTACGAATGTAGTTAGGGCAGCTCTGGGTACCTACATAACACTACAAGGGCTGTGCGCATAGAAGTATTCTGGGGATGCCCTACCAAATCCCTTAACATTTGGATCGTCGTCTTCCCATTCGACCGTCTCCTTCTGTATCCATCCCAGTGGGCTGTTCTCCTACTAGGTTTCTTACTAGGGGGCCAAAGACATCAATGTTCTCGTCCTGTCATGTAAAATAACCACGACCCACGGGTGAGGACATAAGACGCAGGGCGTACTCCTGCTACGTACATAATATTGGTCGGTCCAGCTGGAGCGGCCACGAATATCATATATTTTTGTACCGAAATGACATCACATTGAGTTCCTCACTGCACCCCTGGGTGTAGAAAGGCCCCGCATCCGGTTTAGAGATATTACACAGATACATGTACGTCGTAAAGTACCGAGAGTTACTTACTATGAGATACCTACCGTACTGTATTTTGACTGTGCAGAGCCAGCACTGGAGCCCAGCTTTGCCTCAGCTCAAATGCCCCAGATGTACGTATCTGCCTTGTTTGTTCCGCCCGACAAAATCGTCATCTTCCTCATCTTCCGGGAACCGCTCTAGCGCTAGGTCATTGAACCGTGCAGAAAAGACCCGAGGACGTACCGATTACGCCATCTGTGTGTCGTCTCGAAGATTCTTGTTTCTCTTTGCTTAACCTACCGAAATATTCCAGGGGTTCTTCAAATCCATCAGTTCGGAAAAGAGCGAGGCAGCAAGGCTTTTGCTGATCTGAATGGTCCGGTGATGACACAATAACCAGTCAGCCAGTGGCATTCTTGCCATCTTATGGGGTTTTGACGGCTGGCAATTCGCATTTTGCCGAACTTGCATCCTGCAAACCCCCGAAGACGGATTTTAGGGGTCCTTCTTACATCCTTCGAAATTGGCGCCCTGCAGAGCGGAAGAACAACTCTAATCTGCGCTAAGAAGTTAGTTAGACCAGTCATGAACCGTGCTGGCCCTCCGATTCGGGTTCTTCGCTTTGTTTGAAGTGCCTCTATTTTTGACAACGCCAAAGACATCTTCAACATCCACATAGTCGCCATCTAACATCGTGCAATCAATTTAAGTGTGCTGTCTCCATTATAAGGTATACCATAATTATTCCGCAGTGAAACTTGTCAAACAGGAGTTCCTTAGGGTGTCGCTCCCGACCGCCAGATTGGGCGAAGTTTCTAGGCATCATAATGGGTCGTTGAACGGAGCCTTTTGCTTATCACTTACTGAAAACGTCGTTTTGAAGCAGGCTTCTAAGATCAGTTGCTCCTCACAAGAGCCCCTTAGAAACGGCTCAAGCTTGCCGTGCTCCATCAAGCTCTCTCGCTGGTCCATGAGCGCAAGCACGGTCATTGGTCAGATTGTCATTGGCCAAGCCGGAGAGGAATCCATCAGAAATCCCATTCCTCGTTACCACGCCTGTTCATTCCCCATACAAAGGACCACTTCTTATCAAGCCTTCCAATCATGAGTGATCCGTTGGAGTCACACAGGTCGACGACGATCAGCGCGACTGGGATACTCTATGTGGATGCCCTTCAGTGGTAGTTTCGTACAAGAATATTATGGGCGTTGGTGGCCTTTTTTTCTTCTCCCGGATAGCAGTAGTAGATACCATTAGTAAGAAAGAATGGGACGGAGCTGATAGTCTTTTCTGAGACAGCCTTTTCTCCTCACTGTTGCTGTCGTGTCTCAAGTCTTTGAAGCCGTGAGGAACCACGTATGGGATATAATTAGGTTTGCGATTTGGCTGAATACAGGGCGATCTTTATGAGCTGATATAGGCTTGGATGTGGCTTTAGTTTAAAATTGCCTAGCATGGAAGTGATAATAAAGAATGTTGTATACTATGTAGTACGGAGGTATATAATGAGTTGTATAAGGTTTACGCAGTGAAATTGGCCATCGGGGCGATGGGTCGCGGAGGATAATGTTTATTAATCCAGCGATCAATAAGGCAGTCAAGTTTACACGAGTGGTGTTTCTGTTTCTGCGGGCAAGGCATAAACCTTCTTCATACATGGGATAAGAACATCGAATGGATAAGGATGAGATATGTAGGATAGGATAGGCAGCTGCTTGCACCGAACCCAAATGACCTCAATGAGGCAAGCACCCCCTTCCCTCATTGATCGTGCTAGGTGCGTTGTACCTTACGTAGGATGGTCCTGGGTTGTGTCCGATGGTGTAGGTACCTACTAAAAAGGTACCTGGGTGTACGTAAATGGGTCAAGCGAGGAAGTGGATACGTACCTAGAAATATACAGTATAAAGCTTACTGTGTCTATGTCACTCGTCTAGTTCGCCCATGTTCCCTGCGCCGCGCCGTAATCTCTGTCACATCAGAGGCCAAACAAAAAACGTCGTCTTGCCGTCCTTTGAACATTTTTGTACCGATCGACAACGACCCACGAGCTCGCTGACCACACAAACTCTCCCATACTCGGCCAGCGCAAAACCCAACCACGCTCACCCAGTTACCCCCCAAAACAACCTGTTGCACCCCCCGTCAAGAGTCCTGAGGTTTCAACTGACGATCACTTCAACCTATGTCGAATTGGTTCCCCCCCGCTCATCCCCGATTCGCAAAGACTAGACCCGTTCGACCTCTTCCTAATTACTACTCCTCCCTTATTACCCAAAGTCCACCCCATCTTCTTTCTGCTACAGTAGTCTGACCGACTTATACAACCCACTACCCTCCCACGAAGCAATTATTCTTTGAAAAAGAGCCGATGTGTCCTTCTTGCAAGAACTAGCCAAGCCAGCCTCTCGCGCCTCTTCTCTCGTTACTTGCGCTTCAGGCCCGTTACACACAACAACGCACACGTACCTATTCTACCTACTTCTCGACGCCGGCGCACCGTCTGTGCTTTGAATGGTGGCAATCCCTTTGAGGGCTTGGGCGACGGGAGGATACGGGCGTGAACGTTGACGGCATCTTGCCAGCCTTAATCCATTATAATACGGCTTAACGTCTTTCGCTTTTACCCAACTCAATACTTCATTTCGGCATAGCAATTCCTCGGTCTGGACCAAGATAATACGATTACATACACAACCCCGTTCACAATGAGTAGTGAACCTACCTCTACGAAACCTAATGCTCCCGAGCGATCGGATTCCTCTTCCTCTTCTTCTGCGGAGACCCAGGAGATACATAACCCCGTCCCGATTCGACCGCGCTTGCCCAATAGGAAGAGCAGCGGCACTCTAATAGTCCCTCGAGATTCCTCTCAAGTTGGCCCAGTTGAGCCGGAACTTGAACCAGACGACGTTAGGGCAATGAGTCCGCGAAGGACAAGCGAAGATATAGAGGTTATGGGACGCGAGGCAAGGGAAGAACTTCATAAGTAAGGCAGTCCCTTTGTATACTAGTTGTTCGGAGATTGGGCTAACAATTGTAGGCATGCACGAGCACTGCAAGATTCCCTCTTAATGATCTTCAATCGGATAGAAGCTGTTAGGGAAGAACACGACAAACTGGACAATCATAATAAATTTTTGCAAAAGTATATCGGTGATCTAATGAGCACAAGCAAGATCACCTCCGGCAATAGGGGCAGAAAGTGAAATATCACTACAATTACTGCAATGGGGAGGAGTTAAGCTGGATAACGAAGGCCGCTGTGTCGCGACAATGGCGCCTATGATACCCATATCGATTTAGCGGTTTTACATCGCCGATGGCACCGATAAAGGAACTGAACGGATTATACGATACCTCATCACCAACGAAGTTCACTCGGTAGCCATTGGTCGCTTCTTTTTTATTTTTATTTTCACTACGCCTCAGCCGAATGCCTGAGCCGACTCATCTAGGGACTTCGATTCTGAGTGTGTTATCATCAGCAGTGCTACACAACGAAGGCGACGAGTTGTACTGTGATATTATACCAAGACAGGGAATCCGGTGTTGAAAAAGAGTTTATACCACTGCCGTTTCATGACTTACAACATCAGCATCAGGACTACCATTGGCTCACGGGGGTGGGTTGAAACGGAATTTGGCATCACACGGCGTTTGCAAATAACGATTATTTTGATTTCGGCAAGTCAACCTGGAGGGCGATTGACCTCCGTTGACAACATTACACATGTACGTAGGCGTTGCTCGTCATTGGGGGCATAACAATTCACAATGATTCGCGAATAGAGCCTCCCCGTTCATTCGACTGCTATTCTGGGTTCAATTTTGGTGACGAATAGTATCTTGTGACCTTGCAGCTGGTGGGGCCTCCCGTCTCAGTCGCTTCCGAATCTGCGTCCAATGCCCGTTCGCGATGCTGGGAGGCTGACAGTGACTTGGTTGCAGGCCAGGGCGCTTCGCAATCTCGTTATCAGTTGCCTCGTGTCTTTTACCGCCGAAGACGGCCGCAAGTCATCTCGACTACCACGTCGAGTAAGACGTCAACTCAAATTATTCCCAACCATAGGAACGACTCGTCTAGGCGCCCTTCGCTTATTGCTCCCGTATCATGGTCAACAAGACTAAGACAATATTGCTTTGGGAAACGATCAAGTCAATAGCTAAGCTACACTACATTTCTAAAAGGAGAGGAAAACGCATTGACACTGCCACGTGTGCAACCAGAGAGCAATTTTACGACATACCGGTTTGTCGGATACATCAGCACTGCAGATGCTGTGATTCCCACGATTCAGGGGATAGAGGGAATAGGTGGAAGCTGGGCTTACCCTACCGTACAGGAAGATCCGCATGCAGCGTAAGAAGATTTATTGGGCGATATTGGAATTAACGGCCGGTCAGAATGGGGATTTAAAGGGGGACCTACTTGTCCTTCCAACTAAACCTCTTCTCCCGGGCCATTCCCGCCGGCAGGGGATCGGAACTCGTGACGGTGCTAAGCCGATCACTGGCGTGAGCCGTGGCCGTTCGCTTTTGACGAGTTAAAAATGGTGGACTGTCTGACTGTAAAGTCCTAGGGGGAAAGATGGTCGTAGTGCGAGCAAAGAGGTAAAAGTCTAGGACGATCAGTTTAATTCATCATGCGCATTGAAAATCCCATAGAGCCGGAGTTCGAATTGAACCGCGAGGAAATCTCTTCTGTGTAACCACACCTTGAAGCTCTACCAACAAAGATGTCCTTCATAACCCTTCTTATTTCCCTTGTTTTCTACATTTCTCACCCAGGGGACCTATCAAAGATGCCAACCCCCCACGGTTTAGGCTGACGCGTGTTGGTAACCTTGGCGAGAAGAATTAGACAGTAGTATATTTCCGTGCTTCATTGTTATCCAGCATGGGATATTTACATTCCTTCTGGTTTCAAAGAATTCCTTGAGCTTGAGATCTATGTGTTCTATGTATTCTACATACAAACCTCTAGGTAGGGAGTTGAGTGAAATGAGGCTGTTAGTCATCGCGCCTCGCTAGATATTGTCACGAGTGGCGAACAGGGTCCTCGGATTTTTTTTTTTTTTTTTTTTTTTTTTTCGTTTGACAGGATCCACCACGCGGGGGGAGCAAGACATGGGGTTATACAGATACACATTCCTGACTCATCTTCTACTCTTTGGGGAAGCATTAATTATTATAGAGAAGCAGTTTTCGGTGAGTGACAATGCCCATCTATTCTATGTATATTGCCCCCTATTTCTTTCAGTTCAGTTCATAAACTCGTCCACTATTAGCGGACGGGTCTTCGTATTTCAGCGCAAAAAACCTTGGAAGCCTTACCGGTCTTCTCTCGGTGAAGTGGGTTATCGTTCGCTGGACCCTTGCGAGTTATTTTCCTGCGGATGTCGTGGCGGCGGCACGTGGGGATGGCTGGTGGACGGAAGGAGAAAAGAATAGCATTCTTACACCGCTTCGGTTGTGTTCATTTCTCGACTCTTCATTCCTACCTCATAGTATGTACAATACCGTATCATAATTAGGAGGTACCGAGTGCCGCTACTTTTGGTTGCGACTAAGTTAGGCGATAGTAATGTGATAGTCTGCCCAGCTATAGGCTGACGCGACACGTGAACGATGATTTATTCCTCGCTAATCGCCGTTCGCGATCATTAACTCAGCTTTTCATTTCTTAAACCCTCTGTTCTTCGTTGCCTTATCTGATTAGGCGGATACCAGCCTAAGTAGGATTCATTGGCCGCCTCTTTTAGATAACGCCTTAATCAGTAAAGAGCTGAAGCCTTCGGTTAGATGCGGTTGGACCCTGATAGCCCGAGGTTTCGGCACCGAGTCAAGAGTAAAAGACATACGATGCGCAAGCAAGACATACATATCTATTCACTATAGATACCTAACCTACATGAACGTGCTGGGGTAATCCCTAAGGTATCCAGACCGGTGTAGAAAGCACATGAGCCTCATGCATGGAAATTCGGGAAGCATTCCTTTTAGGGTATCATCAAAGAGACATAGGGAGGTAAGCGACAGCTCAGTTACTAGAAACACTACGCTACTCCGCAAGTTTGGGGGAAAGATAAAGCGTATATTCTCACGGCAGAATGCTTTAATACCTCTTATAAATAGTCAGCACCCCGTCTGTTGCTGCATGATGAATAAGCTGCAAGCTGCCTGTTCCCCAATGCGACGAAGTGCTCCGGTGCGGACCAGCCAGCAAAATTATCGGGGTGCAACGACGGACGGATATTGAACTGTTTTAAAACTGCGTTAAGCTACCTCTCGATCCTCCCGTTGCCCTAGTTCAAGGCATCTTCGATGTTGTTATAACCCGTTTAGTAGATGCCAACAGGAAGGCATAGAACGAAAGACAAAAAAACGGCCAATTTATCGCGCTGTTGGCGCGGGTAAAAGGAAATTTGAGGCATTGGGTACCTACCTCTTATCCAACACCGCCGAAAACGTCGCGCTTCACATGTCAGCTGCAGCAGCGTTTCGCCTCGACTGCGCTCGGCGCGGAGAACTCTCCGCTCGCCAGGAGGATTGCGCCCGCGACCTGCAAGTCTAGATCAAGCAGTTATTCAAGGTTGAGCAGCAGTTCAATAACAACTTGCCCTAGAATGGACGGGGCATCAATACACCATATGCGGAGGAGGCGCTTTCTCGCTCCCTTTGCCTATAACAGCACTTTGCCAAGTCCTCCAACTTAACGACTACGTCGAGGTCGGCATCAAAGAGTTATGCTGTTTGTTAGGTCAGATGACTATAGTCAGAGGACTAGATAGTCTAGTATCTAGATCGGGTTCTGCGGACGTTGGAAATAGCCAAATCCACGTGAGACTTCCTGGCCATAGCAGTGACCCGAGTCGGAATGAACGGGCTTACCCGCTGTCGACAGAAACTAGTTCGACCCAGCAGGTCCCAAGCGGCATGAACTCGAGCTCGCTTACTGACTCATGGCAATACTCTTATTACCTCGATAAGTAATGACACGCGAAGGACCTCTGCAGCAGCGCGCGCCAAGGCCAGGAACAGTATCCAACTGGCGAAAGCTGCCGCATGGAGTTACGGTAACCCGGGTCCGGACGAAAGCATACGGAGCTTCAAACCTGGTATACCCGGCCGCAATGCCATGCGCGCCTCAGGGAATTAGGGCAAGAACCGGAGGCAAGTAAAGGGTCCTCGCCACACAGTATAAATGTCTGTTAGCTTGTCAATTTTTCCGTCAAGCTGCTCCTGGCAACCCACGCAACCTACCTAGCTTAGAGGTACCCGCCCAGTACATGAGGCAAAATAGGGGTCGAACTGTCAAGTCCCTGGTTGCGTGAATGGTGGCATTAGCGCCTCCTCGTACGTCCTAAAGAAGACTTGAGTCACACCACTTACATGACAGGCCATGCTGCAGTGCATGAGGTGGAGGCAAGGGTGGCAGGTTTGACAGTCGCTGGGGGGGTTCTTGGGGAATCTTGATCTCGGGAGCCAAAACCAGACTAAAGAAGGTCAAGGTGGAGACGGAGTACAGTATAATACCGTGGCAGCTATGTACGTGCGTGTCGGTGAAGTCTACTGAGTAAAGCTTGACGAAACTAAAATAACCCCTGTAAGCGCGGCCCACACGATACCACAAGCTTCTCATGCATGCTACTATTGTCAAGCTAGACTAAAACACGGCGGGCAGAAACGTGGTTAAATCATAGTGGTATGATATTGGGAAACAGCCTAACCAGCATCAGGGGTACAGTATTCCATGTGGAAATATCACTTAATAGTGTATTTACCATCTACATAGTACCATCTACCTTACCTAATCATGTCACCGAGTAGCACTCCAGAGATGAAAATCCCAATAGATGGTAACTTATAAAACAGTAGGTATATATCTATCTATCCAAGCGCTATAAGAGCAGAAGCCGAACGCCAGACTCCCGGAATATGTAGTGACGTAGAGTCACATGCATCTAGTGATAGAAATAAAGGCCCGACGCTGAATCAAGGAAAATGCAGACTGTAAAGGAGCGTAGAGCAATGCTACGATGCCGGCCCTGCCAACCATCCCCTTATTCACATCTCTAAAGGAGAAAATTGGTATAAGTACAACGAGATGAGACAGTGCGGGCTCTTATTCTAAGCAGTGAGCAACAGAGGCAAGCCATAGAGGCATGCAGAAGGAGTTTCGTCTCCGGTCCTAATCAATACCCGAAACTATCATGTTGGTGAACTGGACAACGCCCGGGGTGGTCAACAAACCATGCGGTGATACAGGAGCGATGAAAGCGACACAGGCACTCCAAGCGGGCCATCGGAACGCCGACCTCGAACTCCTCGAGGCAGATGGTACATTCCGCAGAATCAACGCAATCTTTTTCCGTTGCTAAATACGGGAACATTCCAGTTCTGCGAGTAGCTCTGGGTGGCGGCGTTCCATGGTTGCCTGACCTACCAGATGCGTCTCGACTCGGGCTATACGTGCTGTGAGCTACGATGCATGATTCGATGTGCGACTCTCGGCGGGCTTCGAAGTTGGGCAATTCTCTCGAGGGCAGCTCGCGGTGACATATCGGGCATTCATCCTCTTCTGGAATCTGTGGTGGGGGTGGTAAGGGGCGATTCATCGAAGCCGCCGAGGACGAAGACGACGGGCCAGCGAGATCCACAAGAGAAGCTCCAGGGAAGCGATGGCCAAGTAGAGAAGGGTGACGATGTGTCGAATATGGATGAGGATAGTAGGCCGGAGGAGTTCCGGCCATAATTCGGCTCTGAGGCGGTAAGTAACCGCTGTTCGCAGGTCTCGAGGGACCCTGTCCAGAATGCTACCGTGGTATTAGTACATCCATCGTAAGATATAGAAGAGAAAAAAGACAAACCATAGTGACACTTCGACTCCTAGAATAAGCGTCAGGGGGCATATTTGGTGATATCAAGTACGGTGAGTAGCGGTTCATATTGTTATCGCCATTGTAATTACCACTAGAACCGCTCTGAGATCGCTGATGTGGCGACCTCGGGGAGAACTGGCTCGTCGAATGCTGAGTTTGTGGTGGAGTAGTATTTGGGTCCGGTACACACGGGTTGCAGAGCCGGACCTGCTCGCCACCTCCGAGAGCACTGAAGTCGGCTATGCCACCTTCATCCCCAAGAAATGAATACCGGTGAAATGACCGTTCGCCAGGTGGCCGTACAATGTATTGGTGGGGTATAGTGATCTTGTGCGGGGAGCATGCGTTACACACAACTCTTCCACATTTCCTATCTCGGTTATCAGCTTCCGCGAATGGTTACCATCAGGCAAAGTGTGATAAGCTTACCGACAATGATGCTTCCTAACAAAAAAGCTGAATTGTGTATGACATATCGGACAGTACGTTACCTCACTGTCCGGTTGCCATCTCGGAAGGGTAATATCTTGCGGAGACCTCCTTTCGGGCCGTGGAGAGAACGTCGGTGCTATCGGGTTCAATCTCGAGGTCGACTGCTGGGTTTCTGGAGGAACCGATGGCCCTGTTCCATTTCGAGTTGTATTTCCGGGGGGTGGAGGCCTCGAGTCAGATATAGAGCTAGACGACGCCTCATTCCTAATGGATAGTCCGTTAAGAGATTCAGTTGTTTGATGCAGAGCTTCCCTGAGAGTAATACCCTCTTCTTGCGCAGTAGAAGGCTGTTCTCTTTGTGATGGCCGCTGGGACCCCGGATTTGCTTGTTGCGAAGAACCATTGACGACAACCGCCACCGATGGTATAGCCGTAGCCTGATTTTGCTCCTGTATCGATGCGCCCGCCTGGTTTACTTCAGCGCCTTCGCCTTCCGTATTTGCTCGACCCTCCATTGTGCCGTTAACTTGTGCCAATGTGAGCCCAGGCTCCGTAGGTCGACTGATTGCCTCAACCACTTCGGCGCTGGTATTAGTCTCTTCTGCAGGGCTTCTCTCGATCATGTGCGTTGGGCAGTCGTGATAGCGGGAGCATTCTTGGCCGAAGAATTCAGAGTTTTGGTATGGACAGTTGGGAGTATCTGGGGCACCACTTCCAACGACCGAACTCCCCGACTCGGTGTCGCTTATATCATGAACACCATCCTCAGACAGTTGAGGTACAGTGGATCCATTATTACTCGCAGACATCCTGCGATTCTAGACTCGCTTATGTCGCTCCAAGGGATGCCGAGTGGGAGTCATGAAGCACGGACGATGCTGGAGGCTCTCCGAAATATGGGTTTATTAGTCGGACTATGTTATAGGTATAAGAGTTCAAGGGCGAGTAAGAATTTATCAAAGACTGTGAGGGAGGGCGTTAGCAACAGTCGAGTTACGATGAATAACGACGCCATGTTGGACGGTATATGTTGAGGGGCAGAGGTCTTGGCTTTCCTATGCACACGGACCTTCGTACTCCAAACTTACAAGTCAAGAAGGCGCTCAAGCCTCACAATATATAGCAGATAGGGTTTACAAAAGTAGAGTAAAAGCGTGGTGTTGATGAGGGTTCCCCGTGACAAGGCCAGATGGGGAGGCACGCGAGATACGATGCATGATGCGATGGTTGCTAGAATGGGAGTTTACACAATCGCCAAGCAACTTCCAAGCGAACTTCCATATGCTTCCTTATCTTATCGGCTAGATCGGGTTACTCTCGCACGCCTGGGATGCTTGGGGGGGTTAGCCGCCGTGGAGCGATTGGTGGAGACGGCTACTGCAGCTAGATCCAATCTGTCAATTGTATCATAGGTACCTCCTGCCCTACTACTCCTACATGTAGATATATGGATTTCCATCAACATATTTTAGGTATTAGTATATCTCGGAGTTCAAGTCGACTATTACCATTTCTTGATGTAGGTACTTATCTGATGCAATATCAGTTCTGTGATTTTTGTAGTCTGAGTCACCCACGTTTAAATATCATTCATATTCGGATGAACTTTCATAATCCTAGATATTTTCATCAGTTTGTTAGTATTAATGGGCGTACCCCCACTTTAGGGGTCGTCATGTGACACCCGACGAGAAATTCCTTTACCCCTTTCTTCCTCGTGAATTGTACTTATATTTGTATAACGATTCCCTAGCTTTCAATGATAATATTTATGATCGTAGTCGCTATTGTCCATGTAGACCTAACGTAAGACCTTTTAGTAGGATTGTCATATTCTTGGTCAACTTCCATTACCCTCTACTTTGACTATCTGGCCACAATAACTGGATATCGTCAAAGAGTCGATTGGTTTGCGACACTCCATTCGGACCCATCAAACCACACCCCTTTCACTATCCCATCACTCATAGAGAAGCACCTGTTCATATCCTGTTCTCTAGATATCTCTATACTCGAAGCATCATACATCAAGCAGGAGATATCAGTCCCAAGGTCAGTCCCACTCAAGGCGTCGTACGTTTCGGGTCCTTTCCGTGTATCACCGCCCTGCCACACAACCCATACCGCGCCATCGTTATCCTAGTAAAGTATAAATGTGTTGATTTGGTTATTGTCGTTGTCGTAGTAAGGGCGCTCAACCGAAAATGCGCCAATGGAGGTGTTCGACGGGATTCCTTCGACAGAGCTCATTTCCTCCAAGCTACTTGTTTATTTCTTAGGTCTGAATTTTGATTGATAGCATGGCTTCGACCGAACGGTATACGATACCTCCTGCATTTCAGGCATCTTGGGCGATCGTAAGAACTACGACGTCGCCCCCTTTAGATGCTTTTCCGTCCCATTCGGTATCGTTCACGCACCATGGGGCTGAAGGATTGCTGGTATTTTTGTATATGCATCATAGTTCATCGTACTAAATTATCGGCATCTTGTGATATGAAATATGGGTGGAACGATGAAATCTTCGTGTCTTCGGTAATCTAGATGGGATAGTTATTAATACTTCCACCTACACCCTTCAGGGGGATTGTTCCATTCCCAAACTTGAAACTTAATGTTCTGGCCTCGAACGATACCGTCTTGATCCTCGTAGAAGAATTGAAGTTCTGGCTAAGTGCTGAGTTAGTAGTGCGCGATGTGGGAATGCTCGAAATAGAGAACTTACCGGTGGGTCGTCGAATATATATCAGCCGGCAGCAATTGATCCGTTTATTTTTCAGTCGGTACGGTAGGCTGTCCAAAATGATAACTAATTCGGTCCAGTTAGCGCCGGCGCTCTCCTTATCCACGAATCGGAGATGGTTGTCTCTGTCTTGGTAGAAAAGACGAATGCCGCAGTCTGTTTTAGTCCTATAACCAGTCACAGCTAATCTAGAATTCGTCCTGATGGATTTTACTGGTCGAGCTTGGCGTATCCGGGGAAGTTCTATTGGATGTTGTATTCGAAACAATTGGCGAATCGCTGCCTTAGCCGTAGCCGTATCAACGCCACCTAAGACAGCGCCAGCACTAATCAGAAATATGTGTATGCCGCCAACAGCCCATAACACCCGACGCTTGGCCCTAACATCTTTTCCTAGTTGAGTCTGATGTTCAGTCTTCACCCATGACGAATCCGAGCTAGTTGCAGCAAAGGGATTGAGGTGTTGGTTTTCGATGTTCGGTGCGGCTGACTGAGAACCGTATGTCGGATGGTCGCTGTAATCACCAGAATTTTGGGATGACGGGATAGTCTGAAATGATTGCTCGTGGCGTTGATGGGCCCTCGATTTGGGTCGGGTTTTGCGAGTGTGGTCGCAATCGTGATAAAGGCTGTGATTCTATAGTAGAGCCGGTTCGAGTACCTTGCGATGTGAGTTCGTCGGCATGTGCTGTGCGCCATTGTACAACCTTCCTAGTGCAACATTAGCATACTTCTGCTCGTCGTGCAACACGGGCTGTAATTCGGGTGTGCTGCTATGCTCGTCTCGCTCTGACGCAACCTCGAGGCCAGGCTGCTAAGGATGCCAAGCGGAAAATAATTGTGTAAGCATTGTAGGAACGCAGCCACTACGCAACGCATGCTTAAACGTATTCAAGAAATTACCGAATTCTTTGCTGAGCAGTAGAATACGACGGAAAGAAGAGGACTAGCTGTGCTGCAAGAGGCGGAAACTAATCGGTACCTGCATTGGTCTCCACCCCCTGGAGCATCCAAAAGAACGAGCTTTTAGAGGCTGAGCCCGAACTAACAGGGAAGCTCACTGTGATGTTGAATTTAGATTTAGCAGATAGGCGCCGTGTTGATTGGAACCGCGATGGCCAAGACAGGTAGGATTCCAGACCCTGCTTGTCGATCCCCTAGCCCTCAGAGACTCGGATATCCCACATGAACACATTTACATCGGAACCAAATGGCCCCCGGGTCTCAGCTCAACGTAGACGACAATCGGGATTGGATATAACCCTCTATTAGTCCTTTTAGCGACATGTACAACTAAAAGATTATCCTTATCACGGCCCCTAATCTCATCACGAACTACATCTCCTCGATCGGATGTACGTCATACCGCATAAGCTTAGGTACGTACGGTAGGTAACAAGTACATACAAGGGGGAAAGCATGTCCTCTACATATTGGATCGGATCTGAATACGGAGATGGAAACAGCCATACAATCGAGGCCGATTACTACAGCTAAGGCAACTGGAAGTCAAGCTACTTTCGATGAATCGGTTTAGTGTTTATAACCCACATCATACATGAGGCAGGAGGTAGGTAGTTACTTTTGATAATTCAATATGCGGAGCCCGGAACCCCCGGGGGCGTTATTACAGGAACTCAGTTACGTCTGCGTTGAACAATAGGTCTGGGGAACAGTTAGATATCTACACACACCAAGTACATACATTTCTAACGTGAACCGAACAGAGAGTTATAAGGCGTATAATATCTATTCATGTTAGATCTGGTATGAATGTATATTTGGCATTATAATCTTAACAAACTTGGGATGTTACATAGCAAAACTTATACACGAGCAGAATATTTGCTTTGCTTCATTGTCAGGTATATGCACATTGAGCTACTAGACGAGGGTATGATACCTTCCTTAAATTATAGACCGATGTGAACCTTAGTGAATTTTTCCTAAAATATCATTCGATGCTTTAAGAAACAACAATTCGATCTGGTAAGTATATAATTGCCTCCCTGACTCACGAGGAAGGCTAGGTCGATATTCTTTATCTTCAGTTTGTCCAATTACAGTAAGACTGTTTATTAGAATGACAGGTTATGTAATCTCTTGCCTTTGATTGATGTAAACTGGCTGGCACTGTAGCCCTATCGGTCTAGCTGCAATGGCAAGAGGGTCACGATGTGGTCCTTGCAAAAGGGCAAGAGGGTAATAATGGGGTTCCTGCTCAAGGAGCATTCAACCAAGTTGATACACATCAGGGTATCCATACATATAGTCATGAATTGTCTGTACACACAGTCTTAAGCTCTTACCTTCCAACTGGTCCAATCTCCTACAGGCCCAATCATCTAGCAAGAAGGATTGTAGAAGTGATTCATTTCTATCTCCACCTTCTACACTCCGTGTTGATGGTCCGTAGGCAGTAACGAACTCCTATTTTTCACTGTTTTCTCATATTATAAATATGAAATCTTCCTCCACCCATTCTTGATTTCATTCTAGGCAACCTTCTCGACAAACAACATCGTGGGCCAGCGCCCACGTTCTTCGTACGCTCATCCTTCACGCCTTTCCAACTCCCATGAGCCACGTTCCAATGGAGACCAATCGGCAACTTCAGCTTGCGGCTGGACCGTCAACCTTCCCCAAGTTTTCCAGATTTCCTGAGGAGCTCCAGACAATGGTCTGGGAGGTATGTGTTTTTCTTCTACCCTACACTCGTGATAATCTTGTTGTACTCCTTCATTCTGTCTATCCTAATTTGGAAGTGCCCTAACAAAGATGCCACATGATAGCACGCTGTGGTTGAGGTCAAGAAGAACCCAGGATATGTTCTACTGTCAGGCTCCGTTCGAATCCTCCAGAAACCACCTGCGATGTTCTACGCATGCCGCCTGTCTAGACGCGTCCTCCTCGAGGAAGGTGGCGGAGACTTCTACGCGCTCGAAGATGGAAGTACTACTTGGTTCTGCGAGGACACCGACTTTCTCCTTTGGGGCGGATTCAACCTTGGTTGTAAGTTTATCATTCTTGAGAATCTTGAATTATCCCCCAAGAAATATTTCCAAGCATGAAAGATAGCAGTTACTAACAAGATTCACTTTTAGTGGGAGAACTAGCGTCTGCTGTTCAGAACGTTGTGCTCCCTCGTCGCATGTTCGAGGATTACATCGTTGCATGTGAGACTTTCGAGGAGCTCCTCTCGGACGGAGAATTCGACCAACTCCAGAACATCTACGTCAACTTGGAGAACCGATTCACGTTCCTCAAGACTGATCCGCGGAGCGTCATGAGATCCAAGCTTTTCCACTCAAGCACCATTGTTGTCCCGGACCTTAATTGGTACGACCAGACGATGGAGAAGATCGACCACGTCTACCGTCTGTTCACTGAGGACGATGAGGCTTCCTGGGGCTTACACAGAGAGATAGCATTCGACGATGACGATCAGCATGAATGGAAGGATTTCGGTGGTGATGTGAAGTTCGCCCTGGTGTCGACCTTAGCTAGATTGGACAATAACATCAGCGAGGATGACTTCGACGCCTTCGAACGAGAACAATTGATGCACCCAAGTGGTATTTCATGGTTCAGCTTCATTTCGGAGCATTCGCCCGATGTTTGGCCTACGTTCGTGCTTACGACTATCACGACTCGCCAGCGAGTGGAGGGAGTGGTTGGAAGGGATGATCTGCTGGGCCGCATTCTCGAGGACTTTGAATGAGAAATGAGTCGGTGGAAAGTTGGTGGTACGTCGGTAGCAACTCTGTTCCTAGCAAGTGAATGAGAATAAACGGTGTTTTTACATACCTACCTAGTTTTCGGTTGACGGATGTGCGATTGAGTGACTGTTTGAGATATTAAGGGCTACCCCGAAGGGGTATCACCGGGGACATCTCTAGGAAGAAGCCAATAAATCTTCGTAGGGTAGACTTTCCTGTTCTAACACAGGCTTAACAAAGGTCGTGGACGGGATAGTTGATCAGGGTAGCTACCTAGGTACCTAGTAGGTAGGTATGCATCATATACCGCCCTGAAATACCCTCGATTTCCTTGCTCCGTAGATCAACTTTCTACCTTTAATTGGTTTATTTTGATTTATTTGGATGTAATCAGTTCTCTATCGAATGGTCTATCAACAGATTACAGGCCCATGAAAAGGAGAATATATTTCTTTCGTGTCCAAGGTTAGACTTATTCAGATTCTGCAGGCAATATCGTCTCAGAGGCTACTTCGGCGTACTAGCTCATAGGTGGCCAGTTGGAGTGCCACGGCCATATTGACGGACACATATTCTAGAACATTCATATTGCAATCATATCTGGCACGCCGTCAAGAAGTATAATATACGACTCCCAGGTAGCTTGTCATCCATTGTTAAAAAGTATTCCGGGCGATTTTGGAACAACAACATTCCGGCATTTGCCGGCCTCCGTAGCACGAAAGACGGGGCTGCATCATACACCGATTTTAACATGGAGCCAAGCCTCAATATGATAAGAACTGCTATTGGCGCCGCCAGAAAAGCCTATAGCTTTTTTATAATGAGATGTTCATCGCTAGGACTAGACTCAAGAAATGTTTGATACTACTCACGTCATAAGTAGGCATACTGTTGGCCTTAGGATGACATATGTGCTCTAAGGTCCGGATCGATGTAGAAGTGGATGGCAGTTTCCCTATTACGCTCCGAGATGAGAAAGGGAAGCTGAACAACTTAGTGAAATCTCGTGCATAAAACCCGCTAGGTTATTAGGTACTTTTCTACGCAGTTGCATTTGACCTTTTACAGCGTTCCATCTCTAAAAGACCGACATTGAAATTAATGGAAAGAGTTATTTGGGCAGAGCCAACTAAGTACGAAACCTTGCTAATAACCTGTGTAGGTCGTCTTCCTATTCTAGGAGCTCTATTGTGTCGTTCCGTTTCGACGAGGCCAAGAACCTCCCCTTCACCAGGATCAACCCCAACGGCTGCGTAGCCGCAATCAAGGATCTGAACACGACCCCGACACTATGGGAATCTGACGCCATCAACCAATACTTGATCGAACACTATATATCGACAAATGCTAGACGTATGACACATTGGATGAAAGGAATTGTTGTAACCGATGGCTGTACTTCTAGATGAGCAGCTAGAGCCGATATTTCGACCTCTGTGGCTGGTTTTAACCCTTACACTCAGAGAAGCTCCCTTTAGCTATTGAGTGATACGTGAGGCAGGTCAAATGCGTGCTTGATGTTATCAAGGGTGTACTGGATAAGTGGCGAAAAGATGGCTTTTGTGGTCTGGAACTTTCGCCTAGGCGAAGCGCTTCTGCAGTCATGGGACGACATATGCGATGGATTCCCGTATGTCTGCGCCTGGTGGGAACGTATGCTCAAGTTACTATCATAGGAACGGTTCCCCACAAGGTATCGTGACTTTCGCCGACTACTGAATACACGCTGATCGACACGGAGTCCCGATACGTGGTGCATTAACACTCGAAGGCCGTGGTTGACACATGTCATCTCAAAGTACAATCGAACATACGGCACGGTTGGGTTTGCTGATTCCGTGTAGAATTTAGTATTAATCATTTCAATTTGGATGGCTGCGTATGTACTCGGCGCGACTGTCTCTTGAGCATACTTCCTACCTTCACATTAAGTCAACCCACCATTATACGGTCATACCTAGTGCGGACCGGTGATTTTTCATACAAAATCGTTAAATTTAAGTATTTATAATTAATTAAATAAAATACTTAAAAATATAAGGTTTTAAAATAATTAAATTATATTTATAAATAAGCTTAAATTTTAAAGTTATATAGTTATAATTATTTTTTTTATTTTTAAATTAATTAAAATAACTTTTCGTAAATATGTTAACACTTTTATATGTAAAATATACGTAAAAGTGTTAAGGCTTATAACTTTATAAATATTACGTAATACATTATAATATTTTAATATTATATTAATAAAAATATAAGTAATATAAATACGTTTTAAAAAGTATAAAAAGTAATTTATTTATTTAATTATATAAGTATATTTATAAAATATTTAAATTTTTAATTTTTTTGATTTTTTTTTAATTTTTTTTAATATTTTAATAAACTTTTATATATAATTAAATAAAAAAATTACTTTTTATACTTTTTAAAACGTATTTATATTACTTATATTTTTATTAATATAATATTAAAATATTATAATGTATTACGTAATATTTATAAAGTTATAAGCCTTAACACTTTTACGTATATTTTACATATAAAAGTGTTAACATATTTACGAAAAGTTATTTTAATTAATTTAAAAATAAAAAAAATAATTATAACTATATAACTTTAAAATTTAAGCTTATTTATAAATATAATTTAATTATTTTAAAACCTTATATTTTTAAGTATTTTATTTAATTAATTATAAATACTTAAATTTAACGATTTTGTATGAAAAATCACCGGTCCGCACTAGGTATGACCGTATAATGGTGGGTTGACTTATCCCTGAAGCCTTGTCATGAGGCTTATCAAGGACTATATTGCATGGGTCTCACTAACTACTAACTTGCGCGCAGCTAAAGGTATTGAACGAATTACCGTGAAGAAAGTTGTTGGGCACACCACCCAACCACATATGTGGCATATCTTGTTCGTCAAAGGGGAAAAGGGGGAACCGATTGCTTACCCAAGTTACCTATGTTGTGGCTCCATACGAATCCCGCGAGTATTATTACCACTATTCATTGCCAGGGACACCTTCATTCCATTGAACTCGAACATAACAATCAACCGACAACAGAGTGCCGAGACCCAATATCTTGCGAATACCATCCACGCATCCTGCGTCGAAATAAACAAGATCCCGGAGAATATGCACGTGCCAAATATAATCTGCCAAAATGTCGCAATCGAAGCACCCCAGGACGCGATCAAGTACCCCCATGTGGTTCGTCGCGTCTCTATTCTCTCTATCGGGTGTGATACAGATGGTATAAGCTCTTGTTCGAGACAACGAGGACAGAATTTGATGCACTCGGTTCTGGCAGTATCGCTTAGGGGTTGGTTCACAAGCTTGATCCTCAAATGCATAGCAGTGGTGCCGAGTATATGGATTACTATGGTAAGAGAGGCCCATAAGGCTGGAAGGTAGGTTGTTTCTGTTGCCCAAGAAACATTTGTCCGAATGCAGACTTCGTAGCTGACCTCGGCCAGGTTAGTGACGGCGCCAAGGCCAACAAGATACTGAATAGCAGAAACAACAGTTTGGGATCTCGGAGATAAGTGCGACGGGTATAAGACCTGAAAGGGACTCGGATCTAAGAATAGCTGGGCTGGCTCTGGCTGTTCAAAGGTCCGCAGTGCGTTAGCAGATGGGGTGCCAACCGCCAAAAGGAGCGCAAGCATGGGTCGCCGCAATGCTATCAGGCCTACTTCATTGGTCATCGAGCTAGTTATGCTAAGCATACTAGGTAGCAGACCAAGAACAACTCCTGCAGAAGCCAAATTTGCCTTGGCGGCTTCGTCTACCGCGGCCAAAACACAGGCGACTACGGGACGGCTTGTCGCCGACTTTCCCGTAGCACCACGAGTATTTCCTGTGACGTAATCATCGTAGACAGATGAGCAGTTGTTGCTCATAATAGATGTGAAGTTTTGCCTGTACTGTGGGAACCACTCTCGAAAGTGAGCTTGCGAAAAGACCGGAACAGCAAATAGGCCCCAGAGATGAAGAGATGCCCATGCCCACCGACATACAGACTTCATGTCGGATGGTAACAGGGCTAATACTAGGTATAAGTGGATATATAAGTGGAGAGTAACCTTGTAAAAGGAATGGAAAACCCCCGTTAGGAAATGGGAATAGGCTCATACGCGGATACCAACATATACCCCGCCTTTCTAACCCAACGCCACGGTTCCGGCGGGGTCTATATGGTCTGTGCATACAAATAGCATACTGAGAATTTCCACCTTACATAATCAGAGAAATCTCATCTGTGAGAATACTGAATACTTGAATATGTACCTACCTATATTTACATATTACACGTATTAATTAGTTCTACTTCACAGTCTTATCTCACATCATAATACCTTGCTTAGCTTCTCTCTTTTCGTTGACCTTTGTGGCCGCCACGGGGCTCTATTTGCTCTTCGTAGATATTCATTTGCACCTAAGCAATAATAAGAAAGGAATGGCCGGCGCAACCGCAGGTATATACTATTTTCTGTTGATATCGATTTACAACTAGTTGACGAAGGGAGAGAATTTTTGGAATCCATATCAACTGTCTAGGAGCACTATCAATCTAGATGATGCATAGGAAAAGGGTAGAGAGATGTGGAATCTAGGTAATACAAACTAAGAAAGTTGAAGAAAACAGGTCCTGCGGAATTACACAGGCTTAGAAGGGATGGAAATTTAGGTGTTGGAACACGATCATGATTAGGACTCTCATTTGGCTACCTAATTTCCCATGTAAGAGATCACAAATGAAATGGCGCTCACGAAACGATCTAAGCTAACTTGATGAACAAGAGGATTGCTATTACAACGACTTCTTTAAGCCGTGTTGGATAGATTAAACGACACAGGCCGTGCAAGTAGCTTCTAACATTTGCTACTTACATGTACTTAAGCACCTACGTTATTACTTAAGAACCTTTAGTTAAATATTAGTATATTAAATAAGCGTATATCACATAATTGGTATTTTATGTCATTTATTATTTAAAAATAACATTATGTGTTATATATATTAACGCGTTGTTATAACGTTTCGACATTATTTTAAAGATTTTATATTTATATAAGCTTATTTTTTTAATTTAATATTATAATAAAATTATTATTAAAAATAAATATAATCTTTTAACTTATTATATATTAAAAATAACTTTAATTTTTAAAATAATATTTTTTTAATATAACTTTTTAATTTAATATAATTTTAATTAATTATTAATTTATTAACTTTTAATTATTAATTATTAACATTTAAATGTAATTTTTAACTTATTTATTTAAGTTATTTATAAATAAGTTTATAAATAAGTTTAATTATATTTATTATATTTATTATATATTATAAATTAAAAAACGTAAATGTAATAAATTAAAGTAATTATTAAAAATAAAGCTATTATAATAATTATATATAACAAAGTTATTTTAAATATAATTAACCTTAATAAGTTATAAGCTTTAATAATTAATTATTTTTAATATATTTTCTTTTATTATTAAATTTTTAAACGAAAAATTAATTAATTAACAAATATATTAATTAATTACTTTATAAATAAATAAGTTTATTATTTAATAATAAATAAATAAATATATAGCTTTTTTTAATATATTATCTTTTTTTATATATATATATTAATAATTTAATAATTAATTTATAAAGTTATTAAAGTTATTTTTTATTTTATTTTTATAATAATAATTTTATTTTATATTAAATAATGTATTAATTTATATATTAATTAATATATTAATTTATATATTAAATAATATATTAATAAACATATATTAAATAAATGTTAATAAATATATTAATTAATGTATTAATTTAATTAATAAAAATGTTATTATTTAATAATTAATATAATAATTAATAAGTTTAATAAAAAGGTTAATTATTATAAGATAATTTTATTAAATAAATATTATTTAATTTATTTTAAATAAGTTAATTATTAATTTAAATTAATTTAAAAAGGTATAAAAAACATAATAAAAGTAATAATTTATTTTAATAAAGTATTATTAATTATTAATAAATAAGTTAATGCTTATAAAAATAACTTTAATTATAAATATTAATTATTATAACTTTTCTTTATTACTTTAATTTTCCTTTATTATTATAATTTAATAATAATAAAGTTAATAATATAATACGTTTTATTATTTAACTTTTTAAAATAAGTTTATAATAATTTAAAGTAAAATGTAATTATTTTTATATTATTTTAATTACGTAGCTTTTAAAATAAGCTTATAATAGTTTATTATTTTAATTTACCTTTATTATTATTAATTTAATAATAATAAAGTAAATAAAATAATTAATTATAAAGTTATTAATAATTTTAAATAAATTAAAATAAATTTTCTTTTATTATAAATTATAATTAAAAAAAGTTTAAAGTAATAAAGAAATTAATAAATTTGTTTATAAAAATAAATATTAAATATTATTGTTATAAGCCGAATTAGTTTTAAAGTAATAATGTTAAATTAAAATCTTTAATATATTTAATTATAAACTTAAGTTAATTGTTACTAAGCTTTTTTTATAACAAGTTTAATTTTTATTTATACTAATTTATTTCTTAAAAGCTTTTAAAAGCTTTTAAAGTTTTAAAAGTTTTTAACGCTTTAAAAGCCTTTAAAGCTTTAAAGGTTTTTAACACCTTAAAAACCTTTTAAAGCTTTAAAGATTTCCTTAATAATTACGTAATAATATTATATAACTTAATCCTTAAATATATTAATTTAATTTTATTTTATAATAAGAAAAATAAATAATTATTTTTAATTTATAATATTATTTTCCTTTTTTAATATTTTTATTTTAAAAATAAAAGATAAGTTAATTCCCCTCCTTTTATTAATATTTTTTTTCTTATATTTTTAACCTTTTTTTTTATCATATTAAATTAAATT
>JAJKLA010000058.1:0-167575 GCA_022432515.1 Hypoxylon sp. NC0597
TTATTTTTTTATATAAAAGAATAAATTTATTTATTTAAAAATATAACCTTAAATATAAAAGTTAAATATATTTTTACAATATTAATATAATGTATTTAATTATATATATAATATATATTTTAATATATTAATTTAATTAACGCTTCGGTAATTTTATAGTTTTTATTTGCTTTATAATATTATCCACCTTAACCTTCATTAATAACTAAATCTTTAAAAACTAACTTTTAATAAAATTAATAAAAACAAATGCACATTAGTAAATTTATCTCCTTACATCTGGCACGTGTAGTTCTCATTCTGACCCATACAAATGCCGTTCAGGGATGCTTATATTGTATCCTTCATCTAAATAAAGTGCGGCTAGTGCCTATTCACAGAGCCTCAAACGTGGCGTTGCATCACCAAGGGTTGCCTTCTAAGTAATTGCTTTACTCACATTGCCACTTATCTGACACATGTGGCCAAGCATTCCACCGTAGCATCCCCAATCATATAGCTGGCCACAATCGATCCTTTTCATCTTTCGACGTGGCCTTAAACACTATACACGGTAGAGAGGCCAGATATGCTCACTCTAATAACCCTGCTGCAACTGTCTCGCCTCCACTCCTCAGTACAACTCGCTGGCCGGCCTCCAGCGGCACCTTAGTCGCCATCTTAACCACCACCCTCGCGACGCTTGCCGGCTTCACAATCCTAGGTTTTTTCTTCAGCACCGTGCCTTTGGTCTTATCGAGGAGCGCAGATATCTCCAAGATTTGGCCTGCGGTGTGTAGACGACCTCTGTGCACGTCTACCTGCATTGGCATCAGAATGTCGAAAGCTAGGACTTTAGCCGTAAACGTGTCAATACATGCAATCGGCTGTTTCGTATCGCAGATGATATCGCCGACGCGGACGTGGATCGGATCAATGTTGCTCAAATGAATGATGACATTCTGTCCTGCCACGGCCCACTCCACAGGTTCCTGATCAAGCTCCAAAGATTTGACGTAGGCCTTTTCGCCACTAGGCTGAACAAGAAGCGCATCGCCTGTCTGCAATGACCCAGCATCTATCCGCCCAGAGACCGTTACCGGGCTTTGTGTTGATCGGTAAACCTCGGAAATGGTTAGGCGTAGAGGTTTGTGCAATGCTCGGGTCATTGGCTCCGAGCTCTCCAACTCCTCAACGAGCGTCTTCCCATTGTACCAGCTTGCTGCCACATCTGTAGACCTCTTTACTATATTGTCTCCGTGCAAACCGGATACCGGGACAAAGCTGACATTTTTAAGCTGGAACCCCGTTGCTGATAAGAAGCCGGACACCTGCTGCGATATCTCGTCGAACCTTTCTTGTGACCACCCAACGGTATCTAATTTATTGATGGCGACTATTACGCGTGACACTCCCATGCTGCGAATTAGTAAAGAGTGTTCCCTTGTCTGCCCCTTGAGTCCTGCCTCGAAAGCTCCGGTACTGGCGTCAACCACCAAGATTGCAAAATCCGCCTGGCTTGCGCCTGCAATCATGTTAGGGATGAAGTCTCGATGCCCGGGGGCATCTAAGATCGTGAAGGACGTGGTTTCTGTCTCGAACTTGTTTGTTGCAATGTCGATGGTTACTCCTCTCGATCGTTCTTCCGATCGTTGATCTAGCACCCACGCGAGCGCAAACGAGGACTTCCCTATGCTTTCGGCCTCTTTACGGTATTTCTGTATAGTTCTTTGGTCTACGACGTTGAGGTCCAGTAGCAAACGTCCCATTAGCGTGCTCTTGCCAGCGTCCACATGACCTTAACAAATTAGCATGGATACCATAGATGCTATACTTATTTTACGGCTCACCGACGACGACGAAACTGGCGCTCTTCTTGCTTTTGGCCTTGCTGAATTCCTTTAGCACGTCAATATTCTTGCTTTTCGGTAATGGTGTGTCGTCGATCTTGAGGCCTTTCACACCGTCTGTGGCTCCTTCGTCCTTCGATCCGTCCTTCGATCCCGACTCTGCCTTTTTCTTGGCTGTGTTGGCAGCGATTTTCTTGCTGCTTGCTGATTTTAAAACATTAGTATTCTCATTTGGTCACCTTCCTCGCCAATAGCGAACCTTGGGATTGTGCCTTCAAGACTACATCATCAGGACTTGGCGCTGCGAAAGCGTCAGCTACCGACGTAGTCAAATTCATGTAAGGAAACGCGAAATTCCTCTGTGTGGATATGGTAGGACTGTTAATAGAGCCGAGGAGAGCCTGAGCAAAGGGAGATGGTGCAGCAAATTCAAACGGTGTGGCTATCGATGAAGGGCTAGTAAGCGCCGGTAAATCGGCTGGCCTATCGGTAGTTGAATCGAAACGACCTTGAATCTGGCCCCCGACCTTTGCGGTTTCTGATTCCATTCGTTGGGAAGTATTTGTTGCGGCGACGTCTCCGAAGTCCGTAGTTTCTTTAGGAACTACAGTTGGCGGTCGGATATTTTCCTTGGCGGACTCGGTCTGCTTTGGACCGGTGGAGAGGCTGCTCAATTTTTGCGTTGCCTCGTGAAGTTGTTTCTGCTCTGTTTTCTGATTGTCCGCCTTCTTCTTGCGGGCAGCAGCAAGAGCCTGTAGTTTCGAAACTTTGCCGGTTGTACTGGAACCCCCTAGTAAGCCACCTCGGGGTCGGGGTGGCTCAATGAATACGGTCTCTCGAGCCTTTGGGATGTTTAACCACGGCATATCGCTGAAGAAAGCGGCGAATGAGACTTGCTGCGGGTATATCTCGCCTTCACTGGCTGCAATGTCCAGTGTTAGCTAACTAGCTAAGCTCAAGTCCCGAAACAGGTACACTCAAGACGCACCTGGAATCATGGGATGATGTGGTCCTGCGGTTGATACACCGGCGCGCGCTGCATGTTGTGTATAGAGACGGTGAAATAAGAAACAGCGCACCTACCTGATCCTTTCTTCTTGTTCGAGGGCGCGGGCGCGATGAACTTAGTCGTTAAATAAACTACGGACTTATCGACATCGTAGTAGTAATACCATAGTGCTTCTTGAATTTGTCGAGTAGTGACCTTGGATGATTCAACCCCGAGCGCGGCTCGAACTTGGGCAGTGCCGGCATCCATTTGGGCTTTTGTTTGGTTAACATCGGTAGAAAGAAATGATTAGAGACTCGAATCATGCGCGCACCTCGATCTTCCGGGCTCAACTCTTCTTCTTCCTCCTCTTCGTCCGAGTATTCTTTCCCTTCATATTCATCGAGGTCATTCTCGTAGTCATAATTACGGTAAGCCTGGTGGCGGGACATTGTGTCGATTAGGCAGAATGGAAGAAACTGAAAAAAGATTGTTGGTGCTTGAGAGCTGTGACAGTAAATATGAATTTATTCCCAGATAAGTACTTCCAAGAAAGAGAGAAGAAGGAATAATATAAGCTCTACTCAACTTTTTGTAAATTGCTTAGGAAAGTTTATGATGATCCAAGTAGCTGCGTTGCATAATTGATATGAATAAGCTGAAGAGCGGCAGGAGGGGTGAATCATGCTTTGTGAAGTACCTTGAGAGGTATCTTTGTACTGTATAAATGACGTAACCTCAAATGTAGGTAGGTAACCCATGTGTGTATCGATAGGATTGTTAGGTAAGCTAGAGCACATGCACCTACTACATACATGTAAATACATGTAACTTCTAAAACAAATATAGGTGACGCACCCCTATAATGTACATAAGGCATATAAATTTTTTTATACTTCAGTGTCCGTTTCTTCTACTTGTTAAGCACGACTTGAAAAGATAGCATGGCTGAAAAGTAGTAGATGAGCAGCCTATCATACGTACTATACATTTCGTCTCGTAGTCGGGGGGTCAACTTGGTTGAATCTTCATTGCACTACGAGATAGCCGAACCAGGAATACTACCATTAAACCCATCACAATTCACGCTCTAGGGATCCCTGCGCCGTATCCTACTTATCCTACAGATCAATCAAACTCTCTTCAACGACAGGCTGCTGAGGTGCATGCTGAGGGACAGCAGGGAACGAGTCCTGTGTGTATCTGGGGTATCCTGCACTGCCTGTCTGGTATGCCTGCGGTGTCTGCTCTGCCCGCTGCTGTTGCTGCCAATACGGTTGTGGTGTTTGTTGAACGGACGGTTGGTACTGCTGCCGAGGTTGAGACGGCTGCGCTGGTGCTGAGGCAGGCGTGGGAGGGACAGACTGCCCCGTGTAATTCAAACTGTGCTGTAGATTTGGATATGGTGACGGCGCCCCTTCCGCTGGAACGCTGGGTGTGCTGAGGTCGTTGCTAGGTTGTAGATTGTTATAGTAATAAGCAGCATTAGGGTCAGCTGTTGACGTCCCGGCTGTCTCGGGGCCTCTGTTAAGAGGGGTTTGAGGAGAAGGATGGGATGCGTGGCCGGGTTGTGAGGGATTCTCATTTGAAGCGAAATTTGCCTGGGTAGGATACTGAACTGGCGCGGATGGCCCTTGTTGGTTCTGCCAACTATCGCTTCTCTGGACCGAATGGTGCGGATATTGGTTGTTTGGAGGTATCGATGCGGAAGCCCGCTTATCGTACCCTGAAAATTGCTGTTGTGGGCCTTGTTGAACATGCTGAAGGTATTGATGACCTATGGGTGTTCTGCTAGGATCTGGGAGTGGTTCGCCTGTGTAGAAGTTTTCCGCCGAGCCAGAAGTCCTAGCAGTGGTCGCCTCTATCGAAGGATACGGGCCTGACTGTTGCCCGGTAGTGGGCAGATTATAGCCACCGATGCTGTGCTGGCTATAGGCTTTTGAAAGGCGTTCCTCCAACATCCTATCATAATATCGGACAACAGTAGATAGTTTGGCATGTAAGTCGAGAAGCGTATCTGCATATGGTCAGCGAGGAGCTAAAATCTAGGTCTAGGATCTTAGGTATAGCTTACCATGTTTGCTCATCGTTTCACCGTATGTACGTGCTAACTTAGGACGTAACGCCCCGATCGAGTCATAAAGCTCCTGAATTTGCGGTTCCCTCAATATTGTACCAGGAGGTTGGGTCTGCAACCTATCGACCAGTGTTGAGAAAAGATTGATGTTTTCAGCTTCGACTGGGGTGAGCTCGTAATCATTTTTAGGCAGCGCAAATGAAGAAACCGAAGCGCTCTCGGCCTTGTTTGTTTGTTGCTTTAAGGCCGCAGAATGCTTTTGCTTTTGTTCTTCCATATCTGCCAGAGACGCCGCAATGGCAGCCTTGAGATCTTCATCCTCCTCTTCGGCGGTCCCAGCCGCTGTGGAAGAGTGGCCATTGGTTTTGGCATGTGAGGCTAGAGGTGTATTATCCATAGGGGGAACATAGCCTTTCGAATGGCCCTGGACCTCCTCCAGACTCATAGCTAGAGCCTTCTTGAGATCTTCATCAAAGGCATCGTCAACCCGTGCATTTCGAGGTTGCATAACAGACGAACTACGATTGTTGTTGGGAATCGATGGGCTTTGGGGAGAGCGTTCCTGTCTGCTGAAACCGCTTTTGTTGGATCGGTCTGTTAATTTGGCGTAGCAACCGTCGTCAACCCGCACTGGTTGCATAATGCCCAGATGTGGCAAAGGTAGCGTCTTGGTCGAACACTGTTGGTCGAAACAGTTACCGCAATTGCGGCAATGGTGCTTGCGGTTCGTGAAGGTAAATGGCGTACGGCACCGCATACAAACATCAGAATCGATCCACTCCGGGGGCTATGGTAAACCGGTCAGCTTCGTCTAGAAATTGGTATAATTATAATAGCATGACGCGCGGAACACATACAGCACTGCTGTCAATCATGCTGCTCGCTACGGTCGTTCGCGGCGGAAACTGGAAGCCTTCTCTCTGTAGGGCTCTGTATGTCTCGTCGATATATTTCAAATCGTAGCGCCCTTCGGTGGCAACAGCCCAGGACTGTATCAACTCAAGGATCTTGGCTCGAACTTCGGCGTTCACGGCGGCAGGTCCGACTGCATGGAGGAGAGAGACTAGATTGTCCATGAACTCCCGGGAAGCGATCTCGACGAGAAAGTGGGAACCGCCATTCTTGACGCAAGTGTCGGTTAACTGGACTACATGTTAGCAATAGGGGAGCTCGACGGCAAGGCCTGATATATTGACGGGGGACGATCGAACATTTAGAGCGCTCAACTGGGTGTTGGGATTCTTATGGCCAATGCGACGCTTCAGTGAGCGCATGGCTTCCTTGGGTTGCACCGTCTTGGATCTAATGACATCGGAAATCTCGAGGTTAAGAGGAATATCCTCCCTATAATCTAGTGCGTCAGCAGTCTTGTAAGCCTTTAGGCAAAGGTGCAAAGGACGCCTACAAACTGCTCCCGGTTGCTTTCTCGATTTGTTCGTCCAAGGCGCTGTTGGCCGAGGACGACCACCAGCTTCCCATCATCTTGTTGCTAAGGTTTGAGAGCTATGTAATAGTAGGACGCAATCGCGATATCAAATCGGCGCGGATTCATCAACGGCACAAGGCAAGGATGGGATGAGAGGTAATGTAGTTGGTGTGGTCAAAAAAGGAACTGCGCAACTATACATAGAAATGCCTATGTGTTGATATGTTGATATGTTGACAGTTGATGCATGTCAGATGTATGTATTGATTGATATCATGCATCGGTAGTTCGGACGTGGGTTGTTCATTGCGATACCCCATTATTTACACTTCCACCCGCTAGGCTGCAACAAACTGCCTGGAGAACTGGGCCACAATCGCCTCAGCTCAGGTACGTACATGGATACGTAATGTATTGTACATCCTGTCCATGGCATGCATGCACGTATTTAGGTTGAGCTCGACCCATGCCCCTCAAATGGTCAGGGCGAGGTACATCTGTATACGTACATATGTACCTAATGTACCTAAGCGCCAGTGCTCTTTCAACGTCAACCGCCAATTGCCAAACAATATTAATACCTACTAAGACATTATTCGGCAACCCGTGGACATCGAACAATATATTGAATGCCTATAGACAGAACAACCTTCACAGATGATAGTTACCCATTCAACTGGCCGACCGAGAGGTCAAGCTATTCGTTTCATATACCCTTTGGAAGCTAATAACCTATTCTTTTAATTGTACATTCACGATTTCTTTCTCCGTTTCTTTTATTCCTTACGTCCTTTGAACGGTCCGTTCTCGTCTTTCTCACACACTTTTCTACTTATACCGCCACGACGTTCACAGATTTAACCTTATTCCGAAAGAATGCCACTTCATTCCAGTCACTGGCTTCGGACCAATAGTGGTACATAAGACTCTTCTTCACCTCCATTACGCCATCAATTTCCGTCAAGTATATTCTTGATCGCAAACACGGGATTGACTTCTCGTGTAGACTAAATTCCTTTGTTAGCACCGCGCTTTTGGAATCGCATCCTTATTCTTCCTCAGTTCGATTCGCGACTTCTTCCGAGGGCTGAACTGCCTACAGCCAGCCAACATATACTACTGAGGACCATATTAATGATACCATGAATTCTGTTGCTTTTACGACTGCCTCAACTACTCTGGGAACCGGCGCCATGACTTCTCTTGTGGGTAACGACCGTATGATATCTACGAACGGGGTTGGTGGACATGCTTCTGGTAATAGTTCGGGTTCGACGAAAATGCCGTTCCGCCATATAGACGACTTAGTATTAGTTGGTGTCGACTTGGACCCTCATACTCCGCTGCGAAAGATCCTCGAGCTTGGCGATGCTCACATGCGACAAGCGACTACCTATAACGATTTTCGGCGTCCAGACTTAGCTCTGCAGGAGTATATCAAGGCGTTTACCATTGCTGTCGACAAAGTGCCGAAGCACAAGGATTATCCGTCTCTGAAATCCGATCGGGGAGATTTGGGTCGTCTATATAATGCCCTCAAGACGAAAATTAGGAGTGCTGGCTCTACTTTCGAAAAGATTAAGGAGGATATTAAGGAAGATAATCGACGCAGCGGTGTCCAACCGACGGTGTCTTCGAAAAACTCCTCCGAAATTGCTGGCCCAATTTCGTCTAATATCCCCAAAAAGGCGGCCGTGCAGGCACAGGCTAGTATCACGAACCATTCTGATGCCAACTCGAGTACGGGGCATAAGCCAAAACCGCCGGTACATCCGAAACCTCAAGCCTTGCATGGGAAGGCTATCAAACAAACCCCAACCCTCGCCTCACAGGATCTTGCAAGTCGCTTTGCGCGATTGCGCGATTCTCAGAGACCCGGGGCTTCCATAAAAGCAACCGACCAGAGTCAACCACCAGCGTTGCTTGATACATCCGTGCCGACTATGCCGAAGCTCCCCGAAGCAATATACAGTCCGGCCAGAGGTACTGTGACCAGTGAGGTCGCTAACCTTCCATCGAGTGCTCCCCGCGGCATGTTCAGTCGAACAAATTCGATGACCTCAGCACCTAGCGTTGCTGCTTGGGCGTCAACGGACAACGCGATCGCATCTTTGAACAGAAACCAGTTTGTCACAGCCCATACTTATCGGACCCCTCAGCCGTCGACGCCGAACCAACCGAAGATCCCGACGGGAGATACCATCACGCCTAAAACACTCGGAAGCCTCATGAACCAGAAACACCCAAAGGTCGAAATTCTAATCATTGATGTACGCGATCGCGAGACTTTTGATGAGGGCCACATCAACTATCCCGGGACAATTTGCGTTGAACCTGAGATTCTCATGCGAGAGAACATTTCTGCAGACGATATCGCGGATAGTATGGTACTTGCCCCTTCAAACGAGAGACTCGCGTTCGAGCAGCGTGATAAAGTTGATCTAGTAGTTATCTACGACCAAGATAGTGATTCGGTGCCATCTAGAATAACTGGAAATTCCTTGGAAATGATTATGTACAATCTGCAGCAAGCTTTGTCATACTACAGCTATAATCGGCCTCTCAAACATAACCCAAAGCTATTGAAAGGTGGTCTAAGCTCGTGGATTTATGAATTTGGAGAGCAATTCGTCGAGGTCTCTAATACAGCATCAAAATACATGCCTACGAGTGCAAGATCTACGCGAGGTTATAGTGATAAAGGACGATACCGGGCTAAGACTAGGACGTTGAGTCAGAACGAGATAAACCAGTTCGAGGACCTAATCAAGAAGGATCAGACAGGGGCATCCGAGTTTGATTATATAAAGACTAAAGAAGATTTTATTCGCCGCTATCCAAGTATTACAGGCGACCCAGAATCGATGATTTCCACTGCCATCGCAGAGCAAGAAGCCTTACTGGCTGGTATAGCACCCGCCCCTCCCAGGCGTCCGGCACCTACCATCCCGAGAACTAGGTATAGTGGCTTGGACTCTAGAGATGACCACTCAGGAGTTGGCGGCCTTGCCATGGTGTCATCCGCCGAACTATCTATTGAGCCTACACGGCTTGCACGAGAACGGACTGGGCTTTGGAATGATGGTGTTACATGCTATTGTAACTCCACGGTACAGGCACTCCTGGCCTCACCTGGGTTTATTGACGAGATAATCAATAATGAATGGCCTGAAGTGTGGCGAGCGAACCCCGACAGGGAGCCCTCCAGGCCGCAGTTATTGGCGAAAATACTCAAAAATCTACTTCAATGGATGCATAAGAGAGAATTCAAACAAATGAAAATCACGACACTCTTGGTAAGTTTGTTTCCACTCCAAGGTCCCTGATTTTGTACTTACATACTTTATAGCGCTATATGTATTCTGTCCACGAGGGGTTTAGGGATGAAAATACTATACATAAACTGGGCGACGGTCAGCAGCATGATATCGACGAATTGACGAATTTCATCTTCACCCAACTCTCAGCGGAGACCGACATTACCAGCACAATTGAAAGTGATCAACCGGCTCTACCAGAAATAGGCGGCGTCCCTGCTCGCATTGCTAGGGAGTATATGAAGTTTTGGACTGGTCAACGTAAATTCACATTCGTCGATAGGCACTTCTCAGGGTTTAACATAAACCTAAGGCGTTGCTACACATGCAAGAGTGAGACCTATCTCAGTGATTCTAACCACACTTATATTTTCACTCCGGAAGAACGTAAAGATAAGAAACGCGTTCTCTTGACGGATATGATCGATGATGAATGGTCGGGTGAGGATATAATCATGCACTGCGATAATTGTCGGTCAGATCAGTTAGCGAACGTAAGCATGAGGCTTGCAAAACTACCCCGGTTGCTCCGCATATATGTCCGAAGATATGCTTTCGACCGGAATCGGCTATCGACTGTAAAGACATCCGTTCCGCTGGAGTTTCCTCTCGAGCTGGATCTTGCCCCATACGCCTGGAGCCTGGAGACGCGGAGAGAAGTCGCCGCCCTACTGGGCGGATCCTTCAGCGACGGCTTCGCGGTTCCCACCGAGTACCAGCTCTACGCCATACAAGTCCATCAAGGTGTCGCCACAAACTCGGGTCACTATTGGACTTGGGCCCGAGGAGACACTAAGGGCGAATGGGTAATGTTGGACGATAGCAATGTCAAGAGCCATAGAGATGCATCATGGGAGGAACATTTACAAGAAATGTACGATTGCCCCCACCAAAGAACGCCGGTTCAGTTGTTCTACAAGCGTAAAGACATACATGTCCCATGGCACGAGTAACAATCGGCTCGAGGAAGACATAATTCGAGATTCCTTCTCCTAGATACAGACAGAAGTAGCTGAAGGCTTAACCTGCGGTGTATATACGTACGATATTGGGGATCCTGGGAGACGTTGCATGTTTTGTAGATGAGGGGCGTATTCGAGTACATTATTAATAAAAAAGGCGGTTTAAGCATCTGATATTAGGAGTTTCGTGGGGAGAGTAGGGAGCATTCTCCGTACTACCTACTTAGGAGGTAGGTACCAACCCACCCTAGGTAGATGGGAAAGAAACATAAACCACGGCGTTGGGATCTCGGAGCTCATATCATATCATTGAGGAAACGCAAGATACCCCTTCTATGTCTTTCTTTTTTTCTTTATTCTTTGTTTTTCTGTTTCCCGAGCTCTTGTATTTTCCGAGCTCAAGGCTGTTGTCTAAACTGATTATAGCGCATGTACATATACCTCTGTAGATAGTATGAACTTTTTTCTTTAAACTGTTCAAACGGACCCCAACCCTATTTATCTGGATAGGGGTTTTGCTCTGATTTAACTTTGATGATTGCAATGGCGCTGTGATGTGATATGATATGTGCGGCTTGTCTGAAGAAGCGCTGGCTCGACCAGCTCTGCTTTGAAGTAATCTTACACTTGACCTGATGAATGGATAATCAGATGGAATCGACGAAATATGCTCTAACTTGTTCTGGAGCATCGTTTTCCTACAATTCCCATACCAAGACACCAAGACTTGAAAACAAGCCGAGGCCCCCCCACCGGCCTAGGCGGATATGAGAGAAGTAAGGGATATATATTGACCGCCACAAAACACACCTAGATGAAATCGTCATACGATAGTCTTATTAACCTTAACATCTCGCTTATAGTTGGAATATTCTCCTAAGGTTCTCGCCGATAAGTATCCCGATAATACGTCACGCACCAACGAAGCCTGAGTAACGAACACTATGTCTTATAACTTCTACGTAAGGACCAAAAAGCAAAAGCGACGCGTCATGACATTACTTAACTCTACAGTAACCAGTTCCGAATTTCCCGAAGCCAGTGTTTGAACAATCACCTTACTGAACGCCCATAGATGCGCTTGTTAAGTGACGGCATTGGAAAAAGAAAAAATTTACCTAAGAACACCGCTTGAAGCACTCCTCGATCTGTTTCTTGTAGTGGCTCTTCAACGCCCTCCGGTTTACCTTCTGTGTTGCTGTGACAAGACCCTATTGCATCTGTTAGCAAGTATTATCAAACCCCAATTTGGGGCAAAGAGATGAAAAAAAAAAAAAAAAAAAAAAAAAAATCAACTGAAACTTACAGTCGCAGGCGTCCACTCCTCCTCGACTAGCACAACACCAACAACCATCTCGAGTCCTGTTAACCCCGCCTTCTTGCCGACCGCGATCAAGTCCTTGTGGACAGCTTCCAGCACTTTCGGATCGGTATGCGCGTGCGCGTGATCAACACCCAATTTCTTCGCCAGATCGTTTAGGGGCTTTTCGTTAGGGCTTATTACGGCAATGGCACGCGGGTGCTCGCTATCACCGTACACCATGAGATTGTGAACATATTCGCTGCCACGGTACACGGCCTCCAGCTTCTCTAGCGCGATGTACTCGCCGCCCTGCATCTTGACGAGGTTCTTGACGCGGTCGATGATCTTGATGTGTCCCACCGAGTCGAACTCGCCAATGTCACCGGTCCGGAACCATCCGTCTGGCGTGAATGCCTTCTCCGTCTCCTCGGGGTTCTTGAAGTACTCCTTGCAGACAGGAAGTCCTTTAAGTAGGATTTCGCCCTGTGGTGGAGTAGCCTTTGCATCGTAGCCTAGATCCGGCAAGCTGACGAGTTTGATCTCGAGCGACGGGGGTACGGGACCGATGGCGTCGGGCGTCCATTGTAAGGGACAACCGAGGGCGCCGTTGGCGCACGTTTCTGTTAGACCATAGCCCGTGATCATTGGAGCGAGGACCAAGCTCACGAACCGCCTTGTTCCATCCGAGATGCCGCTGGCGCCGTTGAAGAGGAACCTCACGTTTCCACCCGTCATGTTACGAACTTGCTTGAACACTAAAGCATCCAGCAATCCTCCTCCGGGCAAGCCGGCTGACACGAGCAGGGACTTTAAGTTGTAAGCACCCCAGAATACGCTCCTGGTCAGTGCACCGCCGCTGTTGACACGCGATTCTATGCCCTTTCTGATGGTTTCCCATATTTGGGGCACACCGACCATGATGGTAGGCGCAAGCTCTCGCATATCACCAGCACAGTTGCGCGTCGAGGAATCAGCCAGCGTGCGTGGAGATCCGTAACCCAATGTACCTCCAATAAACATCACTAGGTTCTCTACGGCCATCTCCAAGATGTGGGCAAGGGGGAGGTATGCGAGAATGGTATCGCGGTGCGAGACCGTTTCCTCGATAACAGTGTAGAGACCAGTGATACCCGCAACAATGCCTTCATGGGTGATGGGCACACCCTTTGGTGTCCCGGATGAACCCGAGGTGTACATGATACAGCACATGTCGGTAGCTTTCGGCGGTACTGGATCTACAGGATTCGCTTCACCGAGATCGACTAGATCGGAGTAGGATATTATGTTAATATGAGAGTTTGCGGCCTTGAAGTCCTCCAATTCCTTGTCAGAAATGGGGATGTTGGACGTGTCATTATAGATTAAGAACTTGACGTCTTTCGCGTTCTTTAACGGACGGCTAGTGGTTTTGAGTAGGTGAGGGTCAGTATACATGGCCTTCGCGGCTGTCTGTGTAAGGGAGTACTCGACGGCATCTGGTCCGAGGGTATCGTATGCGGTTGCGATCGTAATGGATTGAGAGGCGCAGCCGTGAGACATGCATAGCCAGTTCGAGCTGGATGTATACGTTTAGCTTCAATCGACCTTGCAAATAAAAGACGCTTTACCTCGTAGTTGCAAAAATATGCAACACGTCTCCTGGCTCAAGGCCCAACTTCCTCAAACCAGCACCAACGCGCAGTGCTCGAGTCTTGTACTCGTTGTAGGTAAGGAATGAATAGGGGGATAGCTCGAAGTAAGTCCATTCCTTCTCGACTTCCTTCTTGACTCCATCGACAACTTTCTGTACCTTCTTGATCTCGGTGTGAGTTGTGATCAGTTTGCGAGTACCTATTGCTGGTTTATCGCCATGTTTACTTGCGGTATCAATCAATATGTCGTAGGTCGTTGCGATGTGAGATGCAGGGCGGGTAATAAGACCATCTTTTGCCTTGAAATGCCTGTGTGGCTTCGTCTCTCCCTCAACCTCTTCAGCTCCGGGTGCTTCTACCATAAACGGTGGCTTCTGCACCATATAGAGCGGAAGAACTCCATCATATTGAGTTGCAAGGGCCATGATCAAGGCGGAAAGGAAGTGATGTCAAGCGCGGAGGAACAGGGATGATCGTGTTGATTCTTGGGAAGAGAAGGACTATAAACTGGGAGGTCGGGGATTGAGAAAGCTGGGAGCTTCAATGTTGTAAGCTGGAGCTTGGATATTTTAAGGTTGAGTCTAAACAGGCCCTCAGACGTCAGCGGGGCTACCTAGGCGCCTATCAAAGATCATCACTGGATGGGACTGGGGTATAGGTAAATATGTAATCCTTATACAGGAATACGGTTACTACGGACGTATCCAGAATTTTGATTTATTCTCGGCGTAACTTGAATTAGAAGTTGAAATTGCGAATGCTGTGGAACTGTTTGGTCATAGAATATGCCTCCTAATGAGAAGGTTTTTTTTTTTTCTTTCTGAAGTTACCAGGCTGACGGGCTGACCGTGCCTCGGTTGGCACAGATAGTCATATTCCGTGTGATCCTTTGCTTCTGGTCATTTAGCAATTCAACCTGCGTCATGCAGGACCGAGAGTATCCTATGCCCCAAAGTTTTAGTGGTCAATGGCGCACAGCCCTCCTGGACTTGGATCACCAACGATACCTAGGTACCGAGGTATTGAAAATTTCTCAATTGTAATAATCTTAATTATGGAGGTCGAAGTTACGTTACGTAGGTGCATTATTATGTATTATGATCATTATTGTTATTCCACTTAGTATAAATGTGTTTGTCGACTCTGTTCAAGTGGATATATGGTGCAAAAAAGCAAGATCTACAGTGGTTGTCACTATTGAAACCTTTAGCAGGCCTTTAGCATATTGTGGCTGTTGCGTCTACCTAAACCATCCGATCTATTGGACTTGATGTTTGCTTTAGCGGTTTGCTCTAATTGGTGGTACCTACATTTCCGTTGATAAGATAAAATACCTATAGTATTAAGCTTTAGCGGATGTACGGTACTTATAGGTACCATTGTTCTTTCCACTGACCATGGAACTTGTGGCACGTCGGCTGGTGAATTTTCCGACTTGGGCAAATGTGGGTCTAGATCTTTTAGAATTTCAGAATTTCGAGATAGGTACCTTTGACAAGGCAGAACTCGACCGGGCAAATAGCTTCATACTATATCGCTTCTTGTCAGATTTTTACGGAAGAAGCTACGGACGGAAGAGACACTCGCTCCCACACCACGGAAAGCTCTTCTGAGCTACAATAACAGGCAAAATGGCGTTAAGTATGCAGCTAGAACCCCGCCATGATGTTGATATTTACTAACATACGACTTTAGATATTGATCTTAACAATGGTATGCGGTGAACACGGTCTATGGAATGCCATCCACTAACACTTATTAATCACAGCTGCTATTATGAAAGATGAGCAGGGGCGGCCTTTCATCGTAGTTAGAGAGTAAGTCCTATAGTCTACGCCTAAACGAAAAGGACGTCTCTAACCCCTCCACCTTAGTCAAGGCAAAAAGAAGCGCCAGTACGGCAACGAAGCCGTTAAATCGCATATCCTCGCCGCCCGAACCGTCGCGAATGTAGTCAAGACATCCTTAGGCCCCCGCGGCCTCGACAAGATTTTAATCTCCCCTGATGGCGACATCACCGTCACGAACGATGGAGCTACCATTCTACAACAGATGGAGATCTCGAACCACATAGCAAAACTGCTTGTTGAGCTATCCAAATCTCAGGATGATGAGATTGGTGATGGCACAACTGGCGTCGTTGTTTTGGCTGGTGCTCTCTTAGAACAGGCTGCCGAACTCATAGACAAGGGAATTCACCCCATCCGAATAGCAGATGGCTACGACCAGGCCTGTGATATTGCCGTGGCGGAGCTGGACCGGATATCAGACACCATCGAGTTCAGCAAGGAAAACACACAGAACCTCGTCAAGGTGGCTCGGACAAGTCTAGGAAGCAAGATCGTGTCCAAAGCACACGACCAATTTGCCAATATCGCCGTGGACGCCGTTTTATCCGTTGCCGATCTCGAGCGAAAAGACGTCGACTTTGAGCTGATCAAGGTAGACGGTAAGGTCGGTGGTTCATTGGAAGACACCATCTTAGTTAAAGGTGTGATCGTCGACAAGGACTTCTCGCACCCTCAAATGCCTTCTGAAGTCAGGGACGCCAAGATCGCCATCCTCACATGTGCGTTCGAGCCGCCGAAGCCGAAGACCAAGCATAAGCTGGAAATCACATCTGTCGAGGAATTCAAGAAGCTGCAGAACTACGAGCGCGAGAAGTTCGTCGAGATGATCCAGCAGATAAAGGATACCGGCGCCAACTTAGCTATCTGCCAGTGGGGTTTCGATGACGAGGCAAACCACCTGTTACTACAGAATGAGCTACCGGCTGTGAGATGGGTGGGCGGTCCCGAGATCGAACTCATTGCTATTGCCACCAACGGCCGAATAGTACCTCGATTCGAGGATCTGAAGCCGGAGAAGCTAGGAAGGGCTGGTATTGTGAGGGAGATGACGTTTGGTACCACCAGAGAGAAGATGCTCGTTATTGAGGAATGCGCCAACACTAGAGCTGTGACGGTGTTTGTCAGAGGAAGCAACAAGATGGTAGGTTCGCTCCTTGCTCCTTTTTGCAATAATGTCTAACGTTCTCCTAGATTATCGATGAAGCCAAACGATCACTCCACGATGCGCTCTGCGTTGTACGAAATCTAGTACGCGATAACCGCGTCGTCTACGGTGGCGGTGCCGCCGAGATTGCCTGCTCTTTGGCCGTGGAGGACGCAGCTGTCAAGACTCCCGGTCTGGAGCAATACGCCATGCGAGCTTTCTCCGAGGCTCTTGACGCGGTACCCATGGCACTCGCTGAGAACAGCGGTTTGAACCCCATTGCAACGCTGGCTGAGGTCAAGTCGCAACAAGTGAAGGCTGGCCCCGAAGCCCGCGGTAAGCTGGGTGTGGACTGCATGAACAGAGGGAGCAACGACATGAAGCAAGCCTTTGTTATCGACCCGTTGATTGGAAAGCGCCAGCAGCTTATGTTGGCTACGCAGCTTTGCCGCATGGTGCTCAAGGTCAATAATGTTATTGTTAGCGGCTCTGGGGACCAGGACTTTTAGATAGGTGTCTGACCTGTTCAACGGTAATGGAATTAACAATTGAGCTATCTTCCGACTCAGGCGCACCCCCCGCGTCATGTTCTTTGTATTCTGGACGCAGAGTAGCAAGAAAGGAGCTTAGTACTTGATATAGGCAAATAGGTATGTGAATGACGGACTTGTAGGGTCAAAATCAAGATACCTCTTCCAAAGTCGCCAATGAAAGAATGAATACAGAGACCACACTCGTACAAGTACATAATCTTACATGTGAGCTCACTTTTTGAATACACAAGTAGCCGCACTGATTATACATTTTGCAAAAGCATAAGTAAATTCAACATCTAAAACTAGGTATATGCACGACTTAAAAGCGACCGCTTCCTACTTTTATTGCACGCACGCTAAACGACTAAACGACGGAGACTGTAACAACGTGAGCGAGTACCTGCCTGAGTCGGTAGTTTAAATACCCTGGGTAGGCAAGTTGTGTATGTGAAAAGGGGGAATCCCGAATTTCCATTCCATTCCATTCCGTCCTTACTTCAGAAGTGTTGTATGGCAAAAACGGGTGGCGGTGTCCTAGGTAAGGTTGTCCTTCATATATCCTACAAGACACTGCACCCATTTATTTCCTGCTATTTTGCGTTCCTGGTTGTCCGGGTCATTCCAACACCGTGTGCTAGCTTCCATTGTTATACACCTTCAAGTCTCGCCCCTGTACACCGGGTCTCGACTCTCAAAACTTGACTGGTTTCTCTCCTTTTCTCTCCCCTCCCCCCGCCTTTTAATCATCTAGGTTTAGCACTCCCTTAAAATCATACCCCTTCTTTTCTTCCACCTGTACTTACACATCCACATCCTCTCTCACCCCCTACTTACGCAAACCCAAACCCCTGCGCATTCTCCAGCGCCATAGCGAGTCTTTCCCTCAAGACATCCTTATCCCTATACTCGGGCAGGAGCAACGTGCCGTAGCACGTATACGCGGTAGGTAGGTGTCCGCCCTCGCCCTCCTCCTCGCCATTCTTCTGGACGACGAATTGGATGTTTGCCATGCCGCCGACGGGCACGCGATCGCTGGCCGTGACAAACTCGAGCAACTTGCGGCGCATTCGGTCATCGTAGCGCTTAACGATGGACCAAAAGTCGCGCACAGTCCGGTGTGACGCGTCCCAACCCACGTACCGTGCCGCGCGGCGTAGCTCGGCCACGTCAATCTCCTGGGTTCCTTCCACGATGTTCTGCAGCAGTGATGGTGTCAATAGCTGCAGGGACTTCGGGTGTAAGCAGGTTCGAAATCCGCGGGCGAAGGCGGCGAATTGGGGCGCTATTGAGACGTCTGTCAGGTAGCGAATATAGTCGCTGACGTAGGCATTGCGGTTATCGCCCGTAACAAGCGGGGCGTCGCTCGGGTTGGATGCCGAGACGGGATCAGAATTTGGGTGGCTGGAGAACTGCGGCCAAGATGTCCGCCGCGACAGGTCCATCTCGCGGGAGACGGGCTGGCCGAGCATGGATGTTGAGAATTCATAGGTGAGAACGAAGACGTCCTCTACAGAGCCGTCCTTCTCATTCCACTCGAGAAGGTTAGTAAGCCCGTTAGCAAGATCCGGCCACCCATCCGCGACGTGATGTAATTCGGTGACGGGTTCGCCTAGAATTTTGCGATATAGGGCCTTCGGGAATGTAATTGGTAGGGTAAGCCCATTGTAGATAGCTAGGGATATGAGGAGGCCGATGAGCTCGAATTTCCACTCTGGTTGTACAGAACCAGGCTGAAACCACGTCATGCGCGTTCTTTCGTCAATAGTAAAGGCCCCATAATCGGGGTTTAGAGCCTCGGCAATCGCAAGACGGAAGAACTCCTGTTGGACGCCGCCTGAGTCGAAACCTTCTTCCCCTGAATCTTCTCCTAGGTGGACCTTCAACGGTCTCAGCAGTTCTCGCTCTTGTCGTCTCCAGAGTTGATCAAAGGCATCTCGGAGCACATTCTTACGGCTGATATCCAAGATCAAATACTTTGCTGAGGGGACCTTCAGTAAGTCTTGGAGCACGTTCTTCTGGTGCGTCTCCGTGACAAGGCTGTCATGAGCAATGATAGCTTTAATTCTAGCTTCTAAAGAGTTAGATTCTTCGTACGAGCGGCTCATTCGCGAAAAGTTGATAGCGCGGAAGTATGAAACTAGAGACGTAGGACTGAAAATGTACGGATAATCCAAGAGATGGACTTTCTGTTTAGTTGAGGTGAACGATAGCCAAGAAACTGGCATCTGAATAGGATCAAGCCGTTCGCCGAAGTATTCGGCGCGGAAATGTACGTCGCCTAACAGGAGGGACTGACGTTTCTGGTCTGCTTTATCGTTAGCTTAAGAAATACCATAGGTATAGGGGAATACTAACACATGGCCGCGATCAGTGAGAGAGCACCACCAAAAGGGCCATCTCCAGAAACCTCTGGCTTCCCCTCCCACTCGTGAAGCATAACGGCCCTTGCCCAATCTAGGAGTAAGATGGGCAGTCTCTTTTCGTGCATACTTCGCTCGGCTTTTGAAAAATTTAACGCCGACTGTGTCGGGGACTCCAGGTGAGAGAGTAATATTCCTATGACATCTGACTCTTTAACGCCGTCCTCCGAGTCTAGGTCGAGCTCAATTAGCTCGTCAAAGTGTCGCCGGGTGGGGATGACCCTAAGTAACCTTCTTGCTAATCGAAGCGCCATGTCGTCGGTGAAAGCATCCTCATATTGTAGACACAATGATATCGGTTGCCTCGCAACCGCTCCGCCTCCTGCGAGCGATAGTCCATGAGCTCTGATGCGAGACATATCATTAAGTCGTCTCGGATCGGTCACCAAGGGAGCTGCAGCAATCAGAGCGTGGAAGCACACAGACATGATCGACGCAGCCTCTGCATTCGTGAACGACTTTTTAGGTTCGGGGAACATCTTCGAAGTCGGTGATCTCATAGATTGTAGGGCTTTTGGTGGCGCGAAAAGACCCGCCAAAGCAATCCAGAGGCTATCGAACACGAGGCTGGGTGCTACCCTTGTCAAGCGCAGCATGCAATACCAGAGTGTTTGAGAATCGATTATACCGTTTGAACCAGTAAATGAGTCTAATAAGGCTTGAGGATCACTCAAAACGTGGAATATGCTCTGTTCAGCGAACAGCTTCCATTGTAATTTCAGATCCTGTGGGTAAGAAGCTTGTGACTTCCGTTTTCTTTTCCATGATTTGAGGCGACTCGACGACCGTCTATCAGATCCACTTATGGTCGGTGGTTCCAAGAGATGCCTTTCAGAAGTAGCATCTTCTTGTAGAATATCGCATATAAAGTTGATAGCTTGGATGTTTAATCGCGATAGTGACTGGGGTAGGTAGATATCTAGCTCAGATGCCAGTTCCGCCTTGTCAGAAGATACCGGAGTATCTTGGCTTTCGTCTGGCGTGTCAAGGGACCTTATGGTCCCCGCACTGCTTGAGGTCTCCTCGCCGCCGGCACCATCCATCTGAGGGAATTGTTCATCCCCATGAGAGGGAGGGCTCATAGGCTCCGGGTGTTTCCCTTCTTCATTTTCCATGACTGGAGAGGGAGCTCGCGCTATAGTTGATGCAGGCCGAACGAGTCCTTTGGACACCTTTTCTGGCTGAGGAGCATGGATACTTGGTGACTTGGGCCCCGTTTCATCTGCAATCGATTCAATTAAAGGTTCGGGAGCAACTTTAGCCTGTGGCTTCGAGACGGAGGAAGTCCGGATTCGAGCACTCGAATTTCTTCTTTGCGGTGGGGGTAGAGCTTGAAAATTTGGGGTAGAGGCGGATTGGTGTTCAGGATGTGCCCGCTGATAGAACCCGGTGGCTTCGCTCCTCGGGGAGTGTCCCGTTGTAGAGTTTCGTTGAGCTTCAGGGGCATCTCTAATGGCGACCTGATTGTCCGATTTAGGCAACGAGGGAGTAGACGTCGGACTAGTCCTTCCACTTTGATCGCCCGATTGAGATGGGATTGCCCGTGATCCCTCCGCATCATTTGGACTATCACCAATAGCTGCAACTTTTTCTGACATAGCTTCCATATTATTCGGCGTTAACCATTCCAACATCTTGAATGCGACAGTCCCGAAAACGTTAGCAGCAAACGAGCGATAGTCTTTGCTAATCGATTTTTCGGTAATTCGAATTCCATGGGGGCTTCCAGCCGGTGACGACGTCTCGTTCTTCGTTAATCCACCTTCAGGGTGTTTACTACGGTCCTGGCTATTCCTTCTACGACTTGTTCGTGTTGGCGACAAATTCCCTGCTATCTTTGCCTGTCCCCCTTTTGGCGCAACACGACCTGCACTTCCCTTAGTAGGTTTTGTCCTGGCCCCTGGGCCGGCGTAGGTCGGGTTCGTCGCATCGTTAGAACGTGACGTATATCTCGGGCCAAATATTAGTGGTTTCACGGCATCGCTAGGACCCGTTGGGGGATGGAGATGAGGACAAAGTCGACTATCGGCGTCATCCTGACTTGCTAGAAACACGGCTAGAGTTCTTGCGCTGGTAGGATTGTATCGACGGATAGGAGCTTTGCCGACTAGTCGTTTCCGGCAACTAAAACACGAAGGGGTAGTACAAGAACTAAAACCGCATCCGTATCGCAGTTGGGTGATGAACCTATTGCATGTCAGATACTGTAAGTAGAAAATACGTGCGGGCTAGAGCGAATATGAAACCTACTTCTCGACTAAAAGCTGGAGATCGTGACGGCGGAAGGCGTGGTGAATAGCGTAAACCCTCTTTGGGTTTTCGACATCAATGACAAGGTCTTTTATCTCGCACGGTGCATCTGCAGGTAGCCGTGGGAAGGGAACCTGTTCCCAAAGCGCGGCTAGAATGTCATCCTCGGGGATATTGTTGCCAGGACAATTGTCCGCCGGCCGACTGACTTCTCGCGTCATGACATATGGTGCAGAAGGGCTTCCGTGGCGGAAGCGGATGGAGAATTGTAGGTTGCGAGGATTCCGATGAGAAAGGGGCTACTTTGACTTTTAAAACGATATATTCGATCACAGCCTAATGGCCGTGTGTTTATATATCTTTAGTCGATCAGAGGTGTCGGATGTCAGTAGTAGAGGGATGGGAATAGGGAAGGACAGGAAATAGGGTGATCGGGTATCGTGACGAGATTACGCAACTTTAGACTGTACGATCTCAGATCATCTAAGTTACTAAGGAATATATGCGTCGTATGGTTTGATGAGGCAAATACTCAGCTGGCGGGAAGATGCACAACAAAAAAATAAGGAAGTTGAAGTAGTGTAGTACTGGCAGGTATCACACGGCTCGAGCCGCAAGCGACGAATGTCTCCAAGGCTGAGGGCATATGGAGAAGGTACATCCCACCCAACCAATCCCGCCTATCCCGGTCTCCCTCTACAACTTGTACGTATTGTGGAGACCGTCGCCCTGCAATGTGGCTCTATCCCCACAATTTAACCCAATACAACATATAGGTGGGATTCCAGGGAAGTAATCATCACGTACATATAAAAGCCACATTCATGTTACGGGCAACATCGAACATGTCGGGTCAAGTCTGTGACTCTACGTGTGACTCTTATCACTAAAAATGATTCATGCAAAAGTTGGAGCTCTACGTAAAATGTACTCTTTCACGGGATCCATCAGGGGTTACCTACACAAGAAAAGCACTCATAGGTATACAATGCAATGCAAATATCTACATACCCATTTAATATACGTAGATCGTGCAGTTAAGATGGAAAGATCGCTTGCATTGGCCGTACATATACATACATATACGTACCTAACTTGAGCAGGTGGATCAACCAAATGTTTCGTAGTTGCGTAACAAGTATCACTTCACAACTTCCAATCATAAACAATGTAATGCAGTAAAGATCTGTTATGTGCTTATCGATAGTCATTTTCCAATAAAAACTAGAATGTACCTACTTACTAAGCCCTGCTAACATGGAAGCCTCAGCCCTGATTAACTGCGAAGGGTTCTAGAACTGACGTATGAGTGAACTAAAAATTCCCTTATTTTTTTTAGACTCCTTCGGCAGACAAAGTGATAAGGCGGAAGGGTAAAAATAGCCCCACCAACGCCACCAGATCCAAACAGAATTTCGACGATTATTTCAGCAACTGATCAATTCCCATTTCCACTTCACCGTGCAACTCTTCCTGACAAATAAGTCCGACCGCATGCCAACGGCGTTCTCACATTCACAACCTAACCTTACGTATTCCAACACCTATTTTCCCATTTTGTGGTTTGCAGTCACAAAGATTTGTCTGTCGCGGCTTCCTTGAACTAATTGGATCTGGGTTTTCCAGATAAAGCCTCATAGCCCCTCCCCCTCATTAATTTTACTTTGCGCCGACTCGAGAACAAGGAATTCTGTTCAGCCGGAGCTTCCGTCATTATCAAATCCTACTTTTAGAAGAACGCCAACTTCTTATCGCATTGCTTGGAGAGCAATTGCAATCAATCCCCTAAATTCTCATCTATATTCCCGTGCACTCTGGTAGTGGCCTAGCCATGGCTACCATCACAGGAAATCGGCCCTCTGGTGCTGCTCTGTCTCCCAAGCAGGACTCGGCACCGTCTTCCCATCAGTTCACTTGCAACACATGTCAGGTAGCGTTCCGCTTTGCTGATACCCAGAAGGGTCATATGAAGAGCGACTGGCAGTAAGTTTCTTCTTTCTCTTCATCTTTATGCTATCGCATATACAGCGTTATTAATCTAACACGTATCGTTACTCTTTTCACAGTCGGTACAACCTCAAGCGTCGTGTTGCCTCATTACCACCTATTTCGTCCGAGGTGTTCACGGAAAAGGTTCTCCAAGCTCGTGCTGCCACGAGCGCCGAAGCAGACCGTGCCGGTTTTCAACAAGTTTGCGAAGTCTGTCAACGGACATATTACAGCGAGAACTCTTTCCGAAATCATATCTCGAGCCAGAAACACAAGGCAAGAGAGGTTGCTTTGCAGCGCCGGGGACCGAATCAGGACGATGCCAGTTCCGTTATGAGCTCTACCTTTTCTCTCGGCGACCCTGTTCCTGCGAATGTCAATAATGAAGAGATTGACTCTGATGCTGAAGAGGAGTTCAATGAAGTCGTCGAAGGTCTTCAGAAGACTACCCTAGCTGAGCGTTCTTCTCCGGTAAAGCGGCCGTCGAATCCTCATCTTTCAGCCGAAGCTCAGCACAAGAAAGAACACCCCATATCAGAGGAGCGTAGTGACGCTGCCTCTAGCACGTCCACACCTGTTCCGAGCCTCACACTCAAGTCATGCTTGTTTTGCAATTATGACTCCCCGACCGTTCCTCTGAATGTTGTCCATATGGAGCGCATTCACAGCATGTTCATCCCAGAGAAGCAATATTTGGTCGATCTCGAAGGCCTTATCGGTGCATTGCAGCAGCGGATCCAGGAGTTCCATGAATGTCTCTACTGTGGGAAAGTCAAGAACACTGCACTTGCCGTCCAGACACATATGCGTGACAAGGGTCATTGCAAGATACCCTATACTTCCGAGGATGAGCAAGTTGAGATTGGTGACTACTACGACTTCAGAAGCACCTACTCAGACGGCGAAGACTCAGAAGATGAAGATGTTGAGGATGGTACGCAGAACGGAGGAGCTAAGCTAGGAGCCAGACGATCAGCCAAGGCGGTAGGTGAAAATGGTGACGAGGTTACGGAGGAGGATGGTTGGGAGACGGATAGCTCTACATCATCTTGTAGATCTGAAGACCTAGGTCCTATTCCGGTTGATCACCATCTTCGCCAGTATGAGCGACTCGACAAGCACCCTCATCACTCATCTCGTGATCCCCGCCACCATCATCAAATGGATGGGTGGCATTCGCATGCTCACAAACATCGTGCTATTTTCTACGACGATACCGAATTACACCTTCCTTCGGGCCGCGCGGTTGGCCACCGATCCCTAGCGAAATATTATCGGCAGAATCTCCACAACTATCCCACGCCTGAAGAGCGTGCCGAGAGACTCGCAATTGAGGCTGCGTCACCCGACGGTGATGCTATGGACGTCGATGATGTTAAGAATGGCAACGGTCAGGTTTCTCGCCGCCAAGATCGTGGACGTAATGGTGCAGTTGTGAGCCGAGCGAATGGCGGAACCGGCATGCTTGGAGTCACAGACCAGAAGAAGAGAGAAGTGGCTCGTGCTGAGCAAAGAAGCCGTAAGCAAGAGCATAAGGCAGCTCGACAGAAGGAATGGGCGCTCAACAAGCAGGCGAACCACCAGAAGTATTACAACTACCAGATCTTGTGAAGCTCTTCACGAGATGTTCGGTTCATGGACATGGTTGTCCACGAACTGAAACATTACTATGGGCAATTTCAAAGTGCTTTGGTTGCGAGTCAAGTTCGCAACACCGACTTAGTCGCTTAGTCGGTGTCTAGCATGTTATTGCCAATAAAAGAACGTTGCTTTTATTCTGCTGGAGCCTTCGAATTGCATGTGACTATAGCATGAACGTTGGTGGGTGATTTGCAATGGACACTGATACCTATCTAGGTATTCAACGAAGACCAATGTGAATGTCGGACCGAGCTATGCGGGGTGCAGCCTGGAGATATCTACCAAGGTAGTGGACCTAACTAAGGTAGATAGAACAGTATAATACCACCTTAATACAGCACAAAGCCTTTAGGTTCCGGCCTTCTAGACAATGTTCAACTTAATCGAGTGCTTTTCTTCACGTTACGGGTTACAATTGATTAATTACCACAGGTATTTCATGCTGCGTTATTTACTTCCCTAAGTAATAGCTATTTCGGTAGGTTCTAAACGGTGCGTACTATGTTATATGGGAAGTAATTGTAACCGATATATTGAACAGGGCGTCGTCGTTCAGCTACCTACTGCTAGGATAGTAAGGTCTTGTCCCGTGCAATTGGGAACGCAATTGGGAAACGATGCTATGCTTTTTATTGGGTCGCTCGGCCGTTATTGGAGATGTGATCCTTTCAATTAGGATCAACAGGGCAGTAGGGCAGGGGTATGCTAGCACATGTGTTTATCCATCTAATTGATAGGCTAATCCATGGCAACGCGCCTTCCCATACTGCTGTTCATACTGCTGTACCTCATCCGATACATGTATCTATAAGAATCAAGCTTCGGTAGCTCAGGTCAAGCTTTGGAGATCCTCACTTGGCATTCCAGTCGTTACCATTAGGTAGTAGATCTAGAGACGAGAAAATATGCAGCTGATTACTGCCGCCTTCTTATCAGCGCTGCTGGTTCGCACCAGTACGGCTGCTGATGATGCTGAATTCGTCACGGCGGCGCCTCATGCAGGATCAGCCACTTTAGATCTGTACCCTCCTTCGGGCAGTACGTAGTAGCCATTGGTCTAATTTATCTAAATACACTTTAAACCGCCCCAAGTAGTACGCGTAAAGTTATCAACTGCTAACAGACATCAGCCTCTGTCGACTCTGCGCTCTTCCCTCCAGAGTCCGAAGTCGGTTTCCCGGGGCCGACGCCAACAGGTGTACAGCCTGCCGCTATTCAAACGGCGGCGGCTTACCCGTACAACCATGGACCAACCAACCAGTTCCCGCTCGTCGCGCCGCAGCCACACGGCCAAGACACGACATCAGACGAGTTTGACATCACCAAATATTGGGGTAACCTGTCGCCTTGGTATTCTCTGTCCTCTGCCGACTACGGGTTGCCGAACGCCAGCCCGCTCGCCCCAGAAGGCTGTAGCGTCACCCAAGTGCATCTGTTATATCGCCATGGTGCTAGATACCCGACTTCCGGCGCTGCGCCCGCCCAATTCGCCGAGAAGATCGCGAACGCTACTAAGCAAGGGCTCGAAGTAAGCGGCGATCTAGCGTTCTTGTCTGACTGGACCTACAAGCTAGGCGGAGAACTTCTCACCCCGTTCGGTAGGAGCCAGGAATTTCTCCTCGGCGTTCAGCACCGTCAGCTCTACGGCCATCTTCTCAACAACTTCACCGAAGCCGGTACCATCCCCGTCTTCCGGACCGAGTCTCAAGATCGTATGGTTAAGACGACCCAGAATTTCGCGGCTGGCTTCTTCGGCGTGCCGGAATACTTGGATCAAGTCAGCATCGAGATTCTCGTTGAGACGCCCGGCGTTAACAACTCGGGCGCACCATACGAGATCTGCACCAATTCCAATGTCGAGAGTCGGGGAGGTATTGGGAATACGATGGCGTCCAAGTTCGCCAAGAATGTTTTCAATGCTACTATTGAACGTCTGAACTCACAGGTCCGTCCACATCGAGTAAATCGAATGGAAAGAAGATCAATTGGTTGTTAATGGTGTCAGTACAGGTTTCTGGTCTTAAATTCACGACAACCGACATTCTCGCGATGCTTCAACTTTGCTCCTACGAGACTAATGCGCTTGGCTACTCTGCTTTCTGTGGGCTCTTTAGCCAGGAGGACTTCCTTAATTATGAATACTTCTATGATATTGTACGTTTGCAGTCTCCTCAGTTCTTTTTCCCTCTTGCAGCTACTCCCCTCCATTTAGGGAAATTAGCAGGCGTACTAATCCTCCCAAGGCATTCTACTACAACAACGGACCCGGCTCTCCGGTCTCTGCTGCTCAAGGAAAGGGTTATCTGCAGGAATTCGTCGCTCGCTTCACCGGAGAGTACCCCGAGGCTTGGTCAGCTTTGAACCAGACATTCGACAACTCTTCCACTTACTTCCCCCTAAACCAGTCCATCTACGCCGATGCTACCCACGAAGTTGTCGTCCTCGACACGCTCACGGCTTTCAATCTAACGGCATTATTCAACGGACCGCCACTAAGCATCACGGAAAATAAGACAGAGAACAGCTTCGTGGCTAGTAAGCTCGTGCCGTTCGCGACGCACTTCACTGCCCAAGTCCTCGAGTGCTCTGCCTACCAGCCGACCAAGCAGATCAGGTTCCTTGTGTAAGTCACCCCCTTTTTATCTGCCCGTTTCATGTCTATTAATTGATACCCGCCTATCTACTTTCAACGCGAAGTGGAACATACCTACTCACAATTCCCACTTAGAAACGACGCCGTCATCCCCGTCGTGGACTCCTACCCCGGCTGCCCATCCGACCCGCACGGTCTCTGCTCCTTCGACAACGTGGTGTCGGTGCTCAAGGACCGCATCGACGAGATCGACTTCGACTACGACTGCTTTGCCAACTACACGACTGAGGAGGGCGTCGATTACAACGGGCGCGCCCCGCGCAGCTAGGATCAGAAGTCGCAGGCGCCGAGCCTGCAATATGGCGGAGTGGACGTCGTCGTCGCTATGGTAAAGGCTTGTCTGGTCCTGGGAACTGTGCTTGTGGTCGTGTGCCGTATATAGCTGGGATAGCGATATCAAGGTACGCAAGGTAATTACGGAAGTCGGCTGTAATATAATGCAGAGATATATTATACAAGAGTTCAGTGATGCTATATATTTGACTTACCGTCGACTAGAGGTTAGGTTGCTGTGGTTGTGCAAGGTACCTAGCTAATGTTCTTATTGCGTGATAGGTTCAGCATCTCGGCGTAAAGATTCAATGTCTTCTCGTGGACTTTCTTGCTAGGTTCCCGTTGCAAATTTGTGGGTGCCCATAGTCTCGTTTTCCGTCTTCCCGACATCGTATTATTCTCACTTTCACTTATGAGCTTCGGGTTTACAGTTGTCTAAGTCGCTTAGTTACTTCAGTCACTTCATGAGGCACCCTAGGGCAGAAAATCGGCTTCTCTCAAGTAGTTTTGTATAGGAATTTGTGTTGGCTAACAGTTCATGTATGCATTCGACTATCCCGTTATGTGTATGAACAATGTTAGAAATCTTACAATGTAATAGATCAGGTATTGTGAACAAATTCTTTACAAGTGAACGTCTCGAATGATTCGCATATGGACCCCGTGTGATCCTCCTATATAATAGGTCTCCTCTTCGATACCTTCTACTTATTAATCTGTCATTCTCTCAGCAGAAACACTTATTAGGTACCATTTCTATCAAGATGAATTTCCGTAACTTACCAGCATTCGACCCGTACGAGATTCTAGGGGTGAGCCGCGAGGCAACCGCCAGAGAAATAAAGACTCGTTACCAAGGACTCTGTTTTGAGCTTCATCTCGACAGACCTGGCTCGGAAAGCCACGATAAATTCGTCCGAGTCCAGGCGGCCTACGGGTTCCTGTCCGATGACAAGCTTAGATCGGAGTACGATGAGATACACAGAAGCCGCAACCGTCACGGATCAGATTCAACCCCACGGAATAGTGAGGAAGACGAATTCGATACCGAGTTCGGGCGGCACACTATTAATGACAACGACCCGGCTGATATCGGGCGCAAAACTGGAATTTGGGCCATATATAGGGTGACTAAAATGTCGTATTGTATGGCTAAAGCCAAAAACATGTTCATTTCTCTCTTTGATGAAGTCGAAAAGGTCGTCGATGTATCCGACGAAAATGTCTGGTTTCCGTTAGAGCGCATCTTTAGCGACATCACTAAGACTACGGACGAGGTCGCAGTAATGATAGACCAGGTTGAAGGAGCGCTGGTTGGCGAATGGAGAGACGAGTCGGAGTCGCGAATTATTGTCGCGGCTATTGATCGACTGTGGATTAGAGTATACATTATGATCCCGAAGCTTGGGGACTTGCAATATGTAGCGAAACAGTTGACGGACCCTCAGGAGGATAGAGAAGTTTGGAAAGGGCGACTTATGAGGTATGCTTCCGTATGGTAATGCCAGCCATTGGTATAACTATGAAGAGGATAATCGATCGTGGGATCCGGTAGAATAGTTGGGGTTAGACGTTACTTATCCATAGTACTCGAAAATATATCGTTATAGCTTAATATACGGATGCCTCATCCGGCCTTGTAAAGTTTCTAATTATTGGTTTTCTACTCAAGACCATTAGAGTCGAATCAGCCCTTTATCTATATCCCCAATCCCGCTGTTGCCAAGTCGCCACGAATGGGAGAACTATGGGGTAGAGCTAGTCGAAATTGTAACAATTATTAATGTTCATATCCGTCGGTCACTACTGAAGATCAGAAACAAAAGGTTATAGCGGCACGTAATGCAGTGATGATGGTAATTAAGAAGAACGTTTCGACTTCAGGTCGCAGACTAAAAGAGGTCAAGACCACTATATTTGGCTACTGTTTACTAAAACATTTAATAAATTCATGAGCTAGGCACGAAATAGTTGATAAACAATGCTATTGTATGTTATCACAACAGAAAGTTAGGTAAACAACGAATCCACGTCTTTGACCTATATGAGTACCCAGAATTCTGGGTATAATAGCCTTTGTCTCCCACACACGACATCCCTTAAGTATGTTGATGGATAACCTTCAATTGATTAAAAAGGCTAGCCAAGATAAGCAGTCTCGGTCGGGGTTACAGTGAAGTTATGCGGTGGTCTCTCTCTTGCCCAGTCTTCCACAATCGTAGTTGTAAAACTTAGTGTCGTAGCGCCACTGGGATATTGTGTTAGGGCGCGCGTTCTTAGAGACAGACTCTCCAAACTTACTTGGCACTGAATATGTAGTAGATAGCAATATGGGCCTGGGTATCCGGAGAAGGGAGAACACGCGCCGAGACAGAGGCATCGGTAAGAGCCGTTTGCGACTCACAGGCAGTGAGGTTTGAGCTTAGGGGCCATCCATCGGCGAAGCCTTGGCAATGGACTAAGAATTTGGGGATATGGACGGATCCATCGCTGACTTCATCCCCAGAGACAAAGAAGTCTAAGAGATTGTTAGCCTATTGTAGATCGATTGCGCGAAGGATGAGAAAAGGGGCACTTACTGTACCATCCCGTTACCGGGTCAGCAGGGTTCCCGTGGGACTCTCCGGCTTGCCAACTCGCTATCTGCCATTTATATTCTGTAGATGATGATATAGTATCTCTTGGGACTGCTGCTGCTGCTGAATCGGCAGCTAAACCGAGGATCATGGCAAGCATGTTGATGAATTAGAGTTTTGTCTATATCTTATTTTTTTGATGTTAAACAGATTAACATATAACTCAAGAGATCGGCCTGAACTTTATGCTCCCATTTTTAGTCCCCAAAGTGATGCTTTGTGGCGCCATACGCTGTATAGGGAGGTACGTAAGTTGAGGCTAAATACAAATATAAGTCTAAGTGCAACGTTACTAGGAAAGCGGTGTTGTGCGGACCCTACAGAAAATACGAGTCCCATTCTACATTCCATCGCGGATGGACTAAATTGTTATGGATTTGACGCAAATCTCAAAGGTGTCGACGTTCTAGAAGGGGAGTTGACATAAGTCTTGGCTAAGGATTGCAGGATGGCGAATGTATGGTGGTAGAAGAGGATGTAACTGTAGCACGACAGTTGAACGGTAAGATTTTAAGACTTGATTAACTAGAGACTTATCACTAGATGGGAAAATGGTGTTGATGGTGATGATCGAAGATGGCTACAGTCACTTGCGGGATAGTACAGACAATTACTTGATGCCAGGAAGATGCTGTATTCTGAGACTTTGTACAAAACCAAGATAATTCCCCGAGAACTCCCTTCGCTAAAAATACCAGCTTGAATCAACGGTGTGCCCATGCTAAACGACGACTAAATGCGTCTTCCAATCTCCGATTATCTCCCAAATCAAGATATCCCTGAACCTTTAGAGGCCGCAACGCCATGCCGATCTTGCAATGTGCAATATGCAAGGTGTAAACAGTTATGCCAATGCCGATGCCGTAATTCGAATGAGTAGATGTGATGCAAGGTTTCAGCGCTTAAGTGTCAAAGTATCGCCGTCATTGCTCGTGATGGTCGTAATAGTGTAGGATCCGCAATATATCTATGCCAGGGTTAATAGAGGATAGGGTTGTATGCGTTAGAAGTCAAGACTTACGAAAAGGTCATCTCGTTTCAATGGGAAGATTGTCTATTGATATTCCTTCACCTCGCCACTGACCCAGATGAATTTATCCGTTTCGATGTTCCGTAATGCAACGATCTTGCCCTGAGAGAACGTCATCTCGATAGGCATGTTGACGTCCCTCTCGTGATGGTAAATGTATTTTTTCTCAGCGCGGTCGTAAATTGAGCGGAGGCGACAACGGCATCCGTCTTGATAGATTTTTATGAATCGTGGAAGTCTAGGTCGTATTAGCCCCCCTTGTGTTGGCTGAACCTGGGGTTTGTCTAGTGGCTGAGTAGGCTTGATTTCGGTCGATCCCGCTCGGATGCGGTACTTGGCAGAGCTGCCGACGAGCTTGATCTTCTTGACTATGGGTTTTCCTTCGCGGACCTTTTTGACCTGTTTAGGTGACACTCTAGGCGACACTTTGATGGCTCTGGCCTCAGCCTGGGGAAGGGGGCTTGGGGAGCGGGTAGAGTTGTCGATTTGGGTATTCATTTTGGAATGATGAATCCGACACTGTAAATGAATAGAGGGGGTTTATAATCGTTCTTAGAGTGACAAGTTATGGTGACAGAAGGAATTTGTGGGTGAGTTGTTGTGTAGATGGAATGGACCAACACAATATCTCGGGGGGTGCTCGTTTTAATAAGGGATTTCTGGTGGTATCGGAGACAGCTCGTTAAATGTAGTTTAAAGCTATAGTTTAGAGTTATCAAGTGGCTTCATACTCTACACTAATTGGGGGGAATGTGACTGGTTCGAATATTTCTTCTGAATTGACTCTGATTGTTCCTGGTAAACTTCCGTTATTCGATAGTTATTGTTGTCGTGTGATTAAATAGGAACAAGAACCTCCGGGAATCGCTTTGTATTCATAAATAGCAGTCTGTATCTCGCAGCCGACCTTTAGGGGGGATGGCAACCTCTGAATTTGTGACTCACATGAAAACTATATGAGTTCTCCCGTAGCTAGCATGTAAGCAAAAACATCATATTGTGATGAGAAAGCGACCACGGTTTGACGTCCATGGGATACCTAAAACAGCTCATGCTGGTCGTATCATTGCGTTCGTGTGTCGATATATACGTTAGATACGTAGGGAAAGAGTCTTCTATACAAGCTACGATGTAGGGTAGAAATATTGCGATAGGGTTGCGTATACAATTAGAGTTAGGTGGCTATATTTGAAGTCGGTAATAGATGTCTTCAACCTAAACTCCACACGTAACAATTAACCTTCATATTTCCTATCACTTTACGAAGTTTCTTAGCTTAAGTTAAGCATATTTTAAGCATATGTGAGGTATGTCTTGGCCTATGTGAGGTACATCTTTAGCTTATGCTAGGCGTATATAACATTCGAGGAATAGATCATCAAATAACTCACTGACGCGGGATACGGGTCGATGATCCCATGGTGTTAGAGACATATTTTGACTCGGCACGAGAGATAATATGAAATAGCAAAGTTAATTCTTAAATATCCCGTTCGCCTCTTACCCCTTCACCTAACCTATTCATCCAATGAAATATAGAACACCCAATTTTACGGCGCTCAGGATCTAATGATATACTATTTCGTCCCTTCTTGTACAGTCTTATCTTCGGGGGAGAAGTTTAAGCTGATGCTGTTGACACAGTGTCTCTCGTCGGTTGGCGTTGGATATCCCTCGCCCTTGAAGACATGGCCAAGGTGACCACCACAGTTGGCACAGCAAATCTCAGTTCTTGTCATTCCAAAGGAGTTGTCTTCGTGCCTTACGACAGCACCGGGGATACTATCATAGTAGGCTGGCCAGCCGCAGCCGGATTTGAACTTGTGGTTTGCCTTGTATAGAGGTGCGTCACAGCCTGCGCATTTGTACACCCCTGACTCGGCGAAGAACTTGTCGTATTTCCCAGAGCCTGGTGGTTCAGTGCCCTTTTCTCTGAGGATTCTGAATTGCTCTATATTAAGACGATTAGTAAGTATTCAAAGTGGATATGAGAGTAAACTACCTAGGTAGACTAGACACACCTTTGGTGAGAACGGCACGCCATTCATCAGGAGTTCTCTGGTCTGGGTATGACATATTGCTAGATTGGATGGAGCCTGAGCCGAATAGACTACCCAAAAAGGGGATTGTTGGCACAGATTTCAAAGTTGATGGTTTGAGTAGTAGTGGTTGATGAGCCGTAGGACGAACTCTGGTGAGGTGGGAGAAAGTGTAGAAAGCGCGGAATAAGTTAGAGAATGGAGGTAATCGCATCAGTTCTCGATGAGTATGAGATATTATATTTATATCTGGTGATTCTAGGAAATTTGAATATTCAAAATGGAATCATTGGAATCATGTTAGATGCGAGGTCATGATTTGGAATCAAAGTCTGATTGAACCCTTGATAGCTGCACGCCGCCGAAGTCGTTGATGTCGTCAGACAACGGGAATTACCCCCACATGCCTCGACCCTTGCCATACTAACTGCACGCCCCTTCCCGCTTTACCAGGGACGTGGATTCACCAATAGAGGCCATTAAGTTAACGGATTAACTCAATCTAGCGGCTTCCGACGTATGTCTCAAAGCACAGAGCACAGGTACATAAGGTACATAAACCACATAAAGCACTGTGACGCTTAGACCAATTAAGGCAAGCCACAGTTTCATCGCGGCTCATCTCAGATTGCAACTTTACAATTCCATTATCGGGTGCCACACGACCAGATACCATACTCCCTTTTCCACTCTCCATTCTACATACCCCTTTCCTACGACAACGATCTATCCTACTTATATCAATCCTCCCACGTTTTCAACCGTTAAGATTTGTCAACCTGGTGAAATCTCCCGTGTATTTCCCTGATCCTCATTAGGAGGATTGCGCGACACCATGTCTCGACGGCCTCCTAACCCGGCTGCTGAAAGAGCTGCCCAAAATCAACAAACCATTAAGAGTCTTTTGAAATTGGAAGCCAACAAGATATGCGCCGATTGCAAGCGGAACAAACGTACGTGCTTCGCGACATGACGAACCAAATAATTCTTTGTGGTACTTACTGTTCTTCTAGATCCGCGATGGGCAAGCTGGAACCTAGGCGTCTTTATTTGTATTCGCTGTTCGGGAATCCACCGTGGAATGGGCACACACATATCGCGAGTCAAGTCTGTCGACCTAGATTCGTGGACCGACGAACAACTGCAGAGCATCTTGAGCTGGGGTAACGCGCGCGCGAACAAGTACTGGGAATCCAAGCTAGCCGCCGGCCATGTCCCATCCGAAGCCAAGATCGAGAACTTCATCAGAACCAAATACGAACTGAAACGATGGGTAATGGATGGACCGATGCCAGATCCCGCCACCTTGGATGTCGAAGGCGACGATGACGTTCCCCTAAGCATTGTGAAGGAGAAGCAGAGTATAGACAGAAAAGAATCGATTCGAAAGAGCTCTGTCGGGCAGCAGGCGCCGCGCGGTGCAGTCGCTCCGCCACCCCAAGCAGACCTCATTGGTGGCGATGATATCCCTCCCAGAGCGAGCACAGCCGGCCCGGCCTCGTCACAAGTTCCCCCGAAGTCAGCTCCAGCGCCGCCGAAGGCATCGAACCCCAAAGATTCGCTCTTAGGCTTGGATTTCTTAGGTGAAACACCAGCTCCTCCTCCGCGTCCAGCAAGCACAAACAATGCCGGCGGGGTGGGTGGTCAGTCCAGACCCGACCTCAAGCAGTCTATCCTATCTCTCTATGCGTCGGCTCCGCGACCTCAGCCACCGCCTCAACAGCCGTCTCACTCTTCTTCTGGATCGTTCGGGGGTTTCGGAGGAATGCAATCTCCATTGCAGTCACCAACAATGGGACACCAACCTAAGAACTCGACTGGTGGAGGGCTCAACGACGCTTTTGCTAGCTTAAGCTTTGGCAATGTAGCTTCACCAAAGAGCCCCCAGCAGGATGCCTTCGCTGGTTTATCGGCGATGTCAAGCAACCGGTCTACTCCTCAGCCCACGTCTTCTGCATTCTCGAGTTTGAGTGGGGGAAGTTTCTTTGATCCTAAACCTGCTCAGCCTGCGCCACAACACCAGCCGAAGCATTCAACATCTGACAGCTTCGGTGCATTCAGCACATCTCCCGCTCCACCCAAACCGGCGCAATCGTCCTCGGCAGCCTTGGGTGATCTATTTGACTGGTCTACACCTGCTCAACCGGCCGTCGCGCCAGCTGCGCCTAAGCCAGCTCCTGCGCAATCAACTACTGATTCCATTTTCAACCTCTCCGCGGCCCAACCAAAGCCGGCGCCAGTTACGACCACCACTTCCTCTCTCAGCACATCTGCGTTCAACAACTCGGACGTCTGGGGTAATGCCTGGAGTAATCCCGAACCTACCCCCGCTCCAGCTGCAAAGAGTCCGCTGGCAGCTAAGTCTCCTGGAATTAGTGGTGGCGATGACTTTGGTGCTTGGGGCAGTACTGGGGGCTCTTTCGCTAGTCAGAGCATAGTACCTGGCACGTCTGGAGGTTTTACCCCTGCACCAAAGGTAGCAGCTGATGAGGAATTCGGCGGTTGGACTAGCAGCACAGGTGGAAACTCTAGCAGCAACGGAGGATCAAAGTCGACCGGTGGATTCGGAAATGAGGATCTATTTTCGAATGTCTGGCAGTAAGTTGCCGGTCGGCGGCTTACGTACCAGGAATCCTGGACAGGATAGGGGATAGAACTGTGAAAATTGCGTTGCAGACATAGTCGTATGGCTTCTCGCTACTTGTAGTCTTGTCAAGCTGATTGCCAAGGCTCATTGTCAAATAGAATTCAGCACACGAGACCAATCAAGATGAATAGTTGGGCTTTTAATTGCATGGAAATCATCTACTTTGTGTAAACAGGGCCAAACCCATAACGCCTATGCTATGCTTGGGGGTTGCTAAGTCCAACGTCAAGTCGACCACTGCTCAAGTCATCCTCCCTCCTGTATTATAGAGCTGCTGCCAATACCGTCTAGATATGTGAAGGCAAAATTAATACAACCCTGTCCTTGGTGATTCATAACCATATAATCTACGTGGGTCAATCATGTAGTCGTCTGGACTTCCCCTTTGAATTCCTATACTATCCAAACGTTCGCTCCCATGAAGAGCTCTACCTCATCGAGTTCACGCAGTGAGTCCGTAGTACATCGTTTCCTTATAACTCGATTCACCCCACTGAGGCTTAGTTGGCTTCGTCTCGTTTCGTTGATTTGTGTGCTGCTGCGAGGAAGGGACCATCTAGAATATCCATCTTAGGATATAGTAGATGACTAGGAAGGTACCGATTAGAATGGCCGAGAGCTTCAGGATGGCGACCTTGTTTCCTGACGCGGCCATGCGACCTAATCGACCGGCGGAGCCCTTCAACTGTGTTGACATGGAGGAGAATGTATCGGACTATATGGATTAAGGTCATGGTCAGCAAGTTTGTAAAAAGATAGGGGTGCGAAAGAGGCAGGCGTTGATTCATACAGTATGGTCAATCACGTCTTGCGCTCTAGCGTTGTCGTAGATATCGACTGTTACGCCGCGCAGAGACGACACCTTGGCGGATAGCTCCTCCAGCCGCGCGTTGTTCTGGCGCTCGCGTTCGTATGCCTCCGACATCTTGCTTTTATATGTCTTCTTTCTTTACTAATATTCGGAAAAGGCGATAGAGATAGAGGATGGAATGAAACGGATTATCCGCTTTTCGTCGTCGTCCAATGCTCGCACGGAATTGAGTCGTTAGGTAAGCAATAGTCTCCGAAGCGACAATAAGTATGGATTAACAGGTATGTATCTGTACTTAGAATTTCGTTAATATCGATGCCCCTGTGGGCGCAAAGTGATTGTCGTCTTTGTCTTCCCCAAAATTTGGCTTTCATGGGAAACACGAGATGTTTCCGTAACAAGAAAAGGAGGCGACAAGGCGAGATGACGCAGGGTGTGGCTGGTAACAGATTATGCACGCACTATGGACAAATACGCCACATAAATCCCACTTTAAGGTGGCTACTAAAGTTCCATGCTAATATTGTATTAGTACTAAGATTGTACCCGCCTATCAGTTTGCACAGACATCTACCCCAGCTGAACGTTGGCAATCCAAGCTCGGAAAACGTCACTCTTGGCAGGTGGGACCTGTCTCCCTGTGACTTCATCTTCTGTACATACGAAGTATAGAGCTGTACCTGGTAGCTTCCAGTTGGTAGCTGCCGTCGTTGCCGCCTGCCCCGCCAAGGTGGCAGAGCTCTCGCAGCTGACGACGCCAGCATTGATCTTTCCATAAACAAAAAGTACCTAGCTCATATGCATTCACAAGTTACCGACCTTTAGTCAGTTGCCTTACTACTACCCTTCTACCTAAACTATACGATAACACCACGGCAAAAAACTGTGCGATATAGACTCGGAAATCCAGATACTCTGTTAAGTCGTCCGGCATCTCCTACTTACGAATTGTAGTAGTCTACCTTGGAGGCCTTGACCCCCGCAGTTCGTGTTCGCAAACCAACGCGATAATTAACCCTTGGCTTTCTTCGTCGCAAACGACTCTTACCTCGGAGATTCCGGAATACAATCTTCTTTGGTCTTGAGATAGCAACAATTATCTCTCAAGATGGGTATCAATAACCCTCTTCCGTCGTCTATGGCGTGTAAGTCTCCCGTTCCGAATCGGCGCAATCCCGCTCAGCCGGGTGCCTGTAATTCCCTACGTGCGTTTGCAAGTCGTTGCTCATATGTACTTCCAATAGCGGAATGCAAAAAGTGCGGAAAGATCCTTACTTCGTTCATCGACCCCCGCCAAGCGTTCGGTCCTGACAAGATTATTCCCCCGTCCGTTCTCGCGAATGCAAAAGTAAGTCGGCTCTAGCTTGAAACCTAGGAGGTACCTAGGAATAGAGCTATATCCGTGCGTATGTGCAACAGCCTAGCTTACAATTGCCTAGGGCCTTGCAATTCTCACAGTCATCAAAGCCGGCTTCCTCGGATCCGCGCGTTTTGGTTCCGGTCTTGTCGTCGCCCGTTTGCCCGACGGTTCGTGGTCCGCGCCGTCTGCCATCATCACGGCTGGTGGTGGCTTTGGCGGGCAAATAGGATTCGAATTGACCGACTTCGTGTTCATCCTCAACGACTCGCACGCCGTCAAGACATTTTCGCAGCAAGGTTCTATCACACTCGGCGGAAATGTTTCGATAGCGGCCGGACCAGTCGGTCGTAATGCAGAAGCTGCCGGTGCTGCATCTCTAAAGAGCGTGGCTGGTGTATTCAGTTACAGCAAGACGAAGGGATTGTTTGCTGGTGTGTCTTTAGAGGGTTCGGCCATTGTGGAACGGAGAGATGCAAATGAGAAGCTCTATGGTCAACGCTTGACGGCAGCACAACTCCTCACAGGTGCCGTTCCACCACCGCCCCAAGCCGCCCCCTTGCTGTCTGTCTTGAACTCTAGAATCTTCGCTGGTATGCGTCAGGGCACCGTCGACGACGCCATGTACAATGACGTGCCGGTGTATGACGAGCGTCACGATGACGTAGTATGGAACGGCCAAAGAGGAAGTGCGTACGGTGAACCCCAAGCTCAACCCCAAGCTGGTGGGCAAAGCGAATTTGGTGGACCGAGGCGTGCGCATACCTGGCAGGACGACGTGTACGACCGGCCGGCTAGTAGCAATGTTGGCAGATCTAACACTGTGGGAGGTCGGGCATATAATGACGATTATGCACAACGCGACCGGCCTGCATCCACTATCGGCGGCTTCCAGGAGGAGAAGAAGGTAGGCCCTGGAAGACCCGCGGCCCCGAAGCCGAATTTCGCCAGCAAGGCGGCGTTGATGAAGAAAAATGAGGCGATTGCGCTGTTCAATTTCGAGCCGGATCAACCAGGTGACTTGGGATTCAAGAAAGGCGAGATTATCACGGTACTGAAGAAGACGGATAGCGATAACGACTGGTGGTAAGTACTCAATCTCGCTTGTTCAGTTGAGAGCTTGATACTGATATTTCACGTGCACAGGACTGGTATGATCGGGTCAAGACACGGCATATTCCCTAGCAATTATGTCAAGATGAGGGAATAAACGAGAGGTATTGTTAGGATAAGCAAGTTATATCGAGATCAACTTGGACACATGCGGGTGTCCTCGGGTCGTGTTAAAGGCTTAAGGGGGAGGAGGAGATAACGGCAATTATGAAATTGCGTATGAAATGCCTCAGGGACTCTTAAGATACCTAGATTTTACTCCTCACGCAGGGCTTATGATTCATTTGGTGTAGGTGGCGCTTCATTTATCAATTGATGACTTTGAAATTTTTTATACGTTACTGTGGTTTGTACTTGGTCATTGTGAATATGTCATATGAGCTTATATCGTGGTCAAACGGTGGGAGTATCTTGATTGGATATTGTCGACAGAAGCTGAAATCTCCGAATGTCAATGATAATACTAATCAGATTCACTAGTTCCCTGGAAAGGAAGAGGTTAATACAGCTCTTATCCTTTGGCAGCGTGTTTAAGCGGACTGACATGCTTTCGTTATGGACGATCTCATCATACGTCTATCTGTTTAGAATGGTCGAGGTTGTACTAGACCTAAGTGACGCATCGTTCGGATTCAGCGGACATCAACACAAAGCTACCTACCTATCGTACCTACCCAAGCCTCCCCATAAACATTCTTGCTATTGAGTCACACCTACCGTACCGCCTCTCATCGAAATCGGGCTTAGTCTTCCGGAAGCCTCGGGGCCCGGCAGAGAGTAGGCCCACTTTACCGGGAGGCAATGGCCGGGCACCGCCTCTGAGGGTATGTATGTAATCTTAAGCTGCAGTTCAGCACTGCAAGGTAGGTAGGTATGGAATTAATGGCCCTCGGCTGCCGCTTACTCTAAACCCGAGAAAACAGCGTTAGCCACAATGAATTCACTCGGCGACTAGAGTAGAGGGCCTCGGTGATTGCGACTTTGCTTCATTTACCGAGAACCAGGTGTTTCTATCCTAGATGCCTAGGCTGTGGAAAAAATGAGAGATGAATCTAAAATCGTGTGGGATATTAGGTAATTAGCGTAAAATTAGACTTGTTTGGCGTTAAGAAAATATGACGTATCATTAGGTAGGTATGTAGGTAGGTATGCTTTTTTAACACGGACCACGATGTGCCGAAATGATCTATTATCTAAAGATGGTAAAATGTCTGAGCGCATGCAGAAGACTGCACGGTAATTAGAGAAGGCTCGATATTTAGGTAACTTCGAAGCTTCAGTTACAGTAGCGCTGAGTGCTCTCTCTTATTTGCCTTCGAATCTATCTTGAGTAACGGAAGCTCGAATATCCACGCTGATGTATGTATGTATGTATGTATGCATGTGGCTCTACAGTTGTAGACAAGTTTAGCCTTTCAATGGTAGGTCAGGTAGATTTCGAAACGACGGTCTGAGCACACCGCTCATGATGCGACCGTGTTGGATCTCACCCGATACGCCGTTTATATGCCCAATGCCACCGTGGTCTGCCTTATTTAGACACCAAAGTGCAAAATACCTATAGTCAAATCCTTCCTTCCTCACGGTCCACGACACCATTCTTGCATCGGGAATCTCGACGTCCGAGCGTGAGGGGACGGGTCGCCGGTGGGCGGGGCGGATTGAATGAGGATTCAATGATCTGTATCGCAGGAACAGCGCTATTCCTACGTACATACCCGTAGGTACCTACCTTTCAACGATGTTTGTTTCTTTTCATAGCCAAGGATTAGATGGAGCCGCCAACACAAGGTTCTTCGGTTCCGCGGGAGAATCGCGGAAGAGCTATTTTTGGTCCCCGGCGGCAAATGCCATTGGCTCGCTGCGGGATTAAGCGCGTTGACATAGCGTCTGTTGGAGGGGGACTCCCTAGTAAGAAAAGTAAATAGAGTAAAGTTGACGGTGCATGGTAAATGGACCTGGGGCTCGCGCAATACGGCACCGTGCGCATGTACTGTGTGTTCCTGTCTTGATCTCAAGATAGCTATTACGAATTGCGAAGCGCGGCGCTTGGTGAAATTATCCGGGAGGAGGATGATGATGATGGGGATCAAAGGCGGATCGTGCCTTGCTAGGGGGTACATAGTAACATTTATTTCGCTGCGCTTGTTGAAACGGGCGGCTCCGAGGTTTGATTACGTGTAGGTATGTATGCCAGGTAATTAGCCGCTGGACGGGGAGAAGCGAGGGAGAAGGGTTCGCTTATTGTTCCGTGATATGATACGGCAGTAGCCGCGCTGGCATGGGCGCCGGGTAGCCGCCTCAGCCCCGAAGTGCCGCCAGGCCTCCGGCTCGCAAGCGCTGCTTCCGAGGTTAGAGATTTTTTTTTTGTTTACGATGCATGTTTCACTGATGCGTATGCACCGTCCGTTATTGATGTCTGAGGCCTGTGACTAAAACCTCGAGACGCACACACACACATAGATGTGCCGGATAGCCTATTTGTTGATAATTTGTTACCTAGGTAGTCTGCCCTTCCATCTCCCTCGAGACATGCAGTTCAGCTGCACCGCTTGGTGTTGTACCTGCTGTAGACGCTATTTGTCAGAGCGCAAGACAATATTAATATCTTTAATATATGCCGTAATATTGTTGCTTATAGCCATCGGAGATCCAACTGTTGGGTATGTCGGCCGTACGCGCAACGGCCGATGGGAGGCGACGGAGCAAGCGGATTACATTGGCACATTTATTTAGTAGTACCTAAGGTAGCAGAATAGCGTCAGATTAAGTGGCCCATGTGCGAGTAATACTGTAAAATACTATGCAGTATCACGTACTGTATATCACAGTACTATTCGTACATGGGCCACTTAATCTGACGCTATTCTGGGTAGCTGCCCAGAGAAACATACATGCACTATGTACCTAGTAGTTAGCAGCTCCGGGGTGGCTTTGAAATGTTCGGCACTATCCATATGACGTGCAGCGACGCACCCCTAGTTTAGAATAACGGCCGCGATGGAAGACTATAGGATAAGTGATAGCATAAGATTCTGCACGAACAAGACCGCGGTAATTAGAAGGCCCGAGGAGAAACCTGCTATATGAATTGACCTCGTCAGCGGGACGGGCAAGACATACAGCAGTAAGCCACATCTTGGCACTTCCAATTCGGGAAGTAGATCGGCCAATTCGTTAGCGGATAGGTCGAATTAATTGAAAGAGGTTGCGTATAGTGCTGATAAAAGCCACACTCTTTACTCCCCATTTCTGACAGAATAGCTAGACCGAGGGTATTCCGCCCCCCTTGAGCTGCTGAAAAAGAGAAGTCAAATTAGTTGGTTCAGCAGGTTGTGCTGAGTGGTTTGTTATTGTCGTTCAAGGCACACCATTCTATTCAAGACATTTTAGTATCGCAACGTCACGTCAGTCGGCCATATCGTATTTACAATAGTGCAACGTGTAGAATATATGCGGCCCTGTTTATTTATTTGTTTGTTTCTCGTATGTATAGGTAGTGTATGCATGTAGTGTGTATGGATGTGCTGTCCATTAATTACTCCATAACTTCGTGAGGCCGAGGCATAAATGTCTTACATACCTAAAGTGGCTGATTTTTTTCTGCACCTGCCATTTGGCCTACCGAGAAGCAATTCCTGTCCGAGGAAAAAAGAAAGGGGTCTAGGTCTTCAGCCACACGGCCTAATTGGCACCCGTTCCCGGAGATGGCTAAACACTCGCAAACCATTGGACCGCCAGTAATGACTTGGTCTGTTTCGATTCTAGACGCCTCTGGCCAATGGCGGCACTTAAGTCGCGATTAGGCAGACCCTGATTTTTTTCTGGTCTGGATCAGGTACGGACAACAAATAGGTACATAACATACTTGCATATGCATACGGGTACCTGGCTTAGTTTTGCCTTCTGTCTGGAGGAAAAAGATTTCATGGTGAACGGCGGTGAGGTCTTGGCTTTGAACAAGTTGGCTTAGTACCTGCAGTCTGCCAAATGCAATGCATTCCTTTTCTGCCGGACAACTTGAATTGCTGTATTCAGACCCCCTTCAATGATATTAATACGAAGTTTTATAAGTCACGTTGCAGTTGTTTTTTAAGTTATTGGGGTTCAATACTACCCTGGATCAAGTTGCAGGCTTGCCAGGCTTGCCAGGGGTCCAGGGATGATAACGGCGATGATAATGATCTGGCCTGTGACACTGGTTAAGATCTTTTGCTAGGGCTGCGCAAGACAATAACGCCGCATTGCTATGGAATGTGTGGCTTTGGCCCAGAGAGAAAAAAAACCCTCCCCTTAGCCAAGGGATTAACGACAGGAGGGCAGCTCCATTCCAGTGATATCGTACGTAGGTGATGTCAATTCTGATTTGAAGGGGTTGCGGGAGTGAGATCTCGGATAAATCTTGAAACGCCATAACGGCGTCGTGTCGTCTAAAATAGGAAATAGTGGATGATATTGGAGGGGTTATCTGTCCAGATGCGTAATTGTGTACGAATACATAATTGAGAGCATTAACAAGCATACGATTCCGCCGAGAGAAATGCCCTCTTCTATCAGGGTGGCGTCTCAATGCAGGCCATGTTTGTTGATTCCAATTCTTCATCTACGACTATCTGATAGCCAAGGGATTATACTTGAGATAGGGAGGCGCAGGAGAGACCGGAGAGGCCAATCATAACAAGACCATTCGCGATAGTGCTACTATCTAGCATCCATCCTCTGGAATGTTGTCCGTTGCCTCATTGCGTGGACCTTGCCACGATTCAGCAGCGGATGGGGTGCAAGCCACTCGATGTTAGCTGAATCCTCTATACTACTATGGTAGGAATGCATTCCACCAATTAGCGACAATTTGAGGGGTTCGATACGCCTTGCTGCTTGAGGATGCGTCAACGTCTTACCTAGGTAAGAAGAGTCGGTCAAGATCCAGCAAGCATAGGTGGATAGGTGGATAGGTGGTTCAAATGTACCCTGTAATGAAGAATCCAAAAACTGGAGAAAAACTGGGCAACCTGGGGTGATCGACCACGTCCGTTTCGTTTCAAGAAAGCAGAGCATTTGTCGATTTCGACTTTAGATGACGATACGTAAAAGCACATAACATAGTAGATAAGCTAAGATACTATTGAGATCATGGGGGTACGACGAATCAATATTTTGTGAGGGTCAAAACTCGTCCTTCTCAAGGGTCTGCAATTTGTTTTTGGCCCAATATCTGGTTGTGGTTATGCAAGATTGATTGGCCTCGATCAGGTGTAACCAGCCAGTCATCTTTGCGGCTTGTTTTTGCCGAATCCCATATCTTCATGCAGGTCCAATTGGTAGGTCACTATTTTGACAACAATACATTCATCGAACGTTATCAACATTGAACATCCAGAACACGCGTAGAACGTATACCAGAGATAGCTCGATGTTTGAATGGGTCGCAACGGAAGCAGCTAGGAAATCATTTACCATTTGCCCATATTTTTGCAGCGTTGTTTCAATTCTTAGTCGAAGTTGTTATTCCAAGCTTATTGGTTGAATGAGGGATGAACCATTGGTTTGCGGTTAGTCCTTGGGCAAGATGAATGCGCTAACTGGAACCTCGAGATGCGTGTCAAGTGTCACTGGCGAGTGCTTGTGGTCCTGTGCCTAGCGCTACCACTCGCTGCTACGTAGTGTCTTTCATAGAGGACCTAGGTAGCGACTAGCCCCCCCTAGTAAAGTGGCCCGGGTGGCTCCAGCGAGTCCCTCTTGGCCTTAGAACCGACCCCTCACTCGCTTGTTTCATGTCTTGAACCTCTGAACCACTTACACCAATGAACTACTCACCCGCCTCTGTCATTCTTAACCCAAGGGATCATGCGGCGCATATTGTAAGCGGGCGGGCCTTGAATGAGTTGTAAAGCGCGGTAGCCATTCAAACCGTCGCGACTCCAGCCTTTTGGGGGGTCTATGTTTGTATACATCTTAGATTAGGGGTGAATTCGTAAGATAGGCTGGATGGGGTCCCTGGCGACTTACATGCCTCCCAGGCCCAATCCACGTACATACTTGCGATTCGCATCAGATCAACTCCATTAGGAAAACCCCTGTGGTAAAGAGAGGTGAAAAAAGTAGATATAGATCTGGAAACGCACACTCCTTTCCCCAGATCCCTTCCATCAATCTTCCCTTCCATCATCTAGAGCAATCACTAGCCGAGCACAAGAAAGAAAGAAAAAAGAAAAGCCACTGTGTGGAATGAGCTTGGTTCTGTTTCGACAGTATTGAAGGGAACCGGTTATTTTCATTACGACAGACAGCCACCCACGTTGACGACAGATACGAGACTCCACGATACGAACCCACTCTTGTAGACTCCGGCCAGTCTATCATTATCACCGCCGTCCCTCCATAGACTATTCGGCAATTAATGACTATACATTTCTTCAGCTTGCCATTTCCAGCCCCTCTTTTCCACGACAACCTCCTTGACAGGATCGACAGAGCTTCCCTGGTCTTAATAAAACTCGGGTAGATCTTATTATATATCAGGCCTGATTTGCGCACTTCATCAAGTCTTTTTCGGGACACAAGACACGATACAGTACAAGACACAGTCGGTCACACAACTAGCCGACAAGAAGTTGCGGTGTTTTGGTTGACTTATTATTCATTTCGAAGTGTTACGAGGTTTTTTTTTTCTTCTTCGCACGTCATCTCGCAAAGTCCTCGTGACTCGGATTCATCCATCTCAGTCCTTTCTCTCTTATAAGACCCCGCTACTCCCCGAACAAGCTGCGCCTTGAGGCTCGGAGCAATCGGGAGCCACTTTGCTACTCGTCAGCATCAGCGAGATTCGTCAGTCTTTTTTCACTTCACAACTTATTCAGCCTACGCAAGACGCATACCCTACCGATTCGGAGGTTTTTTACTTTCCTTCGCATTTGACACCAAGGCGCAATCGTTATTAGCAGTTCGAGCAAGTCGAACAGTTCCGATCATTCCCAACCAATCTAGCCAACTCCAGGTCTTCCGCCGGCTCGGGAACCTCGCCTTCTTTTTAAAAACCGTTCGCCACTCATTACTGAGCAAGACAATCATTGGAGCTTAGCTGCTTAGTTGACTTAGTCCTTCACTATAATCGATTCGGCAGTCTTCTAGCACTATTAACCACTTTCCTGAAGCCTGTCCACGTCAGCCACCATAGGCATTAATATTTCATAAAGCCCTTTGCGCATTCGTATTGCACTAATACGTTTACAACACCCGAAAAGGAAAAACGAGACATCCACTTCTCACAACGAAGCCACATTTCGAGTGCGTGGACGCCCGACAATTGATTTCGATACCCTGGTATTCCATTTTTCTTTTCGCCTCAAGAAGGAAAAAGAATATATATTCCACTCTACCACGATTCCATTCCATCATCCTCCACTTCCGGGGACAGGCGAGACAAAATTGATTGAATTTCAGCCAAGCGAGCTCCGATCTTCCGAGGCAAACCCGGGAAGACCGCCGACCGAGGAGTAACGTACCCCCAGGTTCCTTTTGTGTGCATTGCTACAGTAGTTTTACTTGGGCAACTGCTCACAACCAACCCCCCTGTACGGCCACATCCGGAACTCCAGATTGGCAACTTGTCCCCCCCCCCTCCCCTACCCCCTGCATAGGCACCCGCCCGAGCAGCTGCATCTAGCACCTGCCACTATCCTAGCTGCTGCCACCTCCTTTTGGAAGGCTTTGCACTAATAAATTCGAACCCCTGACACACCTTTGGTACCTTCGTACCCTCCACTTATTTTCGAATCCAGCCCAGACCAGGCGAACCTTGCGCGTCAGCCGTCGATCTTAGCAAGGAAGTCGATTTAGCCCAGTAATTCGGCTCAGCCTCGACCATCCTCACGTCACACACATACGGATACACTCTTACGCATACCCTTCACAGTAATTGTGTTGTGTTGCGCCTAACTAGTCAGTCAGTCAATTTGATATGACCATAGGCTCCGCCTCGTGATACACCCATTCCACCATCCTGCATCCTATCGCGTACTCCCACACCCTTACCCCTGGTCTTATCCTAGTCACTTGGTATTGATATATTATCAACTATTCACCCCAACAATCATCATTGTTTCCCCGGATTTTCTTCTTGGGTCTTTAACGTCACTTTTGTGTTGCCGTTTGATTTTTATATTCGCCACTTCGTCTTAGCAACACATACCCTGGAACACACAATGTCTTCGACATCCGGGATACCCATGAGCGAGCTCAACGCCGCCGCTCTTGAGCACTTTGTCTACAAGCCAGTGAGCCCGGTAATGATCGCATATCTAGCTCGTGCTGCGCGCGATGTTATCCAATGCGATCCTAATATGATGCCTCCTCCAGCTCACAAGTCGCAATATCCTACACCACCCCGGACGCCATCTCCCAAAGCTATCCGATGCGACGATAGTGGTTTACCGACGCTGGAGGAGTTTATCACACAACTGGTCCGCTCTTCTAACGTGCAGGTGCCGACTTTAATGTCCACATTAGTCTACTTGAACCGATTAAAGTCTCGACTACAGCCCATGGCTAAGGGTCTGCGCTGCACCACGCACAGAATTTTCTTGGCCGCTCTCATCCTCTCAGCCAAGTACCTGAACGATAGCTCACCCAAGAACAAGCATTGGGCCACTTACAGCCACATGAATACCGAGAACTTCAGCTTTGGATTTAGCCGTACGGAGGTTAACCTGATGGAGAAGCAGTTGCTATTCTTGCTAGACTGGGAGCTACGGATTACTGAGGATGATCTCTACCGCGAGCTAGACCCCTTCTTGGCGCCTATCCGCGAGAACCTTGAGGCTTCGCACGCCCGCCGCATGCAGCGGAAGGAGAAGCAGCGGAAGCAGCAGGAGGCCGCTCAATGGGCGGCTTCCCAGTTCCCTACACCACCCAGCTCTCGTGGAAGCTCGCGATCAAGACAGGCTACACCACCGTACGAGACCATCCGTATGGTACAAGACATGTCGCCGCCTCCTGGGTTAGTGTATAGCTCGGCTGCTAGTAGCAGCGGAAGCTCTTACGCGTCATCTATTTCATCGCGACAACATTCAAGGTCATCAACACCGCTTACGGATCCGGAGGATAGCTACGCGTCTTATGACGGCTCACTCTACGATTCACCTGTAGAGGTCGTCATCGACCCGCCCAGCAAGCTATATTCCACGAAGGAGTCGAAGCAATTGCTGCCCTACGAGATTAGCGCTGACGATCTTCGCGCGCTTCAGGATGGCAGCGCCAAGGCGAAGCGCGCTCGAACTGGGAGGGGCGTGTGGGGACGAATGTTTTGCGGCAGCATTACAATGCGATGATTGCATCATTGGGCACATCATTTTCCTTTGTACTTTGGGTTTTCCTGCATTTAGCAAGGAGTTCTGGGGATCAGGGTTAGGGGCGTAAATTGTTACGAATCGAGATACGCTAAAAAAGGGGGAGGGGCCGAGGAATTCGTGACTTCTGTTACTTTCCCCATAGAGAGGGTAGAACCCTATCGTCATGGTACCTACATTCGCAGCATCTTCTAATAATGGCATAGGCGATCAGGCATGGTTACAGGGAGGTGGGCACGGGCATAATAGGGGATCTAGGGAGGCGGAGAAGAGCGTGGCATCATCATGTGCATTCTGGCATTGAGTGTCTCCCAAGCATAGTGGGAAAGGGACAATATACATCAAGATCCATTCGGTGTTCTAGGTTACAAAGCAAAAAAGTGACAATTCTCGGGCTTGGTACTACCTCGCATAAGGGACTGGTTTCTAATAGCACCGACGGAACTTGTTCGGTCGGACCGATAGAGTAAAAAAAAACTACATAGTTAAAGCTTACTGAAATGGAAATTCTATGTTCGGTAACACAAGTACGAAAGACTTCTTTTTAGGCCCTACCTTGTGGTTTGTGCGTCGAGTACGAGTTATAGAATAGCTACCTAACTTACCTCGGGCAATGGGAACGTAGGATTGCGCGCCTACCTAATTATGGGCGGGCAGCATTGTTGTTTTGGTTCACCGTCGTGATGACGCTCCTCGGCCTCATTGGGGACGGAGGGGACAAACGAACGAACGAACGATAGAGATTATTATTGTCGCCTATATTTGGACGCATAATAGTTCCCCTGTATGTATGTATGTATGCAAGATCGACTTGATCGCGTCGCGTCGCTCCCGTCTTCATTGGATACCTGATTTCTATCCTATCCTATATAGTACGAGATTAGGTAGGTACCTAATGTACGTGGTGTACCTAATTATGTGGTGTGCCCACTTACTACCTAAACTAACGTCTAGGTAACGTTTTGCTCGGATCCCCCGATCCGCCGATGCAATGCACGTCCTCGGTATTTGGCCCTCCATCCCATGGCTAGGCGGAAGGTGGAAGGATTCCAGAAATAGGCACGTTAGGTAAGGTACCTAGCTAAGGCACGCCCAGTCTGGGGGTTGTAGGGGTTGGACGGTTATAAGGGGAGAGAGAGTTTTGGGGGCCGCGCTTATGGGCACCAACGAACGATACATGCCGTGCAACCTACCTTACCCCAGAGGCAGATCCGCCGAGATCTAATTGCTATGAATAAGAATAAAGATTTGGATTAACTATATTTGTGCGATATGTGATATTTTTGAAGATATTTGATTTTTTTTTCTCCCAACTTCGCGCTCGTCCAAGGTGACTGTTAGTAGGTAGGCACAAAAGGAGACGCAGAGGCGCGGCTCGCGCTGTGGATTCAAAACTGTGCCCCCTTGGGAATAGCCCGCCCCGGCCCCAGGAATAGAAATGCGAATTCGATATGTCGCATGGCACAAGGACAATTGTACGTAGGCACGCCTCACCGCTCGCCGCCAACAAGGGATGGCCGCGTTGAAGACTGCGGCGCGAGCGTTGGGACTCCTGGATCAACAGGCAAGTGTCGACGGTTTTGCCTTGAAGATGTGGAAGATAGGGCATGTAGGCATGTAGAAGCAACTGGATCGAGTCTCCACTTGGAAGATCCGCGAGGATGGGGCGAGGCGGACCGTCTACTATTCTCGAAACTGCTGATCGGATTCTACAGATCCTTCCGTGTTTCGGGGGAGGTCGGGAGAAGGCTTCCTGGAAAGGTCCTTTTACCTTCACCTACCTCTAGGATAGGTAGGTGAGAGAGTTACAAGTCGGCCTTAGCGACGACCTGTCTACATCACCGTATTGCAGAACTGTAGACGACACCGAGCCGCAGGATCTAATAAGCTACCTAGGTAGCTATGTCAGATTCGAATCGTTGACGCTGCCGGCTTATTAACCTCGCTTATTTTATTTCCGTTACGCTGACTATCGAAAGGAACTTTGTTGCGGCCCTAATGATGGGATTGGAAGTCGATGGAATTCCTTTTTTCTTTAATTTGTTGCAATCCGCCGATTCCCCCCGTCATGTGTATTATGTAAGCGCGCGATGCTGATGCCGTCGGTGACGAGTATCTAAAGGTCATAGATGAACTGGTAGCTGATTGGCTCGATCGTTCCCAAATAACGAAAGGGATATTAGCCCCGTCTTTGCCTCTGTCACCGGCGCTATTATGTAGAAGCGATACGCGAAACCGTGGTTTGTTTGCGTGGGCTCGCTGCGCCGCTCGTCTAGTGAACCGTCATGCAGCCTGTGGAGCGACCCGACAGCCTGGGCGTCTGTATCTTTGTCACCTTTAATAGCTGTCAGGCCCAATCACCATCAAGTCATTGTCGCGATGCCTTCGTTTTTAGCTATACTAGTGACCGCCGTTTTGGGTCCGGGAAAATAATAGGCATATCCATTGTCAGGCATAGCCATGGTGGGATGAAGAACTTAGCCGCGACGTATGTCTATGTTTGCTAGGAAACCACACAGTTGGGAATTAAAGGCTGAAGCTCTAGCAAACGTAAATCCGGTCATGGATTATGATAGCGCGTAGAAGTCGAGCGATTTCTTCTGCCTCAGATCCTGGTTCTGGTTCGATATTGATGAATGGTGTATTAATATCAGATGACGCTACCTAGTAACCCTTTGGGGGCCGAAACAGTTGAGAAGAGACGATGACGTATGCTGATGTTTTTTTCCTTAACAACGGGAAATTCTCGGCTGTATATGTTTCATCTCGACTTTTGTTTCATTAGTAAGATGCTTATTCAACGTTTCACTTCGGACTTCTTTGCTATGCAACTTCGTTTGATGAGATATTGATATTCCATCTGGAAGTTCGTTACCGAGGTAAAATGTCAAGCTTCAACATTCAAGAACGCAACCGTTGACTCTGCCTTGCTGCTTTAAGCTGAACTCCGATTCTGCCTAGTCGCCTCAAGTCCTACCTAAGCTCACGGAGCTTCAGCGGGGCGAATCTCTGCATGTGGAAATGCCTCGCGAGGCTGTCTACAACCTACCTCTTAGAGATAAGCACCACAACTTACTCCCCTAGATTCTACAGATCCTGAGCGGGTATACCTCAAACATCCTAATGCGGCGCAGTCACGTATGCTAGCCAATCTCTGGGCTCCTTTTAGAGCCTGGTCATGAATAGGTATACTAGCAATGTAAATACCTAAGTATTCATACTGGATATAGACTAATGAATAGTCTTTTCGCGTAACTGCGCCAAACCAGGATGGAGGGACAAGGGCTTTCACCATGGCTTTCATCAGGCGGAACGTATCGTGTTAGTGATATGATAAAGCTCAGTTGATTTAGGATCTTGTGGGCTAGGGAGATTAGATGCAAGCCTTGTGAAGTCTGTATATTATCTGGAAGGAAATGAAAAACAGGGGTTCGTGGAATTCGTGCGAGGAATGTTGCAGCGGCGTGCTGAAGATAGGAAAATGGCAAAGCAGCTGCTCAATGACTCTTGGGTTCACCAGTAATCAATTTTGATCAGGGAATACCTACCTAATGCATAAATGATTACTTGGAGGACGGTACATAGATGATAGCAGACTCCTTGATGCTGAACGGACGTTGCCGTTATTAAGAAACACTTCTACTGTAGCCCAAAGTTCATACATGACTTAGCTGCGGCTAGGTTCTTTTCGTAAGCTCCGTCCCGTTTAGGGGTTTGGTCAGCAGTGAAACAGAGGCCTACACTCTACAAAGAGAGGTATACAAGTAAATGACAACTCCGCCGCTAGAATATAAAGGCCTGAGAGTACGAGATCTCACATATAAGATGAAGCGAGGAGTTGCTTCGTTTGGCTCCGAACTACCGAACGGATGGAACAACATCAGCACCGTCGGCTTAACGCTCAAATCCCGTTGCTCAGCTAAACGCTTAGCTAGTGGGGAGTCTGCTTCTCGGGGACTAAGACTGTGGTAGTAAAGTAACCCCGGGGTCTTATATCTACGTGGTGGGTTCATACTATGGTAGCAGATTAGTACTGTTATCCTGTGCTATAAGAATTGTGTTATACGCCAAAGTTGGCTCTGTGTTATTTTACTAGCGGGATATAGGCGTTCGAGAGGCCGGCCTAAGGACGGATAGTCTAATGTGCCGAAGTTGGTTATAGATCCTGGATGATCTCCGATGCTGACGGCGGTTCCTAGGCAATAGATATGCGCAGCACAATAGTCGTAGTGATGGATATTAGGAGTTCTAGAAGTAATCGGGATATAAGATCCTTCTCTCTCTTTCTGAGCACGACATCACTATTGACTCGTCAACATCCGCCTAGACTCTTCACATTTGTAGATTTAATCTGGTGTTGATTTTAACTGTTCCGATGGCGTCAGCAGTTGCACCTACATCAAGCGCCAAGCGGCTCGTTAGGATTACTTTCTTTATGAAGAAAAGAAATGACCTCTCACACGAGGAATATCATAAGTAGTATGTTCTCCTCATTCCAGTTTACTAGGATCACCGGTTTAGTAACATATCTTAGTTGGTCCGAGGAGCATTCCAGGATTTTTTTATCGATCCCCATTGTTCGTCGAAATATTATCAAGTACTCGCAATTCCATTCGGACAACTCCATTGACCTAACGAAATTCGGAGTTGGTCTGGTGGGTTATGATGGAGGTGCAAGTATGTGGGCGAATAGCTTGGATGAATTACTAGCTGTTAGTCACTCCCCTATTGACCTCTTTTCTCTCACAGACTGATGAAAATGATCACCAGGTATTCACCGACCAAGTCTATCTAACGATAGCAGTCCCAGACGAGGAGAACTTCTTCAACAGAGCTGAGGTCGTCACAATGATTGGGCGGGATGAAGATAAATGGGAGAACGGAAAAGCCTCCTGAATTGAGGATATGTGTTTTGAACATTCTTTCAATTTTTATTTCGTCCTATAAATGGAAACGTAGATCGGCTAGTCAAGGCCGTATCTAATATATAAGGCATATATCCAAAAGAAAGGAAAAATAGTATAGAAATGCGGTCTCCAGACCCTGTATACAAGATACAAGGAATAACCGCACAAACAGAGGCTCACACCTGAGTCGGAACAGGAATCTTACTCGAGGCGTTTGATCTTGCAGTAGCTGGAGTAGGTTGATGGATAAGTTCTCTCTCGTCCCTGGGAACCAAAGTGGGTTCTGCAGGGACCTCTGTGGGCGTTGTGCGGCTTTCCATATAATCTTCGTCGTCCTCGTACATCCGGCGCATCATCTTCTCATAGTCTTCCAACCATCTACGCAGCTCTTCGTCGTCCATATGGTCAACATCGTCCTCGTGGCCATCCCAATCCAAATCGTCTGCGTCACGATCTTCTAGGGTTAGGGTATCGTTTGCGGCGGCAAGATCAAGGAAGCTATGCTTCTTCGGTTTTGGGAACTTGGGGAGGCTCGGCAAGACTCCCCAAACTTCCTCCGGGATCATGCCATCTTCCGTGCCCACCAGCTTGTTCCACAGGTCTTTGTCCGAGTTCGCCTTGAATTTCTGTTTCATCCAAGCAAGGTCACGAGCTCCTGCGGCATCAAGCTTCTCTCCGTTCTTTCTGGCTGCATCCACCTTTGCCTTAGCTGCATCAAGAAGGGCTTTACTAGGTGCTTTGCGGTAATTACCGACATTCTTCGCGCTTTCAGGATGCTCTTTGTACCATTCATCGTCAGTTAAAAGCGCCCAGCCGGGGTCATCGATCAACGCCTTCGGGTAGCATGGGTTCTCCTTTAAGCCGTCGTCATTGGGTTTAAGCCCTTCAAACTCGGATATACTAAAAATGGCTCGGAGTGTGCTAATTTTGACGGTTGAATGTATAGCTTTGCATGTCGAGTCATTGTCAGTAAAAAGCGTTGCGCCTGCTAATAGAAGACAATTGAAACTTACTCTTATCCTTGCCCTTGGGTTGCTCTACTCGAGTGACCGGCTTATCTGATTTGATATTTGAGCTTACCACATATGTCTTCTTCTTTAGATCCGTCGAGGCAGCGTTATATTTATTACAGAATCCCTTCCACTACATGGCCCTGGGATTAGCATAATTCGTCTATGATAAATTTTGAAGGTATAATATTAGGTGTGGGACATACCATATGACCGGCACCAGAATTCTGCTTTTCAGGAAGGAAGCGTACCCATTGTCTTACTTTTAATAAAAGGAGTCAGTAGTCGATTTTTATGCAGATGGCGAGAGATGAGATTAGCCATACTCACCATCCTTGGGGGCTTTGCCATCGCCTGGCCAAAAATACCTGGGTGGGAACTCGTCCCTATCGCATCCGTCAAATCTCTCACCTCCATTCCCATCCAACAAGAGATTTCCTTTCTCATCCAATTTATTCTCTCTGTACACGAAGCCGTTGGCCCAAGGAAACCAATGCTGCATTGCTCTTTTCCCAGTAGGAGTCTTGCCTCTAAGGGGGGCTATCGCCGTCGCGCCCCATCTTTCAGTAGCGCCTCCGTTGTTCCCCCAATTACTGTCGGTCCCCTTTGACCAACTTGAGGCTGTTTGTTGGCATGTCCACTCAGTCATGCTACGTGTTTTGGACCATCTAGACATAACGGACCTATTAATATAATTCATCAGCAAGATCTCTTCTCCAAGGCTGGAGGAAGTGACACTGGGTGTCGTGGCGTGGTTATCACAACATACCGGTAGTGGTAGCAGGCCTGAGTGTGCTCCTTTTTGCACGTAATCTTGGGTATATCTTTCCTGTCTTGTACGTAGTAACCGATAGCTGGGTCGGTAGTGGTACGGTGTACAATGGTTGTCGCCTTCCCGTTGTTGCACTCTTCTTCTTTCCTCTCTTCAACGTCACCAAACTTCTTCACCAATCTCGTCGGATCTGGCTTGTAAGGAGCGCGCTTCTGTTTACAGACCTTAGGGTCCTCTGTCGTCTTTGGTGGGTCGTTTTTCTTGCTTGTCGACTTGGGCGGATCGTCTTTCTTAGTACTTGTTCCTGGGTGCACTTGACTTGATGACTTTGGATCGGGCTTTGGGTTGCGTTTGTTACACTTGTTCTTGTCTTTCTTGCGCAAACAACCGGTAGAAGCAACCTCGGATCCCATCATGGAGTCTGGAGCGTTTACCATATCCACTAATTAGAAATATTAGCTGAGTGCCTTGAATTCATCTACAGAGGTACTAAACTGACTGAACATGCTGTCAAGACTGAAGTTCCAGTTCGGAACACCGCACGCCTTACCGACCCAATCGGTGTAGAACCCAGCCGCATCCACTAAGTAACATGTAATCAGTACCGGTCACGTACAGTTTAGTCTGCTTTAAGGGGTAAGTTGAACATACTTCCGTTCTCATATGCTGACTTTGCATATTGTATGACCTTGCCAACACCGCTAATAGCTTGACCACCAGGCACAAACATGAGGCCGATGTCTGCTATCTCCTTGATTGCAGAGACGAACACGGCACAGAGGATATTGTCCAGCTGGGCTAGCGCCTCGGCGACTATTTCGATTATCTCAGTTGCAATTGTTTCCACTGCCTCATTCTCGCATTTGCACGGTGCTGCCACCCACGGGAATCCATCATCGTCAACATACTTCGGCATTCCACCGTCTTTCTCGACATCGATGTTTTTGAATGAACTCGAATCACACTATTTTAGGATGAATTCCAATAAGTAGAAGTCAGGCAGTGTTTGATAGCACTAGTACATACTTGAGCGTAGCCGTGCCCTCCATGGGTGGCGCAATATTTGATACAAGGTTGTAATGCCTTATTCCAGTTGGCTTTTCCTTTGGAATAATAGTAAAAACACTGGCCTGTCACTTCATAGGCGGCAATGGTTTGCGAATCGGGTTGGTGCTCGCGAGCTAAGAGACTGGAATCAGCAGTGGCTTCATGAAGAATGCCGAGAAAGAGTAGTAGGACTGAGTGAGCCTTCATGGTAGAGGAACTAATATAGATTGTGATGCTTGAGGTGTTCATTCCCGTCAATTGATAGTTATCAAGGCGGACTCTTTATATTCTATATTTTCCTATATTCTGTTCATTTGTTGGCTAGATGCTGCTCTCCAATACCGTCATCTGTGATCATCCCTCTATCCATATGACTGAGGCACGGTTATAGCACTTCTGGCCCCCTTCCCCCTATTATTATCATCATCACTATCACCAACACATCGTGGGACATGATGTTGGTGAGGCACCACCGCGGCTGGAGCGTAGTGAATGTTCCTTTCAACGATATAGGAAATTAAAGGACTATATGGGAACGCTGCAAGTGCTGTCTTGCCGAGAAATCCTCCCCTATGAGAAATATCACGAATAGTGCTGGTCCGAGTGATATCGGATATTCGTTGGATTTCATTCTGCCTATTTATGGCACGCCAAGGTATCACATGAACCCACGAGTCTCTATGAACTACCATAAGTAAATATGATGTTAGACGTACAGTGTTTTTGATGGATGGTTATGCGTTAGGCTGACTAAGATATTTATGTGATTGTCTTATTACTGCTGGCTAACTCCTGAGACACCTTATCCTTTGCCAACGACCGTCAATACTAATTACTGAAGTAGGAATAAGCATCGCTGGAATGGGGTTTCATCTATAAAACCTGGGTTTAGCTAACTTCACAAATTCTCATCAGGTACCTGCATGTTGGTAGTAGTTGTTGTTATTGTTTAACGCCAGGGGGACCGCTGGGTTCCAGCTATCCCAAGAGCCTCTCTTGGGGCGTACGGGCGTGCTAGGCTAGATGTATAAATACAATTTTTACGGCCGTCAGGACTAACCCATCTAGCAAATCTGACCACCAGGCTACGCCGGAAGTTCGTAAATAGTGTGTACTACTAGGTTACTACATCTCCCCTTTCACCCTTAGGCGTGGTGCATCACGAGGAATCTGCCACCACCGCCGGTTGTGGCGTCCTGCATGTTGGTAGTTAGTCCACCCACCAAAATAACAACGTAGGATTTTCCTTCACATGCATCATCAGCCCTAGCGGTGCAACCTACTCCCAACAATGTTTCTGGATATGTGGTTGGAGACGCAAATTATACGCCTAGGTACCTTAGGTAGGTAGGTACCTAACTAACATGGCCAATGCGCCTACGTACAGAAGTACCTATAAAAACAATCCCCACAGGACCAACGCACTCCAAGCAGATCAACTTTCCACACTTTTGCCCATCTCTTCTTTACTTCAGTCATTATGGCGACAGAGGAGGCACCCAATACTAGCACGAGTTTGTACTCTCACGAAGAGACTGTCGCAGCAATTACATCCTACTATGAGCTCGTCTCAAGTGTCCACAGCATTGCGACATACTCCAAGCTTTTGTACCCTCCGCCAGAAGGCTGGCCACAACTAGCCGGCGATGACATGGCCGCTGGATTGCTTCATAGCGAAGAGGCCGTGAAGCTTATCCGTCATATGCCGTACTTTGACATGCCGGATATGATTCAGATCTTGCCAGATGTGGAGCCTATAAGTTATATCGACGAGGAGCGTGTTCGAAGATTCGCGTATGTGGGAAAAGCTCTACGCAACGGCGCAATTCCACAGAAAGGCGAAAGGAACATACCGCCGCATATTGTGTGGTTGGGTCATCGCCCCCACGAGCGAGAATACGGACACTCAGTTTGGCTAGATACGAAGTTAGGCAACGTTATCCTTGGTAATCACCACGGTGAGGTTGAATTCTCAGGTGTTGCTGGTACTCAAGCGGATGGAATTTGGCCCGATGATGATTCGTATGACGACCTGTTCGTTGTACATGGAATACGGGGTCATGGTGTCCCTATTCGTATCGCCACCTTTTTCGCCGCTTGTGAGCGTTCCTTAAGGACGCTAGAGTGGCTTCCTGGTATGGATGAGGATATTGGTGAAGATGGCTTTCTTCTTGACGACATGGATGACTTAGAAAATACAAACTTGACTTATGAACAGCGGATAAAAATCATGCTCGACAATGGCTGGCCCGACGACGACTGGAATGTGGAGGGGGCGAAAAGAGATTTAAAGCGACTGCTTGACATGGTGTATGAAGAGGGTAATGGTGAAGAGGGTAATGGTGAAGAGGGTAATGGTGAAGAGGGTAATGGTGAAGAGGGTAATGGTGAAGAGGTGCCCGTTGCGGGGGGTGGGCGTTGGTCTCGATGTTTGCCGATGTAAGATATGCTGCTAATCATAGTTGTCGTCACAGTTCTCTTTGCAACAACTAAGATGTCTACGTAATGTTAGAATACTGCCACTCCTAGACCGCAGATCCCAAGACCCTTCCCTTTACCAACATACTCTTGGCACCTGTCCTCGATTGGCGGGGAGCTTCTTGCTAATCGCTAGCCTCACCCATTGTGCTGCAGCAGTGAGTCATTGCGGTATACTTGCGCCGCAGGAAGTAAATTTGTACTGACCTCATTGAAACGACTTTGCGGCCGTTCAATGCTGCCGTGGACCAGGTATTTCCGTTCAAGGGGCGCGGTGGGATATCAGGTGATCTTCAGTCACCTGACTCCTCACGACCACCGGTCACATGACTATTGATTATCTAACATCTCACCACAATCATGTGATCTGATGGTAAACCAGGCGAACGAAGGTCACTGAATACATTTGCTCTTTACCCAATCTGTCTATAATCTAACAGGCCAGCTCAGTAGTATGATCGACAGACGACCTGTTAAATCTTGGGTCTACTTCTGGACAAGTTCAAATTTTGATAGAATTTCATCATTCTTATACGACCCTGCTTATTAGATTTCTCCGTCGGGGAGTTTCTGCATTTCCTAAGATATCATTCAGCTCGTCTTGTACCTCTGTTATTCGCCGCTTGTTACCTTTAATTCGTCCAAATCCTGGGCACGGGAAAGTAGGCTTTGTTGTGGAGCACGCTGTACGGGCTCACGCCAACGGGCGACCCGCATAGTCTCGTCATTGACGGCGCGGAGGTACCTGCAGGAGCTAAGCTTCCGGCCGTTAGCGATGGCCCTCCCAGAGGAGAAGGCAGTACGGATCTCGGTGGCGGATGAGGTAGAAGAAAACTGTCACGTGGCGCACCAAGAGTAACGGGAAAGAACATGTTGTTCCGCGAGGAACTGGGAACTATCTGGCTAAGCTCGAGGTATACATACATGATGGTTCTTTGTCTATCAGGTGAAACATCTGACAAAAACGGCGCTCATGAGTGCGGAAACAGTCATACCACCGGCCATAACGAAGAAAGACGCCTCGGACCACAAGTCGGTGTCCTGGAGACCCTTGTCGCCCACTAGGCGTGACATCCCCGGATGCCACCTCGTAGAGGTCGTGTGCCGCAGCCTTGGGCATGCTCATGCGCCTGCCGATCATCTTCCTCAGCTCCTGGTAGAACTTGGGGATCTGCTTCCGGCCGAACCAGCGGATCACGGGATCGATGAAGGAGACGGTCGGCCACGGCATGTACGAGCTGATGCGATAGCTTGTCGACTTTATGGCGGCCGGGATTATTTTATTTGTGTCTTCGGTCTGTGTCTCTAGAGTCCGACGACATCGGCGCCTAGCGCTGGCACCGCGTCGTCATATTGACGACTTCGTTCCTCTGGCTGGGGGTGAGCAGCTGGAGGATGAATACGTCAATCTGTCGCGCTCAAAGAGGCGCGTGGAGCGCTCCGTGATAAGCTGGCCCACTACTCACCCCTTAATGCTGTGTTCCTCCCTGTCCAGGGCATTAAACATGCTTTGTCTATTGATGCTTAGGAGTGACTACAGATAGACCTTGTTCTTGGCCACCCGCTGGCTGAGGTAGATATCTGGCTTTTGTTAGTGATAATAAGATTCTAGGGGGTGTGTGATGTTCTTTACCGCGTAGAGCTGTTACTTTATTGAAGAGGAGCCGGTTCGGTCCTTGCCTAACAACAGGGCCTGTTACTCTAATCAGCGGTGGATGCAGCTCAGAGTCAGACCATGCATACCATATCGCATTTCGCGATCATTGACATTTCGTCTACAACTTCAATGGTACTTGGAGCAAAGCAGAATGAGGAGTAAAGCAATCAAATGGCAATGACTAAGAAAACTAATAAGGGCGGCGATTGTTTCTTTATCCGGTGGAAAGGGAGGACCGGGACTTAAGAAAATTGCTCTCTCCAGAAACTGGTGGGTGTCAACAAGGTCAAGTTGTTGGTTGTCACTAGATTTGTGTGCGGTGGAAGTAGGACAGACGTCAACGTAATTCCTTATTATCAATAATGAAAACTCTATAAAAGTATGCTTTCTTATAAGCGTAGTAGTATGAAGATTGCTGCATTCATTGGAATTATTTATATACTGGGTCCAACCATTTGACTGTCTGCTTTGTTACAGCTCTTTCCATGTTATATAAAAATAAACTCAAACAGTACTTTGAATCACCAATAGGAGATGAGCGGATAACCACAAAATGCTTGGACACGACACGGTTGGTTATCCTCGAACACTCATCCACTCATTTTCGTGTTTTCATACGGCTTTAAATTTTAAAGTCTGCCCTAGTAACGTACTATTTGCTACCTATCTATTTGCTACTTGGGAGGTAGGTACCTAAGTAGCAAATGGTGAATAATTAGCGGTACCTTGTTGCCTCGAGTCACTTGCCGCCGCTTCTTCATGCCACCCGTGCACTGGGTAATTACCCAAAATTATCAAGTTGCTAGGAGCACCAAGCACTGTAGCACTGGCCTGCTTTTATTCCAAGTGTCTCTGGGTTATCTTGTATTTGAAGATTTTATGTTTATTTCAGAACTTTCATATCCAAACCTCACACAACATTTTCCCGCCACAAATTGAGCACGAGTCGATACCAACCGCGTCAACAAAAATGCCCCTAAATAAAGTGCCGGCCGAGATCCTAAAAGAGATTCTCTCTCATCTCCCGAGTGATATTCAATTTGGAGAGCCCTACAATCCCGACCTCTGCGCAGCTGCTCTCACTTGTCGATACATTTCGCCTGTGGCTATTAAACTTCTCTACTCGCACATCGAGCTTAAGCCCTTTCCTCATTGGAATGGCTCACGCGCGACTGTCTTGAGCAATAGCTGCCGAGAGAATCCAGCTCTCATCCACTGCGTTCGCTCGGTAGCCCTTACCTGCACTAATCCGGAATCTGCTGGGCCATGCAACGAAATCCTTGACTGCCTAGCAAAATCGACATCTCTAGAGAAATTGAAGCTTTCAGTCGGCGAATTCTGGGAGTATCTGCCGGTTCTGTTTAGATCTGCCAGCAATAGTTTCCCTCGTCTATCGGAACTCGAGTTCACGTACTCACACAAATACAAGATGGAACGTACAGGAGATAATCTGCCTGGAGACTATATAGTTAAGTTGTGTGAGTTGCCAGCTCTCAATATTCTTGTTATTAAAAACAGGTTAGAACATATCCGTCTCCCTGACTCAAAGCCAGATAGCTTCTGGACTGTTACTACTCCGCCGAAAACGATCTTCAAAAGTCTCACAGAACTGGACGTGAAGCAGGGCGAGGCTTCTTTTGAGGTACTGAAATCAGTTCTCACACAAACCCCAAATTTGAAACGGCTGTCATTCAAGATTTTCCCAAAGGAACCGCTATCATTCTTGAGAAGCAGCGATCCAGATGGGACTTTATGTCGCTCGACTTATGCAGATATACTGGCTCCAGTAGCTACCTGCCTCGAAACCCTAGTGATAGATCAGAGCAAGCACTTGATAACTCCTCATGGTGTATCCCGATTCGACCTATCATCCTTTACGAATCTATCTACTCTCACCATAGAAAGCAGTCTCCTCTTAGGCCCAGGAAAAAGTGCGGACGGCTATTCATCGCCACAAGAAATAATATGGGAGTTGCTGCCGCCGTGCCTACGTCAGCTTCACGTACTTTTTAGTACCGCCCATAGTATTCTATGGTCATTAGGCGTCGATGGGACCTTACGACGTGAGAACTACGACCTATTACGGCAGGAGAAACTCGAGTACCACAACATCGATTGGCTACTCGATCTTCTAGATAGATGCCGTCGAGGTACGATTGCGATTAAGAAAGTAAGAGTCACAGAGGATCCACTTTGCAACGAAATTGCTGAAGACTGGCCCATGACGGATCTGCTGAGGACGGCGGCTAGAGAGGCGGGTGTGGCACTGACGATCAAACTTGCTGTACATAGGCTCCAACTCGATATGTGGAGAGCGAATATACTACCGGAGGGGTGGTACGATGAGGATCGCGATGAATAGTACGCCGGATACGAGGAAACGGGCGGAGATTAAAGGGACAGTGGTTAGACCTATTCCCAGGTAAAAGGGTCTAGCATATGGGAGGTTCACTTTGATTTATGTAGAGGTTATTAGTTTAGGCTAATAGAGACCTCAATGAAAATGGACTTGCAAATAAGGTACCGTGCGTTTTATAAACATTCTAAAGTTTTAGATAATACCTACCTAGGTACCATCTATAACAGTCATAAGGACGTCACAGTCTTATGATCTGAGCCAATAACGCCCAACTCAACACGAGAATTGCGATAAAGCAGAAGGTAAAAATACAAGCCCATCTTGTACCACGCAATATCGACAGGCATTGCTTTGAATAACTTCGCCAAAATTGCGTCCACCTTTGTATTCGCTTGCTTTGTTCGCATTGTATTCGCCGCAACGCTTCTCTTTGTCGTAGCATGTTATATATCATGGTCCAATCAACAGAGTCTACGTAGTACTCTCTCTGAGTGACCATGTATGAATGCCATATCTTTCAAAGGAATAAAGACCACATACCTCGACATCCCGAAAATACCTAGATAATCTGTAGGAGACCTATCACAGCTATTATTGACAACCTATACCGGCTGCTCCAACCTCAAACATAATAACAAGCGTCGGATTGATCAATACCAATAGTTAGGAGGTAGCTAAAACTCGACAGGGAAAATGAAGTATTTGAAGAGTGCGATTGCATTGCTCGCTGTAATTCCCGGAACCCTGGCGTTTAAAGATTTCAAAGCAATCGAGTTCGAATCAACGGACTGTAGCGGATGGGTAAATCATGCGAGCTTAGGCTTGAAGCCGCAATTCTGGCAAATTCATAGTAAGTCACAGATTCGATATCGCTCCTACAAGGCCTCGCTTCGTGAAAGTCATCGTCCTGTTCACAAGGAAGTTTTCTCATCGAGGATACTCTCAAAAAGTCTTACACGACCCAGCTTGGTACGGAGGACATAGCTAATACCTACGTCTTAAAGTGGATAATACTTCCAATAGTGTGTATACATCAACCACCAACGACGGCATATACCGATGGTACGCCTTTTCAGAAGCGACCGAGCAAGGATGCGATGGTAAGGCTTTGGGCCGGCTCTACAGCGGATGTCTGGGCTTGGGCGTGTTTAGCGAGAGAATACGCTGTATTAGATGGTGTAGTATTTGGGCTCATAACGATCATTCGTGCAAGGCTATAGGGCAAGATTAAAGTATAAGTAATACCTGTTGATATATGACAGGATACCGATGCCATCCTATGAGGTGCTTGGATAGCATAGAAGGGACGGCACATTACGGCTACGGAACGTAACTGCGCATTTCATATGTTTTAAAATTTAAGATATACGATAGTTGATATACGGTATGGAGGTCAGTAGACAATAGATAGAATGCAGCAATACAGGATATATCGCTACAAGGCCATGATTACCCCTTCTCAACGAAAAGGTACATAGATGGCGGCCTAGTACTTCCATCTAATTCTATCGTTCGAATACCTGGAGTTCGCGCCGAGGCCCAAGATCTGATAGTGCAAATATTTTATCTCCACTCCCTTTCGCTCCAATTTCTCCTTGAATTGGGGCATAAATACGGACCCTGCCCTGCTCGATGTCCCTTTGTAGGGCGTCAAGTCGGCTAGTCTTCTTAAGTGGGCGCCACTGCGATAAAAAAAACTTTAGTAATCACCCATGCAAGGAAGGGGTCTAAGGATCATAGCTATGGCTCCGGAGTAACAGCTTCTCAGCCAGATCGACTAGAAAGCTGTGACTCCTCTGACAAACTAAAATAGAAATAAGGAACACATACGGCTGGGTGCCCTGAGTCAAACACGTCGTCCATCTCCTCAAGGGTGAGCCCCGCGGTCTCGTGCGCGCAGAGGGTCATATGGATGGAGGCACAACAGTTGAAACCCGCAAAGATCATATAAACCTTCCAGTTGATGTTCCAGAGCAGAGGTGGCACGGTGAGCGCTAACACCATATTCCAGAGCCAGTTAGATGCTGCGCTGATACTTACAGCCATGGCACGCACGCGCGAAGGAAAGATCTCGGCAGTGTATGTCCATGAAGCAGGACCCCAGGTTGCGGCGAAGGTAGCCACGGAAAGGTAAGAAAAGGCGACGATGGCGGAGGATATAGGGACGTTGTCCAGTACGATCCACGTGATATCGTTGCTACCCTGACCGTCGTTCGGCTGTCCGTAGACGGCCTGTAGAGCTCCTGTCCCTCATGTCAGTATTCAGGGTCCATGGTAACTCCAAAATGGGACAAACCCGAGATGAAGAAAAAACCCGTCATGAAAATGGAGCCGTAAATCAACATGGGGCGCCGCCCGACTTTATCCAGATATACTATTGCTGGCAGAGTTAGCACGACGTTAATCACGTACTGTATCGAGGCTGTCGTAAGGGGAGATCCAATCCGAGCTCCTTCCACTATCACAGGGATGTTAGCCCGAGACTGATCTGAACCGTAGGGAATACTCACTGACGTAGACGATGTAGTACATCATGATGTTCATTCCACATAACTGTTGATTAAAGGCGTTAGTAAGAACTCCTCTATTCGCCTTGTCCGCGAAAAATAATCACCTGCGACCACATCTGCACACTGATGCCAAGGATTACTCGCTTGAAGATGCGAGGTTGAATAAGTGCCCCGAAGCTAGACAGTCCTTCTTCGCGCTCGAACCGCAAGGCCTCTTCAATCTCCTTGTACTCCGCGAGGACCTTGGGATGGTTCACATTGCCGCCGCCGTGGAGGTCGGCCATCACTTTGATGGCCTCTTCCCAGCGGTCCTTCGAAGCAAGCCACCGCGGGCTGTAGGGGAAGAAGAGCAGGCCAATGAAGAGGATGAAAGCCGGCAGCATCTGGATGCCCCACGGGATTCGGAAGGCCGCTTCTGGCTGATTGGGATCGTCTGGACCGCCGCCGACTTGCGCTGCGCCGTATTGGATGAAGTACTGTATCAAAATCCCCCACGTGATGGCCCATTGTTGAAAGGACACGACTCGGCCTCGGATCTCCTTAGGTGCTATTTCGGACTGGTAAACAGGCACAATCGAAGACGTGATGCCTACGCAGAGACCGGAAATAGCTCGGCCGGTGCAGAGCATGGTTACGTTTTGAGAGGCGCATTGTACACTAAACCAGGGCAGTCAGGTCGTCCCAGTGTTAGACTGTAAAGATGAGGGGTGGGCATACATTGAGCCGATAATCCAGAGGACACAAGCTACCTGTAGAGCAACTTTTCGAGAGAACTTGTCTGCGATGAAGGAGCTTGCAAGTGAGCCTACTTATCATCAGTTCCAGTGAAACACTCTCCCTGTCTTGAGCTACTACGCACCCACAAGCGAGCCAGCGGGCATGGACGCAGTGATGCCACCTTGACGATATGACACGGGATTGCCAAAATATCTCTTGTACGCGCTAGTTCCAATAACGCCGCTCATAGAGCTGATATCGAAGCCGAATAATCCACCGCCTTATTGTCAATAATTTCCCAAGTTAGTAACAAAGTGGGCCATTGCGGATAGTTACATGTAGGACTGGAGTGTAGGGACGGACCGATAGCGGCAAAGCCGCATATGAAGTACACATTGCTTGCCTGATACATAAGGTAGATAACAATATTCTACAAAGACTATTCAGATGGCGCCCGAAGAATGTCAATAGCGGCAGGTAAAAGAAGAAGAATGTTTAACTGGTTTGACGCAAGCTTCATTGATGAAATTGATGCCGGTATTGCGATGAAAGAAGTGTTAAGGAAAGCATCTTAGGGCTCGGTCAATGCCCAACTGTAATCATAAATAATAAGAGCTTTCCTGCTACACAACACGGTGCCACGTAGAGACGTGGGGGTATGTAGAGATATCATCCACCAGATTCGGCACATCGATTACCAAGCAACCACTCGAATATCCAGAATCGCTTGCTCCGGAGATGCCGTCTTGGGCAATTCTTGGGTGATAGGTATTCCTAGCCCCGAGGAGAAAAAGGGGCCTCCTTCGTCCGTACTGCATCTGTAGCTCGGAATTAAGGGCTGTGATCTAACCTATCGGCAATCGATATCGCCCAATCCCAGAATATTGAGTTGGGTTTTACATAATAAGATGAACGGATGACTTTCCTTCCGGGGGGGGGTTTGTCGAACGACATCTACCAGACTATCGGTAGAACCTCCCAGGTCTTCGGCTCTGCACCGAAGGTCATTGGGTACACAACTTTAGAACACCTGGCTTTAGACGAAAATTCTTCTCGAGGATGACGAATGGGAAAAGATGCTTACTATAATCATTATGTGTTAATGAGCAGGGAAGCCCAATGTGATCGTAGGGCACTCCCTTTCTGAGCGTGTGAGACATCATAGTTGAGGGCTCCCACAAGGATTATGTCGACAGAGGTTGCACCGATCCACCAGGGGTTTAAACACGAGACTGGCCTTCTGAGAGATCCTGTACCTTTATATCTCGGAGATCTGGTCGAACTAGAGCACTATTGGGTTCATCCTACTGCTTGCTCATAAGTTCAACAACTCCTTGTTACTAAGTTATGAGAAGTCCTGAGAAGATGAAGGTAATTGGGGATCACCTGACACAACCTACAAGTTCCAGTTGAGTGGTTCTTTTCCTTGAGCCGAACACCCGGGATCTCTTCAACAGAAGGAAAGAGGAGGCGAATCCAACTCGTATTCGTTACTGCCCGGTAAGGACTCCGGAATGGTGGTTTTCTTTATTACGGGCCTCACGATCAGGAACACATATCGCCCTTACAGGCAGTAGCTGGGATCAGCTCATATCACATACCGAATATATCATGATCATGTCGAATATCAACGATCTCGAATGCGCACGCAGAGAATCCCATCTCGTGAGCCCGTACCGTTGCGCCCAGTCGTGGGATCCAACCGGCTGGTAAGCCAGAAACCCTAGGTACACGCCATGTTTGCTCCGGCTAGTAGTGTGATGATGCGATACCTGCGTCTAGAAGCTCCGAGAAAAGCACCGGTATCACGCGGGGTTCTGTAGTTTCGGCCGGGAAACTGAGCACGGCTGGTCTTATGTATTTTGATCAGATCACGGAATCAAGACTGAAAGCTCCTCGGAGATATGTGTTCATGTGTCGGGCTAAAGAACTCGTCCGAGCCAAATTACCAACCAGCAGGGTCGAAAAAATGCTGTATGACGGTAATATAAAGATGTTCGTGCTCTTAACTGTGTGTGTCCTTGTGTTTCTGCGAACAAACAGTATCTACACGTTATTTCGGCAACGAAAACGCAAAGACGACACCAAGCCTGCTAACCTCGCGTACAAGTCCAAGTCGCACTACATTGTGCGACAAAGAGCTACATGTCTTCCCCGGGAATTGAGCAGGTAATCGGGTACTCCATTGGATATTCTCGAGCTCCCAACTTCGTTGTTCATCACCCTCCGACCGAGTGGCCAACTCATCATCTGGATAGGTATGCATTACTTGAACCCAATTAGCAATCGGCATGGTACTATGACAGATTGTGACGTGGATGACAGGAGTTAGGCTTCAACAGAGTGCCGTCGCAGCTGTGATACAGGCTTTATCTATCAGAGCTCGTGGTCGGGTAACAATTAGGATAAACATGGGCGTAGTATGGTCACCGTGACACTATCCCGTCCCATTATTCGTATCGTAGCTGTACTACGGTTCATGCAAGCATACCGGGGTAAGTATGAGGGAACGCTCTGAATTTAACCTTGTGTGATATCCTCTCTGTGGCCCGGCATAAAGCCGAGCGCACAGTGAGAAAACGAGTATCGTATACGAGCCACGATCAGCACCAATCTTCCCAACTATGAGTAACACAACTCTATTAAACGAGTAGTGAGTAGGACGCTTCGAATAAGCAAGAATCTGCGAAAATGTCAGCAGGGGGTCGTCGGCCAGACGCCTCGAATTGTTGATTGCGCCCTAGACCGATCTCATTGAATCCTGAGAATCATCAAGTAGTTAGCAGAGACAGCTAGTCTGGCAAATCACGCTCACAATCTCCACTGGAGAGAATTAAAGAAATATAGAAAATGCGAATTCTGATTTTACCCTTGCCACTTGGCTACTCCAGCTAGGTTGGCTGCCGCAATCGAGCAAGGGGTCCTGAACCGTGAGGTCAGAAACTTGAAAGCAACGTAGAGTGTCGAAATACGTTTCCAGCTACTAAAGTACATCATACCATCCTTTCCTTAACGGATGGCTCCTCGTAAGCTCCTGGATGGGAAAGTGCGGTAACAAAGAAAATGGTATCTGTCTTCCGGAACGCCATGTGTTCTCATCGAGTCTCGAGCCTGGGATCAGTGCATTCTCCGTCATGACCAGCCGCCCTAATTAAACGCCAATGAATGCATCGTGAACATATAATTGAAAAGAATTCTCTGGAATCCATACCGCCACTAACAGCATCGTTGGTGAGATATGATTTCCGTCATGAGACTCTTAAAAACAACTCAAATCCTTGCAGAGTTGTCATCCCTTGATTGGACTGCCCTTAATCGGATTACTATTCGTCATAAAGACTGTACCCTTGGTACTGAGGAGCACCCTGTCGTGATAAGCGCTCCAGAAAGTCTCTCTGGACCTGGAAGATGGAATAGTTGCCGCCGAACAAGGGTTCAAGGATCGTGCCATCGCCTCCCCAGGCAAGTGTATCCATACGTGACTTAAGGATCGCATAGGCTTCTGAGAATTGCCTCAGGATTGTTTCGGTGTTCGCGGACCCACCAGCGATGTCGTTCTCAGGGTTGTTGGGGTCTAGAATAGACAGACGATCCATGTTGCGGTAAACGATGTTGCTAACTTGACTCTAAATACATAATTAGTATGTTATATTATTAGGATTGTTTTGTATGACTTACCTTCGGGACAAGACCGGGGGGATTCATCCGAATCGCCACTGTCTTGTACTGGAAACGATTACCGTAGAAATCGAAGAACTCCATGAGCATCTCACCAAGATGGTGTTCGGGAACCATTGAACGGCTCTGGACTTGCGGCATTAGGTCGAGTAGGCTCACAACCATGCAGATGACAGAAAAGCCACCGATACCACCATTGACAGGCTCGTTGAGACCTCTCATTAGTAGGAAATGCTTGATGATAGATACCAGGATGGGCATTGCTGGATACTTCTCCTTCCAATCCAGGAACGTCTTGATGGCCCGATGACCATCCATCTTCTCGAATGAGATGTCAACCTTCAAACTAGTTTTATCATCGGTAAACTTGACAAGAGGGACCTTTGCCCTGGAGATTACCTCGATCTCATTGTTCAGAGGGACTCGGTGGTAGATCAAGTAAGCATGGAGGGCCCAAAGATGACGTTTCTTATCGTATTTGGGATTACCGTGTTTGGTAAAGCTCTCCGAGCAGATGGCGATATCCATGTCTGCAGTAGGCAGATAGAGTCCAGACATGAAGGAACCAAAGGGATACAACTCAGCATCCTTCCATCTCTTCTGGATGAGTGCTCGGAGGTTCTCAACCATCTCACCGCGAACCTGCTCCTCGAACTTGCGAGGACGAACCCATAGATAGAAGTCGACTATCTCCTTATGAAGACTGGAGGGAATTAGCGAGAACCTTAGAAGAAATTATTGGAGTGAAGGGGTGCTTACCGTGTGGCCATAGACGGAGTGTCCCGGTAATCAGTGACGGCCCAAGGACAAGGATTGCCGTCTTTGTGTCGCCATTGTGGCAGAATGTCTCCGGAGGCACGCATCTTGCCCGCAGACTTCAATGACTTCTTCGGTAACTTGATGGTGTCGTCAATGCCGCGTTTGCGATTACCTAGAGACGTAGAAGCTGTTAAATCAATGGGATTATCCTTCTTGCCCTCGGCAGCACGGCTGCGGTCTGTGCTGTCAGAGTAAGTTGCGTGAGGAGCTGGCAAAGAATGTGGGTTGGGTGGTAAAGTTGTTGATGAAGCCCCACGTAGAGTGCCTTGCGCCCTGTTCGTGAAGCTCTGCGACTTGCCGGTCATGCTATCACCACTGTTATCGTCGACACCATCGGTGTCATTGAAATCACACGAAATAAAATCTAACCCTTCAATTTGTGGTGCAGGTTTTTTGGTTTCAGCTTCTACACGTGCCTTGCGGATTAGTTGAACCATATCCTTCTTCTTGCGTGTACTCTCATCGGGAGGGGGAAGTGCAGTGTATGGGTCCGGATTTGACCATCTCGGCACATCCTGTTCTGGCTTTGTTGTTGCATTCGATGTGCGGGCACGTTTCCTCGCAGGCTCGGCTCCATCCGAGTCAGAATTCTCAGAAATATCCATCTCAGTCTCGTCACTATCCGAAAGCTCGTCAACATCTCTATAAGTAACTCGTCCGGCTGCGGTTCCCAACATGAGTTCTGGGTTCTCATCATGCTTCTTGATTAAGAGGAGTCGATCGGATGGCTTCATCTTCTTAAGATCGCGTCGTCCAGCGCCGATATTACGTTGGGAGCGTTGCCGATGTCCACGATCATCATTGCGATGGGGGCGGCCGCTCCGGCCGGCAGTCCTCTCATTCTCATCACGACGCGATTGATGAGGCGCAATTCGTTCGTCGCCGTAACTATTTCTACTGCTATGAGTATAGTGAGCCCATTGCTGAGGGCGGTAATGATCATACTGTCTTGGACCACGTTGATCCCTCTCTCTCGGCCGGTACGAGTCGTAAGGCTCAAGGCCAGGAGGGGCTTCTACGCGAAAAGTGAAATCACCCTGAGGGGGACGATAATTGTCGCGATCCCAATCACGATCGCGGTATCCTCCATCGGTTCGGCGGCGGTCGTCTTGATGAGTTCGGCGCAGGTCGGAATAAGGGCCTCGGAACTGGTACTCGTCTCGTCGGTCTTGGGGGTGATGATCGTTCCATGGTCGCGATGATCCGTTTGCGGGCGGCGAATACGGAGGCGGAGGCGGCGGCGCTCGATCGTATCCTCCGTAGCCATATGAAGAAGGCGGAGGGCCTGACGAGGATGACGACGGCGTATAGTTGTTTCTATACATCGTGGATGAATTGATGATTGATGCCTGTTCTTCCTCGACAATAGGTGGAGAAGATTGGGTTGTAACAATGAAAATTTAAGATGGGCCTAAGGTAACGAGTAGCGCCTCCGTTGTCGCGTAATGCTGATTATGTAATATAAGGTATTCTGTATGGGGGCCCCACCTGCATGTGCTTAGCGGCGTACATTAGGTACATGTAAGTAAGGTACCACACTTACCCACGAGGTCAATCCGGCAGGTACTTATACCAATAGAGACATGGATGTGCTACCTATAAATAAACTAGAAGCGGTAACAAGGAAAAAAAAAACACATCCATTTCCAATTCGCGTATTGCTCAATCTATATGTAGGGCAGACGGTACCTAGAGGTAGGTACATGCGCACATCCCTTCTAAGCTTCAACATTGGCGGTGAATTTCCGATCTCCTGCCAATTGCTCTATTTACGAGAACCTTAGCACTGTACTGTAGAAGAAGAAATCTTACTTTATCTGTCCGTGGCTGCTCAAGGTATCCATAATCGGATGTTTGTTACTTTAACTTCAATTTCCCACCATATTGCTTGCACTAAACGGCGTTTAATGTGCCGCCATGCTTGTGCCGTACGTAGGAATATTTTCCAGCTGGCGAAGCTTCTACGTACATCTCAAAAACTCGGGGATATTGTCTATTGCAACTCAACTAGAAATCTAAGTGAGGCGGCAGCGTACCGAGACCTCGATCTTACTCGCGTTTAAGCCCAGAAATTTTTATTCTAAATACCTACCTCCTAGGTAGCTTGGATTGACCTTTGGGGCCAGAGATTCAACCTAGGCGAATGACGGCGGAATGGCATTTCAGTGGATAGCTCCCGGCAGCAAGCCACCATATCGGACAAATCAGCGATCTGATATCGCCCTGTTTAATCATGCGGGTAATGTGTGTGATCGCTCGTGGACCTTAATCCTCATATACTACAGGAATAGGACAGGCATTAGATGTCGATTATCGATCCCATGAGGAATAAACTAACAGAATAGCAATACGGCAATATGTTCTACCATGCAGAGTTAACTCGTTCTTCTACTGGCCGCTTAATTTCCCTATATTGTCACGGACCTGGAGGCGCCGCCCCCCCGGATTGGTCTCGCGATGTTCTACCTATAAGTGAGTGTATAATTCCCAGCTCGCAGTACCACAGCAATGCCACCAAGGCTCCATGATCTCGCCTTAGTTGTCTTAAGCGTGGACTCGAGAAAACATGAAGGTGCAATCGATTATCCTCGGTTTCGCGGCGCAGGCCTCTGGCCACTCCATCTTCCAGAAAGTGTCCGTCAACGGGGTTGACCAAGGTCAGCTCAAGGGTGTCCGCGCTCCCGACAGCGACTACCCAATTCAGAACGTCAACGATGGCGCTTTTGCTTGCAACAAGGATCTCAAGCATCTTGATAGCACCGTCATCACCGTTCCAGCCGGGGCGAAAGTCGGTGCCTGGTGGGGTCATGTTATCGGAGGTGCCCAATCCGCAAATGACGCCGACAATCCAATTGCCAAGAGCCACAAAGGTATCTCTAGCTAGGAGCATACGGTGCACAACGAGAGGAGGCGTAGCTAATATCATTAGGTCCAATCATCGTATATCTCGCCAAGGTAGACAATGCCGCTACCGCGCAGACGACCGGCCTCAAGTGGTTCAAGGTTGCCGAAGATGGTCTGAGTAACGGGCAGTGGGCGGTTGACAAGATGATCGCCAACAATGGCTGGCATAACTTCACCATGCCACAGTGCATCGCCCCTGGCGACTACCTCATGCGAGTTGAGCTGATTGCCCTCCACGGTGCACAAATGCAAGGACAAGCTCAATTCTACATGGAATGCGCCCAGTAAGATATCCATTTCATACCTACTGAAAAATCATTCTAATTTAGTGCAGGATTCGGATTACCGGCTCAGGGACAAACTCCGGCTCCAACTTCGTTAGCTTTCCTGGAGCCTACAAGGCAAACGACCCCGGTATTCAAGTTAACATCTATGACAACAGCGGGAATCCGTACATGGGTGGCAAAGCGTATAAGATCCCGGGTCCACCAGTTCTCACTTGCTAGTTGCAAGACACGGAGCGGTGTGTGAAGGTTACATCTACTATCTACGAAAGACCATCTTTCGTGTGTCTTAGCAATTTACGCGAAGCATTGGAAGCTAGTTAAATGAAATATAGTAGACGGGGTAGGTCGTACTCGGGGAATATACGTATATTCAATCTCAGCATGTCATTGAGCTGCATCAATTCACCCTATATCTCCTAAGACTACCTGCAAATGGGTTAAGATTTAGAGGCGCACCTGTAATGTAAAGCAGAAGAATATCTTTACTCGATGCGAGGATCTCTCCCTCCCGTACAATGCATTCATTGAAACGATGGCGTCTCATACCCTCGAACACCGAGGTCCACGAAGATGCACAATTCCATGGCGATTAGACAGGTGTAAGTAGCAGTCTAGACAATACGTCAATCTCGCACGTCTTGGACCGTGGGCCTCCGATCTGCGAAATGGAACACGAGTATTGACGGCGTAGAGGAGCACCGATGAACGAGACGCACCTGAGATTGAGTGCGGTTACTCGTTACTAGCGCACCTCCAAGTCTCCCCAAATTTTTACCGCATTCGGTAATAATTAACAACGAGTAAGAGCCTGATTGGATGCATCGAGACATAACTAGAAGGGAAGGGCATCCTGGTCTAGGTACATGATAGCTTCAACTATGTCGCTGAAACTATTGTGAAGACCCCACTGTTTCCATACACAACTCTACTGAAGGTCACAAAGGCGACATCGTCAACTGGACGACGACACTAATAAAGAGGCCTTTTGCAAGATATCCTTTGTCTCCGAATCTTAGTCTTCGACGAGGATTTCTAGAACCCTGTAGGACCTTGAAGGTGCCCGACTTAATGCCTTTCAACTCTCAGCTTATGACCAACTATTCTTTCATCCTGCAAGGCGCGAAACATACGTCGATGGCACTATCTCACAAAGAATACACGTCGTTTTCTTTGTCAAAGTTCCTCGAGGGGTAAGGGGACTATCTCCGTGTTTTGTACTCTAGCTTTAGAGCTAAGGAATCTCGTAAAATACTTCGACGCCTTAGGAACTGGCGATATTCTTTCGGATGTCACTCAATACCTTAGGTAGCTAGCTGTAGGATTATGCTGGGGCTGGAGCTCCAATGCTGAAATTTGGCTTCTAAGGCATAATGTCCCCCTGCGAGGCCCTGGAGTAAAGCTGCTATAGCCTATAATGCCCTAAATCTACCCCGCCACAGGGGGGAAAAAAAGAATCCATATATCTTTCCTAATACCTTTACCAGAGGACAAAACCCCTTTCTATTATTCCAATTAACCATAAACAGGCGACCGCGCCGTCTCCGTAGGGGTATATACATTTAGTGGTAATGTTGGATGGACAAGGTCTATTAATCACTTAATAGAGGTTAGGTGTTGCTGTACAGCAGTGTGGTAACAAGTGGACCCAATTCCCGACAGGTAATGTATGTATAATCTAATAATCGGATTATATATATAAAATGCGCCGAAGCAATAAATGAGAGTAATGGAAAGAAAGAAAGATGCGAAAATATTCGATATGGAAACATGCAGTCATCCATTTTGTGCCTATCTATATCAGATATGCATCGGGAAGACTATTGCTATAATCCATCCTTATTGTCAACCTCTTTGGCTTCGGGCTCAGCCGGCTTGGCGTCCAGAGAGGAACCGTCTACAGTGGCATCCGTTGTTTCCTTCTCGGGCTGCTTCAATGACAACCAGTCCATAAAGATAGGCCCAGCGATAGACAAGGCGCTGAGAGCAACGGGGACGTAGAAAGTTTGCATCACAGAGTCGTTATACGCCTGCAGAACAGCGGGAAGTTGATCAGGAGGAACGCTATTTCTCAGGGCCGTGACACCGTTATTGATGACGGCCGTAGAGTCCACTTCGGGAGCGCTTGCGGCCAGATTTTTAATCAGCTGGTTCTGGAAAACGTTCTGCGCTACGGCCAAGAAAATGGATGAGGAAAGGGTTTGCGTGAAAGTCAATATGGAAATAGCCATGGCCATATCAGTTACCGGAACAGCAACCTGAGCAACGAGCATCACGTTCTGGGCACCTAGACCAGCCCCGGCCGCAAGCAGCACTTGATACCCAAACCAGTATCCAATGGTTGAGTCGACCTGAAGAGTGCTTAGAAGACCGGAGCCGACAGCGGTGATGACCGAAGAAGCAATTAGCAATGGCGTGTACATGCCCAGTGCAGTGGCAAGCCCGCCGCCGACGATAGAGAATATCACCAGGCCAAGAATGCTAGGCAGGTTCATAAGACCAGACTGAGTTGCTGATACACCTTTGACTGCTTGGAACCAAATCGGCAGATAGTAGGAGAAAACGAATAGAGCACCGCCGATACATACGCCATACCACACACCACCTAGAATATTCTTATTCTTCAGAATGCGCAAAGGTACTGTGGCTCGATCCTTCTGCCAGAACTCGACACCCCAGAAGACGACGCCTAGAACTCCAAAAACGACGAATAGAGCAATAATGCGACCGTTGCCCCAAGGATATTCGGCTCCGCCCCACTGTAAGGCCAGGAGCAGGCAGATAACGGAAGGGATGAGGAAGAAGGTACCGGGGAGATCGAATTGCTTGATTTGCTCCTTCCAGGGTAGACCGGGTTGCGTGGCTGGCTTAGCCGGCAAAAAGAGAACCAGGAACAAGACCGTGATGCCGCCTAGTGGAAGGTTGATATAAAAACACCATCGCCACGTTACGTGGTCGGTGAAAGCGCCTCCCAAACTAATGTAGGGGTTAGAATCTGTCTGCACAAGAAAAGATGAGAAATGCTCACAGAGGACCAGCGACACTGGCGATGCCGTGCATGCTCGCCAGCAAACCCGTGTAGATAGGTCGCTGCCGCAGGGGGACGTTTGTCGCTAGAATGATAATAGCGCCTGCGAAAATCCCGGCGGCCCCCACCCCAGAGACGGTTCGTCCGCCGATCAGAACGGCCGAAGATGGGGACACAGCGGCGATGAGAGAGCCAATCTCGAACAAGACGACACCGGCTAAAAACACCCATTTCACTGGATACATGACGTAAAACTTGCCGAACATCAACTGCAAGGCGCAAACAGCGAAGAGGTACGAACTGCCATACCATGCCACATCGTCAAGAGAGTTGAATTCATTGGTGATGCGGGGAATGGCAGTGGCGAGAATAGTTCCATCCTAAAAAGGCAGAAGAGTCAGGAACTCCATCCATGCGCAGAGACGGATAACTTCTGATGAGAGCAACTCACCAGCGAGACGACAAGCATGGCCATGCAGAGGGCAATGGTCAGGAGGACTAGCTTCCAGAAAGAAGGATACTCCTGCTCGGCATCGGCAGCGGCTACATCAACGGTGGGCGCATTCTTCTCTACGTCCTGCACGCCTCGGGCAGCCGGTGTGTCCTCATATTGAGATTTCATAGCTGGTTCTTGACTGTTGGCTTTCTCAAGCGCTGCGGAGTCTCGGACAGTGGAGAGCGCTGAGGCTCCGGTGGCGGTTGAAGAAACGGGGACGTTGTCGGGCGGCCGCATCGCCGCTATCCAAGGCAGAAGAAAGAAAGACAAATCGAGAAAAGCAATGAAAAAAAATTACAACTATGGATCAAACATAACGTCGTAAATTGAGGCGCTCTCCATGAATAAATCTCTATTACCAATGAGTCAGACCGAGATTTGAGGTCTTGGAAATGGGCCTGTGATGTCAAGCAGTAAGCATTTTTGTGGCACTGTTAAGTTCCAGCGTAGAGCGGAGTTGAAAAGGGGGACGAGACGAAGAAATTTGGTCACTATGGTTGCATGGTAATAAGCGAAAATCGCCTCAGCTTATTAACGGCAGGCATTAGGTACCGCTATGCCGATTGGCTACCGTCTGCCCTACAGGGCTTAAGTACTACTTGCCCCTGCATACAGCGGGAACTAATAGTGCTAACTGCCGTCTGGAGAACTGGAGGAACCCCACTATAAACGAGATCTGGCAAAGGAGCAACTAGACGTTATTTCTACACGCGCTACACGTTTATCGGAAAATTTGGAGATTATGGACTGTAGGCGGAATTATCTTATACATAAGATTATTGTAACAGAACGATATTAACCCTTGTCTATAGATGCGTATTCTGACAAGTATTGTAGGTACTTCAGCAACTCTGCCAAGACTTATATATTTCAGCGTACACCGAATATTAGTCAGACCCCCGTCTAACTAAATCATATGCCGCCTACAGTCCCAAGTATGAGGATGGTCTTTTCTAACGACGGTTGACTTAAATACCTAGGTACAGTGCCTATAGTAAAGCTTACTTCGATAAAGGATAAGGTGGTTTTATTCCTTAGCATTTACCAAGTCCTAGGGTAAATCCAGATTATGTTGCCGTAATGCCGCAAGGGTGACAATGGCAAACGCGCCCACTATGACCCTCTGGAGACAAAATACTACATAAAATCTTCAAGTCTTCTGTTCAAGTGATATCAAAGGGGTTTATGTGTAATGACTGGCGTATTCAGAAAGATCAAGAAAAAGACCATCGTTTGATTGATTTTTGGAAAAAATAACTCAAGATAACACGACGCCGAATGCTAGGTAAGATAGCGTCCACTATATTTTCGTAGCAATGGACCCAACCCGGTTTGAAGAAACGCTCATCGGTTGGAGGCCACGGGAAGACACATGGGTGATAATAAGTATCAAATAATAACAAAACTCGTTGGCGCAGCTGCAATAATTGATAATCTCAGTGTCTTAATGCCACAGAGCTAAACTCACGGCAACTTGCGTTGCGCCATGGCCGTAACCACCTAAAATCCTGCTGTGCCAAAAAGCCTTGAGTGGCTCTAACATGGTTCAATTCGAAGGCAGGACAAACAAGGTGGTTGTAGTTTCTAGAGCTCCCACTGGTCAAAGGCCATTAGAACCTCAGGGGGTGTGTCAAAGAGATGACGATACGGTCAGAAAATATTCTTTTTTGAACTATCTTGAAAATAACGTTTCCTCACGCTACTATTAGGCAACTCTAGCTTCACCTTTGTCTGCTTATATTATATTACGAAGTGAGAAGCGTCGGGGTTAGGGTTAGGGTTACATATAGGAAGGCGGGGCATTTGCATGTCAGCATCCTGTTTAAGCCGCTGTTCTAGGTATTTCTCTTTCTTCAGCTGTAGAAGACCCCGTATTGCCATGGAAGCGACTATTTCGTATTAGACACAATGCTCACTAGTAACCAGACGCCCTTAAACTTCAATACTGGATCAAGATCGAGGGCTACCTAGGTACCTAGTACCTATTCCTATATGAATAGGATAAAGTGCCGCCCCAACGAGGCAGCATGTGGTACTCTGATCCTACAAGATATCGTTTACAAGATATTGCTTTCTTCGGTGAGCAGCCCCCGATTTCTATATTAGCGGAAGCGCTGGGAGCTATAATGTGACCGAGAGGTCCCAACCGAGGCGATTCGGGCAGACCGATGTGTGAAAATAATGAGGTGCAGCTAGAGTTACATCCCTCGAAGTGAAGCAGCGCGGCTGACAAGGCTATGGAACGGTGGTCCCCGGAGCGATATGCTACGCAAACCGGGCGACATGAATTACGGCTGTGGTCGCCATCGGTGGTTCTACGGGGTTGAAGTCAATCATCGCTCTGAACCTATTGGATTTGACGACCCGTTAGCAGAGTAACGGTGAACTAAAGAGGGGTGTAGTGCGGTCTCAGTTGTATGGAGGTTCATGCAAGTGAAAGGGTGAAATATCTGCAAGATAGCCTTCCGGAGATTAATATAAATTAGACTGATGCCGACTCCTCTACGAGGGCTACATGTGCAACCACCATACCGTTCACGTACCTAAATGTTGCGATGAAAGTTGGGAGCTTTTTGGGGGCTGTTATATAGAACCCACTTACTGTTAAGTCCTATCAATCCTTCCATCGGAGCTTTTACTAAATCGCGCACAAGGTTTCGTGTATTATTATACCAATTAAATTAAAGACCTTCAGTATGTATTTAGACTCAATCGTTTAATGTGTCTGTGAGATTATTTGAAGGTTCTTGGGAGCTTCAGAGGCTCGGCGGGCTCCAAGGTGGGCTAAATTCAACTATTATCAGGTACCTCTCCGCCTAGGCATTACCGCATCAGGGCAGTAGGCACAGCCCATCCAAACGACCCTCCAAGTAAAATATATCTGCCAAAATATCAGCTTCAGCGATTCAGAGGCACAGGAAAATGAATACGAGGCCTTCTTTATGAGAATATTTATGTATATGCCGGTAGTACTGCCGAATCGAGCGTGTAATGATCCCCCCTCTATTTTGGTGGGGGGGGGGGGGGGGGGGGGTGTTTTGTGTAGGATTAGCTGGAAGTCACCCCTGAGATTCTTTGATTCATTACTTAGCTGCCCTCGATGATATATAAGGGGATCGGTAGAAGGCTATAAGAAGGCAACCATGATCAACGAATTTCAATCCCTACGTACTCGAGGACTATACGTACCTGATGAGACTTTAAGAAGACATAATGGATGACCATGTTTACCTTGGAACTTGGACGAATTGGTCCCGCGGGCCAGTCTTAGGTCGAACGCTCACCACAACAAAGGAATATGGCAATCTTCTTATCGCATTCACAGCGTTCTTCGTTGCTTTTGTAGCTTCTCGCTTCTGGAGGATATCTTGCCTCGTTTTCCACAGGTGGTACTCGACTTCCAAGCCTCAAGATGCAATCTACCATCAACGCCAGATCACTCTGCGCAACTCCCCAACCGCTGAATCCGGGATTTGGTCTTTCATATGTATTTTATACGCATGGCGCCATGCTCCGATGAAAAAGCTACTAAGTATTCTGCCGCCTACATTGCTTGCAGTTGGTTCACTCGTCGCCTTCACAGTTGCCGCAGGGTTTTCTGCCAATATCTCTACTGCTATGGGGGACGAGGTGTTAATTCGGAGCCCTTCTTGTGGAGTACTACCCGGATTAACTACCATACCATACACGGTGCTTGTAAAGAATTACGCTGAAAGATCGAACAACGCAGCAAACTACGCCCAACAATGTTATAACACGGAAGACCCTGGCATGTTAGATTGCAACAGGTTCATAGCTGAACGTCTCCCAACGCAAAAGATCGACTATAATGCTACTTGTCCCTTCGAAGGGCAGATATGTCGCAGTTCTGAGTCGAATATCCTTCTTGATACTGGCTATGTTGATAGCAACAACCACTTGGGTCTCAACACTCCAGAAAGTGTACGATTTGCCTGGAGATATGTTTTGCATTGCGCGCCCTTGAAGACAGAAGGATATACGTCCCATATCATTCAACAAGAAACCAATAAGAGCCTTGTGAGATATAATTATGGTTTGGCGTTCAGGGGGACGAGTGACAACTTAACGCTAGAGGACTACTTATACGAGGTCAACGATATTAACGATCAATATCCATCCATAAGGCTTCACGAATTAGCCGGCTTAAACTTCAGGCTTGTGTAAGGCTCTCTATTTCAAAGCTGGAAAGCTTCGGCTTATTTTGTATATTCAGGCCTTTTACTTCGATTTATTCCCAAGGGCAATTGTGGCCAAACTCTGATTTCGCCCCCCTTCCAGAGATGAGCGAACTAAACGGAGATATTACGATCACATTTTTGTCTGGAGATGGCGTCGTGTTTTCCCAGCTAGTGGAAGATGAGTGGTACCGTGGAACCGACATAGATGGGACATTCTCTAATGCGGCTGCCAATGGAACTCATCAGAAATATCGACCACAGGAGGCCGCATCTCCAATGGGTTGCATAGTGTTAGATAAAACTGCAGAATCAAGATTCAGATCATTGTATTGAAAATTCTGTTTTCTGGAACAGACAACAGATGCAAACGAATATAATTCTTCAAACGCACTCTCTGGTGGTGTCACGTGAGTGACACCACCAGAGAGGGTAGTCACATGAAATCCACGTGACTATCTGACACATAGAGAGGTGGCAGTGGTGTAACTCAGCTTATCCACCAGGGACCGGCTGCGGACCGTTGACTGGGAGTCTTGATGCTCTCTATGGTGCTGCTCCCTTGTTTAACATGACCGTTGAGGACCTAATTCCGGATCGTCCCTCTTCACCTACGGCGATTGGAACGCAATTGATTTGGCCTGCCTTAATATTCCTTGCAAACCCTCACCAGATACGGTACGCGCTGGTGCATCTCGGTGCTAAATCATTGATATCCCAGTCTCAACTTAATAGCGGCATACAATTAGGCTTATCTACGAACCAGTGGCAACTTGATGTCATACACTGGTGGAACACAGTTCTTGCATCTATTCAAGTATCGTATATCGACACCGCCCGAGGGTATAACGACCCTCAAGTAGACCCATTCAAATGGCTCCCTCTCAATGGGGAAGAGCAAAAAATGTGTGAGAGTCAGGTATTCTGTTTTACAATCTAATTCATTGTTTACCCTTGCCCATAAGATACCGTTGCACTGAAGGAGTACAATCGCTCTAACATTCCGTAACATAGAAAATAAGGAGTACGGCATACACCTCCTTCAGCTTGTTTGGAATATATTTCACATACGTCACAGGCGCCGTCATAATAACAGGCTCCTATGTCCTCGAGCCTATTTTAGCATGGCTTCATAGACGTCGAAAGTATAGACAGTACGAACATCTCGAGTGGGTTAGCAACACGAGTTTACAGTTGTATCGACTAGCAAATGAAAGCCTCGGATTGGGAAAATGGTCTGACTCTATAGAAACGGTTCCAGTTACAGACTGCGATACCAATTTAGCATGCCTTGATATCACAGACTTGAATCATCCTATTTTTGTTGATCCGGCCGATAATGTTCAGACACCCATACTCGAGCAGGATGATCAGGAAAGCGATGGGGAGCAGGGGGAGGGTGGCTCAAATGGAATGGCAACAGGCAATGTTGCGCAGAGCCCAACCTCCGGTACACAAGTCGAATCGGATTCTAGAAGGTTATCCCAAGTCGACGAGAGCAACGTCAGCCTCCAATCCATTATTGAAGAGAGCTTCGTAATAGATGGGGGAGACCAGCATTTAACAGAAAGTATGGCCCGTGCGCCTCGCATCCTTCCGCAAAACTCCACGACATTAGAGTAATGGCTATTGACTCGGGGGGATTGGTAGGGCAAATAATAGTTGATTGAAACTTATGGCTATGGACATGGGTACCATGTTATCTTCTGCTTCCTCGCAATTACGATTTCGTAGAAATTTCTTCAATAAATTATTAGATAAGGAGTTGGAATCTCGCGAAAACCTTTAGATGGCTCCTAGAAAATATGCGAAGAGACGTACCTAGGTACATTTTCTGTCTGACGAATCAGCGTTCAGGTTTCTCCACGCGGGGTTGGGGGGCGATGTCCCTTTTTCTTTCCTAGATCCGGTTGAAATGTGCTTATACAAAGTGGTTACTGTTCACTTTAAAACATCAAGAAAGAAAATTAATCATTCACTATACTGATAGGAGAAAAGATATTCGGGGATCTTCGATGGATCAGCATAACCGACCTGATCGTGACATATCTATAAATAGGTAGATTTAGCTTTAAGGTTATTACTTCATTGGGTCGCCTCGTAAGTGGGCCCCTAGTCGACTAACCAGCCAAGCGACAGAAACAAGACCAAATAACTAAATGGCGCTGATAGACACCGATAATATTTGAGCCCTATTAGCTGAGGCTCCGTCGAGAACTGTTCCATAGGCATCCAGCAGGATTCCCGTATTATAATTACACACGACCTAGGCACCTGGATATAGTCGTAGATAGATACCATAGTACCATGACAGCTGAAAATAGCTTGGGGCTCACCATACCCCCTGAGGGGACTAATACCCAAACAGCTTGGCTTCTTCAGCTGAGCTCAAGCTCTATTACCGGGCGGTAAACACTGTGCAGTATCTCGAATAAGGAGGTAGTTCAGCCCAATGAAACGGTTACACACTGGCAGTATATAAAAATAGAATCCTTATTGATCAATCAATCTCAATCACCCATCACTCCCCGTACGTAAAATTAGGTAGGTAGGTATCTACAGTCGTCGGTAAAGATGCCCATTAAAGCTCGCTAAGAGGTAGATAGTCACATCACACCGTGTGTAGAGCCCATTTCTACAAACGATAACTTAATTCCTCCAGATTTAAGGGGTAGCGCCGCAACACTCCAAATGTTTTTAGGGACTGATACTATCTATCCATCTGACTTAAGAGAAAAGGGATCCCATTGAAATATCTAGTACCAGTAACTTGAAATTGTATAGTGTACTTCGTGTTATGTAGGCCGAGAGCCTTTAATTTAGGATCCAGGGCCTTGGCTGATATTGCTGATCTCAGCACAAGTCTCGGAGGTTTTCCTACTCGCTCGTTCGCACTAATTTAGGGAACCCATGCTGTAGAGCCTCAAGTATTCCGTCATCTATCCGAAGCTCTTAAAATGGATCCCTCTAAACTCGGCCTACAAAACCTGACCATGTCTGTCGATCAACGACTCTCGCTCTTGACTAACTCCTTTTAAACTTTCTTAGGACATATCTAATTGTGAAGGAGGTTTTAACACTTATTCACAATTTTATCAAGATGTTGTCCAAGTCAGTCTTATCGGCAGTCCTTGCCTTAGCTGGGACTCAAGTTGCTACCTGTATACGTAAGACTCCCATCGATTAATGCTCAATTAACTTACTGATCATGATGGTAGCGCTTGAGTCCTCCATCGAGTCAGCGCAGCCTAGTAAACGATGGCTTGAGAGCGGTAGCAAGGTTCGTGGTGTTAACCTCGGATCCCAATTCATTATTGAGCCATGGATGGCCCATGATGAATGGCAAAGTAGTAAGTGGTTTCCTTCAAGTCTACGTACTGAAACACTATTTATCTTAGGAAGAGTAACTAATATAGTATCATAGTGGGATGTGGAAACGCCAACGACGAATGGCAATGTGTTAAAGCTCTTGGGCAAGAAAAAGCCGATGCCGCTTTCAAGAAGCATTGGGACACATGGACTACCCAGGATGACATCTCGCAGATCAAGAGTCTAGGCCTCAACACCGTGCGTATTCCAGTGGGCTACTGGATCCACGAAGATCTCGTAGCCGACGGGGAGCACTTCCCACGAGGCGGCCTCCATTACCTCGACAGACTTGTTGGTTGGTGTGCTGACGCTGGCATCTACGTGATTATGGATCTCCACGGTGGTCCCGGAGCACAATTTCCTAACCAGCAATACACCGGCCACGGTGTCAGCAAGCCTGGGTTCTACACCGATGATAACTACGAGCGCGCATACAAGTTCCTCGAGTGGATGACCGAGAGAATCCACACGAACAACAACTACCGCACCGTCGGAACCTTAGAAGTGATTAACGAACCCGTCCATGCTGGCGATTACCCGTCTCAGGCTGCGGACATGGTGGCCAACTACTATCCCAATGCTTGGACTCGCATTCGCCAGGCCGAAGACAAGTTGAACGTGGCCGCAGACAAACGTGTCAACATCCAGATGATGGTATGATTCTCACTCGCTCTCGTGGACTTACTCGTGTATGCTGACGTCAACTTTAGGACAAGTCGTGGGGCTCCGGTGACCCCAGCAGCCACCTTCCCGATAAGACACTTGCGCTCTACGACGACCATAAATACTACAAGTGGGACGGCTCCGTGAAGACAACCAAAGATGGATACATCTCTGCCGCGTGCAATGACAACCGAGGCGGTAACAATGTCATTGTGGGCGAGTGGTCGCTTTCCGTCGCCGACTCAGTAGAGTCTAACAATGAGTTCGGAATCAAGAACAGGCCCGACCAGGTCGATTGGTACAGGAAATACTGGGCTGCGCAAGTACAGACCTTCGAGAAATCAGGGGGCTGGGTATTCTGGGCATGGAAGTGTAACTGGATTGGCGGCATGGACGAATGGCGATGGTGCTACAAGTCAGCCGTCGCCGCCGGTGTCATTCCTAAGGATGCTGGAAGCGCGGCTAGTCTTAGCCCATGCTAAGTCGGCTTAACGTCATCATGCTCAGCAAATCATATCTAAGATTCTTATTCTGCCTGTATTTATTCTACTTTTCTCCTTTGAGTGTCCATCTACTCACATGTACATATATTCCTAATGAATGTTATTAACATACTCATGAGCTTCCCCATATAAACGTACCTATCTATATATAGTAAGTCAAACACCCATTAAACGCCCCACCTTAATGTGTATCATATTAAAAATAAAGCTATTTAAATCAACACTTTTATATTTAAAGCTAAATATTTCTATTAAAATTAATTTAAATTATTTAATTTTTTATCTTTAAAATAAATAATATAATCTTTTTCTTTAGTTTTTTTTAACTTTTTTAAAATTATTAATTCGTTATTATTATTAAATACTTTAATTAAATCCTTTATTAATTTAATCTTTAATTAATATTATACCTTTTAAACGTTATATATATTAATAAACATTTTATTAAGATTAAATATAACTTTTTTATGCTTTATTAGCTTTATTTTTTTAAGCTTTATTTTTAAAAAATCATTTTAAGTTATAATTATTATAATTTTAATAATTATATTATTAAATACTTTATTTATTATTAAATAAACAAGGTTTATTAATTACTTAATAAAGGTATAATGTTATATAACTTTTAATATAAATGTAATTATAATTAATTACTTTATAATATATGTTTAATTTAATGTAAAGTAGTTTTATATACGTAGTTATAAAGCCTTTAAACCTTAAGGTTATATGATAAGGTTATATAATTGCGATTTTAACATTTATTTTCTTAAATAAAAAATATATAATAGCTTTATTAAAAAATAACTTAATATTAATAAGGTTTTTTATTAAAATATTTATATTTTATAAATTTAAAGGTATTATTAATATAATAAAAATATTATTTTTTGTAAAATTAAATATTAAAAGCTTAAGAAAAAACGTTAAAATTATTAAAGGATATTTTATATAAAGTTAAACTATTAATAAATATCTTAAGATTTTATTTTAATTTTTAAGAAAAATTTTAATAACTTATTAACTTATTTTAATATTTTTAAATATAAAATATTTCTTTTATATAATTTAATAAATCTTAAAAAATTTTTATTTATTTAAATTATTTTTAAAGTATAAATAATAAATATATATAAACTTTTAATAATATCTTTTCTTTAATAATAAAAATATATTTATATTAATAAATTATAAAATATATAATATATATATAAGAAAAAATATAAGTTATATTTTATATAAAAAATATTTATATATAAATTTTAAAATAATATAATTAATATAATTATTTAATATAAATATTTATTATTATTTAAAATCTTTTAATATAATTAATAATATAAATATTTTTTTTAATTATTTTAAAGTTATTTTATTAAATGTTTAACCGTTAAAAAATATAATAAATTTTTAACTTTTATATTATATATTATTATTATTATTAAAAAATTATTATTATTATATATTAATATTTATATATATAATAAAAAGATTTAAAGTTTTTTTATTAATATTAATATATTTAATAATTAATATTTAAATTTATTTTTTATTATCTTTAATAATTAAATATTTTTTATAAGTGTTATTTATTATTATATTATTATCTTTAATACTTTTTATAACTTTTATTTTATTAATATTATATTAATATTTAAATGGTATTTTAATTATCTTTAAGATATATAATTAATTAAAAAAAATATTAATATTTTTAATATTAATGTTATTAATATATTTATAATTAATCCTTTTTAATTAAATAACTTTAAAATTATTATATTATATAAAATAATAAATATATTAATTTTTTTTAAACTTATTAAATTAATTAAAATAAATAAAAAGCTTTAATATAACTTTTTAAAATTAATATATTATTAATATATAATTTAAATAACTTAAAATAATAACTTAATTAATTAATATTTTTTCTTAATAATAAAATAACTTTTAAAAAAACTTTAAATAATTTTTATATATAAATATATTAAGTATATAATATTATAAATAAATTTATTTAATAAAATATTTTTTAAACACGTTTTAAATTAACTTACTTTATATAATATTATTTATTATAACTATATAATATAATTAAACTAAAAAAATAAGTATTTTAAAAAGTTAAAAAATTAAAGAATAAAAGAATAAGTTTAGTTTTTTAATTAAATAGGTATATGTTAAGAATTTATAGGAAAAGGTTATAAGTCTTAACGCGAACACGTTGCATATAATAGGTGGTGCGCATTAGGGTAGGGCGTTTGACGGGTGTTTGACTTAGTAGCCGACTCTAAGAAAGCAGAGAGGCTGTATTGACGTCATTGTGCCTTTTGATAATGTAAAAGACTTGATTATAAGGCCCTTGTTATGAAAGGTCTACTGGAGCTTTCGAAGGGTCGAATACAATAAAGACTGCCATGATGGCTTGGGAAGGTAGGAGGGTCTGGAAAGTCTTTGTTAGGATAAAAATATATTGGTATATAATTGGCGAATGTTCCCCATGTGTAGAGACGATGTATCTATACGTTTCTCGTCATCCGAATCCCAAGACTCAATCTACTGCCCCAACTTACTGCAGGTAGGTAAGTTTTTGTATTTGCGAACTTGGGAATTTCCAGCATGTACTTAATGTAATGTAACTCAGAGTTAATACCCCCTAGCACTGAAGCAAAGGTGCTCTAACACCCTACTTACGTTGGGTAAAGCACATCATCGGTTTAAAAATGTGTAAGAAAACCTTTACACATTATATGCACCATGATGCGCGAATCCCTATAATCACAGACCTCAAGAGTGATAACCCACCAGTCTATGCTGACACGCGGCATACACGATGGCACCAGTGCGAGTTAACTCGACCACCACCAGGTACATGGATGCTCAACAGCCCATACCCACCATGCATGTGCCATAGCTGCTGTGTATGTATTACTGACATTGACTTCTGCTCAGAATTCTGTGCAGAGCTGGCTTGTTATGGGATAGAGGACCCCTATGCTGAAGATTGTAAGCCAGAAGAATGTATATACTTCAGGCTCGAACAGCACCATGTCCAGCTTGAATACTTAGGACAGCCGGAGGCGTATTCCGTTAGCATCCCAGCAACCTGGCGCGAGGACATACAGGAAGAAGAATGCGATTGGTCACGTTTGTTCAATCGCGATCAGGCGGAACTTGGAGACTGGGAACTACGGTTATTCTCGGAATACGGAACTCTGTATTTGCTCGAGCACGATGCGAAGACACATTTCTCCGTCTACTGTGACCTTATTAAACTATGGCCACCAGGACATCCTAACCTACTCATCGCAGAGAGAAATGTGGAGGAAGCACAGACTAAAGTGATCATGTGTAAAGAATCCATTTCTGGACTCATTGATTGGGCCCGGGCTTGTCCCTTTGCACCAGAACCAAAGTTTATACCTAATTGGCAGGTGCGTATGCGCAAATTGAAGGACGAGGTATACAAAGAGTAGGTATCGTCATCTCTTTTATGTACGTCGACGTCCTTAGAACAATAGAGTAGCTCCACTGAGCTGGTTCCTAGAATCTTTCTAGCGTGCGTTCCTGTTATATGATCATTGTTCAGATTGTGAAAGCTTTGTGATGGAAAACAAAGGAGGCGAGTTAGATAGGGTATGCGTGTTAAGACTTTGCCGTACTAGAGAGAATCTTCTCGTGTTTCCTAATTAGGTCGGTATATAAACCGTGATATTAATAGAAGGAATCATACCCAGCCAGTACCAGCACTGGTCCCAAATAAGCTTACATAATAGATAGTATTGTGTTTTTGGTTACCCTGGGATATAGATGAATCTCTAAAACAAACTACCTAAATATAAGGGGAAAGGTATATGATTGTAAATGATAGTGGCCGGAGTAATACGACACTGAGAGCCTAATATCCCGGTTTGGCACTTTGACCATTGCATGAAAGTCGGTGTATCGTTCGATATTACATCGAACGATGGTTATTGTTACACCGCTGTTAGAATACTGGCTACCATCTACCGAGTGAAATTAGGTACGCAGCGCCGGCCTTCATGTAATGAACAAATAATGGTCTTCGTTGCTTGTAATCTGTGGGCTCGGCGAGAACCGGATTACCTTGAATGGCAACGAAAGCTGCGGCGAGGAGCTTGAGCGATATCCACGTACGTGATCTGATATAATCGTGAGTCCGATAGAAGCTCCGTTTGGCAAGATTTTGTTGCTATTTTTGGATTTTACCCGTCTGGTAACCGGTATGAGAGTCTTTACGGTTGTTTATTGTTTGTGGTGTAACCACTATAGTCGAGTTACTTATCCCTGAGTCGCCGACATCCTAATGTGTTAACTATTACCGTGACAGGAAAAGTAACGCCGCTTTATCGTACTTGACTGTTAAATGAGCTTACCCAATAGAAACGATCAGACGCGACGTACTGGCTGAAGTTGGGAATAGCGACTTGTCCCACTGCCTGTAAGGTATAAAGGGCCCACACCGAGCTGCCCAGCACGCAGATTCCAGGGAATAGTCGTCGACTTAAGGCTCTTAGATCGATCAATAGATTGGTGGAGATTCCTAGTCGGATAGCCGCTCTGTCGGCTATTAGCCGTGTCCCACTGACCCCTGTCATATCCGTGACCCCTAATTTCATGGACAATATAGAGCTCGAGTCTATACAAAGTTTCACAATTAAATATCGGGACCTAGATCATATCAAAGTTACCGAAAGCTTCTGTATTGTTGAGGATACTAGAATAACTAGGTAGTTAGCGGATTGGAAGTTCTCAGGAAGGCACCCTTCTCACCCATTATGCCTCCCAGGCGTTTGAAGGCTGAATTGAACTGATGTAAAAATGTGGCGGCAAGGCGTGCTCAGAACCAATATTAAACAGACCATGGTAGGGCAAAGAATGTGCTCAACCCGGTCTGCAGCGAGAATTCGTGTAACTTGTTTTGAGGTTACTTTTTGCCTTCAGGTCTGATGCACCCCGCAGATTTTCAATTCGTTAGGGGGGCTGGATAAATTGCACAATTTCCAGATATCCAATATGCGGCTCCCCGGCACAGTATATTATTTTAAATCTGTTACGTACGAGATTCGTGTCTTTAAAACGACTCGAGGTTCCAAGAGCCAGGGGCTCGTGCGTAAGGTAGTTGGTGCCGTTGGTTCCATGAGCTGCGGGCAAGGGGCCTGCATTTCAGCATTTCAAGTTTCTTCACTGGCGGCGGCCCGGAGATGGCCGCTAAATTGGGCGATGGCGCTCTTACCATAGTAGTACAAACAATATGGATGAAGGATGACCACTCTCGAGAATGGTAAATATCGATATCGTTTTCAGAATGATCGCCATGATCGTTCTTGGAGTTGTATACTCGAAAATAAAGTGCTTAGCAGACATGCACCATTTGGCGAATTGATCGGCGGGCAATGATCTGATCGTCGGTGGGGAGAAAAAGAAGCTTAAAACTGACAGCTGTGATCGTCAGGTCCCAACTCTAGCCGAAGTTCGTTGAGGAAATGAGGTTATCTCGTTCTTAGAACGCCATGACATCATCGGGGATTTAATAAACACGCTTAATGCCACGTCGGCTCTCGACTGCCGTGAAAATATGGCCCTCTCCAAATCAGTTACTGGTAAGGTTAATTCCCGACGTAGGCTTTGTCACAATTGCGTCTCAGCACGCAAAGTCAGGGGTAAGGGGCAAGAACCAATGAGGACACGCGCCACACCACCATTACCGCGATAGATATTTAATATCTTCTACCACGTTGTTGCCTATCTCCCGCGAAGGCTATTCCGAGATCGTAGACCTATCTTCGGCTTCCGGACATAGTCTCCGTGGGTGAGCAGCAGAGCCTTCTTAGTCATCCAATGAGAAGACCTCGCCATGTCTTATTAGCAAGGGGCTGTATTTCCGGCTGTTGATATTGTTGATATATATTAAGATACCCCATTAAAAAGGTAAACAGGTGAATAGTGATGAACTGTGTTTTCTGGGAGAATCGACGTCATCTCGCAGCATTGCATGTCCAGGATCTTTATGACAGTCGTTGGGAAGATTGCTCGGCGGAGGAGGAGGGCGAAAGAGTGTATGACAACTGAGACCTCAGCGAAGCACGTAATTTCGACCGGCAATTAGCTTCAAAGCGCATCGAGTGCGTCGTGAGAAGCATAAATAGAGCCCTTCGTCCCCTCGAAAATCATGTCTCCTTTTGTTCTTCGCCAGCGGCAGCATTAGATTTGATAGATTCGGCACAATCCAACTACTCTATCTTTACTCTTCTAGATCTCAGAAGCCCTACTTCGCTTCATTTTCAATATGAAGGCCTCACTCTTGACCCTCTTTGCCTTTGGCGGCTTCCTTGCCACCAGCATCGCTAGCCCCCTTGCTGTTGACACCAGCGTGGAGAAGCGTCAGGACATCGATGCGATTGAGACTAGTCTCGAGGCTCTCTTCGCCCAGATCCAGGAGCAGACCGCGAAGATCAGTAAGTTATAGTCCATCAAAACAATCCTAGCAGTGTTCTAACAAGGAGCTAGACGCTACCCTGACTCCGGTTCAAGACGCCGCCCCTGAGGCCGACGCCCAGGTTGCCGCCGATTCTATTGCTCCTCAGCTAGAGACTATCGGAGAACTCTTGGACAAGTCCGTCAGCATCGCCAAGCGTGCCATCGTTGAGAGTCGATATGTCAAGGAGGACATTTTCAAGACCGTCTCTCTCATCCTATGGGAGTTGCTCGGTACTGTAAAGTTCATCCTCATCAAGCTCGGCCTTGGTAAGACCGACATTCGGAGTTCGACTTGAATACGGAACTAACGGTATAACAGGCCCTGTCTTAATCCACTTGGTTCCCTTGATTCTTGCCCTCGTCAAGCTACTCAAAGCTCTCGACAAGGTCGTCGATGGTCTGCTCATCGCCGTCAAGTTCATCGTTGATGATCTTCTCAAGGCTGTCGGCCTTGGCCTTCTAGGTCTCCTCCCCTAGATAATTAAGAAGCAGCTCTTCTGATTTGAAGGAGTAACTGATTGAATCAATTAAAAACTGTGGAAAATGGGGTTGTGGACGATTTCTGGTCGTTGACGTCGATATACATGTTTGGCGTCCTAGGTACATCACGCTGATTTATTTTCTCTCAATAATTGCGGCACGGACAAGAGCTTCTCGGTGGTGGTCCTGAAGTAGCCGAGCAAATGTGCTTTAGGTTAATGAGTAATGAAAAATACACACGTTGCCAACACTGATAATGTCTCTTGGATGACTTCCCGTGCACATGATTTGGTAACTAATGAGACCCGATACAGGCCTTACTAAATATGAGGAAAAAGATGAGGATTTAGCATTGACGTTGAGACTTCGCGGGATGAAGGATGGGAGGGTTGAGATAGCGGGCTTGGCGGGGGGCTGCGACAGACAGGGATGCCCTAAATCATACCTAATGACGCCATGTAATTGGTTGATGACTATAGTGAAACCCAGTATCCCCTGATAAGGAGATCGTCTTGAGGCTCTTTTACCTTACCCAGGTTCGATGCCCCATGGTCGGCCAATGAGATAAGAACGCTGTCGTAACCGAGGAGGACGTCCGGGGGAGCGTGTAACTTCCTGGTTGAGTCTCAAACCAAAGCCCACTCGAGATGAGACGAAATACCTAAAATCAGTCATGGTGAACATCTGACAGTTCGGTTCTCGGATGCGCCCTCCGAGGGTGTTTCTCAGCGGATACGCTGGCGATAAAAAGCACGAGGGATCCCCGTCTAAACATGATCGACGTTCTCCCGTTCATCACTCACTTCTCACTTTCTGATATCGTCATCCTTCTGGGAAGGGGTCTTCTTTTCGTTTCTTTTACCTACCTACTCGTTCGTTCTTGTCTGGCACTAGACTTCGCTTCTCTGTCGATCGTTCTACCTTGTACATACCGGCATTAATACCAATAATACACCTCAACCTAACAACATGCGCGCCTCGCTCCCCATCGCCGCAGCCCTCGCCGGCACCGCTGCGGCATTACCAAAGATCCCCTTCGTCGCGTCAAGCGCAGTGATCCCACTACAAAACACGAATACTGCCGCCATTAGCGCGCGGCAGAGCACCAACCAAGCGTGCTTCGTAATCGGCTCCAAGACGCTACCCCAGGAAACAGCCGACATCGCGGCGGACCTAGCGTCGACCGTAACGTGCGACAACTCCGCGACGACCATCGCTAACGTGCCGGACGTAACATCTGGATCGACGACATTCTCGTCCATCGACTTCAGCCAGTCGAGCCAGACGCCGCTGCAGTTCGCGTTATCTCAATTCGCGACAGCGGACCCGCTCGCGGACACCGACCTGCAGACCTTCCAGGACATGCTGAACGTGTACCAGGCGACGGAGGCGGGGATCCGCAGCGTGGGCGGCTCGCTCGCCATCAAGGTGCCCAAGTTCTTCCTCGAGATGCAGGTCAGCCGGATCCAGACGGCGCAGGGCAACCCGCCCACGGCGGCCGGCCTGCAGGTCGACCATCTGCGGGACAAGGTGCTGAAGAACGCGCCCAAGGAGGCCCAGAACTTGCTCGACCAGGTTACGGAGCTTGCGACACAACTGAGTTAGAGAAAACGTGTAGTGCTATGCATGAGGGGACCTTTGCGGGTAATTCTGCAATATCTGCAAGGCGTTGAGCCCTAGCTAGTTCGAATTGACGTTTATCTATAATCAGGAATTTCATGTGAAGAGAGGCATTGCTCCAAGACCCGTTTCCATCTACCAACGCCCGCGTATGCAACTCTATGTCTATGCCCGACTGTATACATGGATTAAATATTTGGTGATAACAAGTCGTACTTAACACATCTCTCCACCTGTGTAGAAGATTAGTATCATGGTGAGTATTGGGAGAAGTATATCAAACTTACGTCTTCAATGCTGGCTTGCATGAACCTCCTCGCCTCCAATCCTGCCCAGACGAAGAACATGGAGAAATCGCCGCCTTTCATCATCTCGGCTCCGCTTTGCGCACCTAATTGTCTGAGGATTGGCAGTGAACTGCTCAACAAGTCCACATTAGGATCGAGACTGCGTCCGATACCTTCTAGAAGCAAAATGCTGATCACTACGTTGACAAAATCGCCTTCTAATCTTACATGATGCTGTCTAACCATGTCGAGGACCTGCTGCAGAATATCGCCGATCTTAACGTTACCCAGAGCGAGCGTAGAGCTTTTCACATTCAAAACGAGGTGTTGCATCTTGAGAGCGAACACTTCCTTATCGACGACTGCATCGGGCTGTCGGCAGCGTTCGCACATCAAATGACCGGCTTTATATCCGTCGAATTCAGCGACGGCACGGAAGAGGTCTAGAAAGTTGCGACGATTTGTCGCGTTAAGCTCTGTCACCAGACCCGTGTCGATGAAAATCAGCTGCGGTCTAAAACCTTCCTCGTCAATCTTTTTCAATTCTGCCTCCCAAGCTGCAGTGTCTTTCCGTTTGCGGAACGGTCGAAGCCGCGCGAGCACTTTCTCCGTAACGTCGGCCTGTTCTTCAGGATGCGGCTTTTGGCCGTTGGTACGCCGAAGGCTGAGGCCTGGTTGATCGGCTTGATAGAAGCGAACCATGATATTACCGGGGTGCAAGTCGGCGTGCACAAAGTTATCTATAAGTAACATGCGCAAGAAAGCGTCAAGACCTTCTTGAGAAATATCTCGCTGGAAAACTCCGCCTCCATTCTGCAAGAAGTCCTCTAGGGGGATGCCTTGCGCAAATTCTTCGATCAAGACCTCCCGAGTCGTGAATTCCAGATATGGAAATGGAAACCAGGCGGTCGTACGGTCTTTGAAGTTCCTTCGGAATTTGGCTAGATTGGCGGCTTCAATACGCAAGTCGAGTTGTAGCTTCATCATCTCCCCGAATTGGGCAACCTCATCAGGTAGAGACAACCACTCGATAGTGGGTATCATGTTGAGTGCTGAAGCGAAAAAGTGCATGATGCGGAGATCACGTCGGACCGTTCGCTCAACTCGCGGATGTAGAACCTTTATAGCTACATATGATGACGGAACCCGCTTCGGCATACTCTTCAGAACAGTGTCTACTTTCCGACGGACGTTCCGCCGAAGGTTGCTTCGAGTCTCCAGAACATCAACATCGCCCGGTGCTGCTAGATCTGGTTTCAATTTCGCCTTGTATACCTGCGCAATCGCACCAACACCCAAGGGGTTCTCGTGGAATTCTTCGAAAATGTCTTCAAATTTTCTTCCATCGAACGCCTTTTCAACTATTCGCATTGTGTCTTCTAGGGAGTGCGCAGGGGCATTAGAATGAAGTTTAGACATTATATCGCACATTTCATTAGGGAAAATATCAGTTCTCGAGGCCGCCCATTGGCCGAGCTATCAAGAGCATGTGTTAGTTTGGTGTCATAACGCGACGACGTAAGGATTGGCACACCTTGATGAACGCTGGACCAGCGGCCTCCATGGTCCTCACAAGGAAATGGTACCACCATAGTGTACCGGATCTCTCGTTATCGCGACTCGGCTGGCGACGTCCAATCCATATAGCCGGAACAGTCAATATGACCGGGATGAATATGAATACCAGTTCGACGAATCTTACGCCAGTGCAAAGAGGTTCCCAGAAATAGAGGTCCAAGAAAATAACCAATTCGCGTCCGAAGCGGTACAGTCCTCTTGCATCATCATCGACGGTCTTTTTTAACTCGGCTCGCGACGCTTCAAGCATACGGGCCTCGGCCGTTTGTTCCGTATCTCCATCATTTTTCTCAGACAATGTAACGAATGCTGCTGTGCCGAGAGCTATGTTAGCTGTAGCTCTGAGTATTCTACCATTGAATCGAGAGCTCCGCCACGGGGAAGGCCCGGGAAGCCGGAATCGGAATGTCGAATGCCGTCGAGCGAGGCTCGTGGTAGTTGTGGGAGCTTTAGAGAAGCAACGGCGAGCGCTGAACCGGCCAAGTAAGATGACCGGTCGCATCTCTATTAAAATGTATAATTATAACGAGGGAGGAGGATATATAAGCATGATGGGCGACACTATTTACCGTGTTAGTCAGTTTTACAATGCTGCAGCAAGGAACTGTTCACGCCATTAACACATGCAAGAAAGAGTATTGATGGTGTTGAATCTTGGAGGATCGCGCGGAAACATCTGCAAGGAATGTGACGTAGTACATCCAAATTCAAACCCGAGACCGGCAAATTCCGGCTCTGATAGGTGGATAAGGCAAATACTGCATTACCTAATGCAACGAAGTGTATAGTAGAGTGCGTAGAGTGGGCCACTTTAACTTCCCGCCTTGTGCCGGCTCCATGTTCCCACCACTGACTCAGCCTTTAGAGAACCCGAACCCAACGCGGCAAATTAAAAAAAAGTTCACAAGCCAAAGACGAGAGAACCTACGAGATAATCCTCTAAGAACGCATAATTCGACTTTCGCATCAAATTTGGTCATTTGTATCCTCGAATTATCCTATAATCCTTCATACCTTTCCATCCAACCAAGTTCAATCGCAAGCATGGGTTGGTTCTGGGCAGACGGCCCTCAAACGAAAGTCCAATCCCAGCCTCTATCGCATCATACATTTGCCTTATCTCAAGATGGAGCACGGTCACCTCCTGTAAGTCGGCATGGGATCTGAATATTCCACGTAGTCCTAACCGTAGTTGATTTTATTAGCCGGGATGTCCGATGCATAAACACCAAAAGTCTGCCGATGCGATGACGTTTTCCTCGGGCTGCCCTGTAAAACACGATGCTGCTACCTCCGAACGTCCCTCAGGATGTCCCGTACCCCACGACTCGAGAGAATACAAGGAACATAGAAAGGAGTGGAAGAAGGACTGCAAGAGAGAATGGAAAAAGGACCATGAATCACAATTTACATTGTCGAAATTAAACCCGCTCAACTACATGTTCCGCGACTTATCACAAGCGCCTGCCCCGGACCAAACGCACGTCCTTCCCACGTCGCGCGAACCCTCGACAATTCCTAGGGGCGATGGAGACGGCAATTGGGAATACCCCTCACCACAACAGATGTACAATGCCCTCCTGCGCAAGGGCTATACCGACACGGACGTTACCGCAGTCGAGAGCATGGTGAGCGTACACAACTTCCTGAATGAAGGGGCGTGGGCCGAGATTATGGATTGGGAGAAGCGATTTGCTGGTGGTCTCTACAAGGGCTGGCGTTTGTGCAGTCACGGCGAACACAACTTCGAGAATATGGCCAAGAAGTATGGATACGACAAGGAGCTGGAAAATCTGAGCCCAAGCCTGGTCAGATTCCAAGGCCGACCGAAGGACATGACACCCAAGGCGGCCATGTTCCAGGTTATGGGCTGGCTATACCCCGGCGCTTTTGGGTAAGTTGATCGTTCTATTGCTCGATGGAAGTTGTACTAATCCGGATTGTAGGACTGAACCACCTTTCGATCGGCACGATTGGTACGTATCTCGAGACGTGAACGGCCAGCGAAAAGAAGTTCGCTACGTTATCGACTACTACTCGGGGCCGCCTGAACCTACGGGCGAGCCGGTCTTCTACCTCGACGTACGGCCAGCAATGACGCCGACCGGAGCGGCTGAGAGAGCATTACGATGGGGATGCGACGTATGGTGGAGAGCAATAGGGGGTGACACCCGTGAGCGGGAAAAGCAGAGCAAACCAAAGTGATGAGACAGCTATACGAAAACCAAGTACTATCATATATAACATTAATTGGGAATGGAGTTTGGATCTGCCTTGCAGGGTGTACTATTAATGGGAGGCTCAGCAGTTTCTAGGAACACCGTAATGCATCACGACTCCTCGGATTCACGAAGTACATTGCATTTATTCTCCTGTACCATGCTAGGTAGGTAGTTTACAGCTTCCACCACTCTCCTCTTCACTGAAAAGAGTGTAATGGACCACGTGTCTTAACGTTGCTATGAATATTTCCAGCCGATGATCCCTTAGCCCATCGATCAGTCCTTTATTTAGAGGATAAATAAATAGATTGGACTTGACTAATACTAAGATCATACAAGTCTAAAATTCTCCGTCCCCCGCAAAACATCTACGAGAGCTATTAACACGTCGGCTAAATCCATGCTTCACCTCTACCGATGCTGCCAGATAACGGTAGAGGAATTAATCGCGAATCTTATTAAATATGCCTTGCTCTTTAATGGAATTCCCGATAGATTGGATTTGCCAAACTCCCCGCACATTTCTTTACATAGTGTATTTGGGATTCGTGTGACGTGTTCTGATCTCATCAAGATCCTCCCCCAATCCTCCAACGTGGCCAATTATATAAGTACGGACGCTTACATAGATACTTGTTAACGGTAACGCCTTGGAATAAAACGCGGTTCCTGGATTGCGCGCTCTTGACTAATTCACTAGCTCTTCAAATCCTATGTCTCCAATGAATAACTGAATTGGAAGGCATCGTATCTGGCCTACCTACTATTCTTGCGCACACAACTACACCTAGCAGCTAGCTATCTTTCTTTTACTGTCTATCTATCCAGTGAAAAAAGGTAAGTGTTCCTAACTCCTCGAAAGCTGTAGCCAAGCCTTAGGTCAAAGAGAGAACTCCCTTCCTTATGTGCATAATTTTAACGAGCCAGGTTACCATAATTTCTCCTCATTTCCGCCGAGCTGAAGACGCATTTTCACTCCCGAATGCTACACCTAATACCTGGCAACTCGCTCAAGGTGAATTTCGAGGGCATACTAGGGAAATACAAGGTCACGACTCTAGACGAGTTCTGGATCGGACTCCTGGTACTGGAAGCTCTCCTGATCACGGGTGTCATCAGTCTACGGGTCCTAGAAGCGATTGGTAGAGGTGCGCAAAAGTCAAGGTGGAATAGGTACTCTACCGCACATCTATAAACGTAATATAGACAATTACAGAATCGAATATGAGCCTCCATACTAAACATATATGCATCTGATAACAATCTATTCAGTAGAGTTCGTAGTACCAAAGTCTAGTATAAGCGAAAAGTCAACATAGCTTACCATGTCTAGATAGGCAAAGGTGTAAACAAGCAATATATTTACGTCGAACTGTCTTGCTAAGACACGATGGAGACTGACAGCTCGGGCACACCTCATCGATGCGGAGGCCAGATCTTCGGTTCTCTAAGGGCTTAAAAAAAAGAAGGGGGGGGGATAGATTTAGGCACACACATGTAACACGTAGCGAACGCCGCTAACAATCCTATCATTTTCTTCTTACCGATTTGTAAATTCCAGAGAATTTGCATGAGCAGGAGCAGAATCAAGTAAATATTTGGGAGGTGTGGTGTTACTGGGGTTACTTGACCTCGCACTGCACTACAACCTGATACCGATTCGTCCATTAACATCATATATGGCATGATTTTCCCTCCATCAAGATAATCTAAACTCGCCCAACCCAATAATGTTTCCATTAGGAACGACTGCGGTTAAGTTTAGAAGATAGCTCGAATCTGCATCGTCTATGTAGTTGGGTGGGTGGTTATTCCACCAGCCTTGCGCTCTGCCTCTCCATTTATTTGTAAGCACCATTCGGATAGGGGACGGGCGGTTCCACGGGAACGGATCGTAGTGAGCTCGTAATACGACAATGACGCGGGAAACTGTTATTTTTCCGGCCCGCCACCTCGTGAAGTATATGTCAATGAGATGGAGATGTTGGTGAAACCGCTTGTGTGACGGTAGGTAGAATAGGAGACGGCTAGAAACCATTAGGTTAACAGACTTTGTCCAAGTTTGGAGGCTAGGAGAGTTCTACTCGCTAACGAGTGCTGTGATTGGAGAGAGAAGAGATGTATGTATGACTGGTCTTGGATCTCTTTGTATAATCTATGGTAGTTTATGAATAAGTCAGCAAGCTACCGAAATTGGTACTACAACTATTCGTTAGAATGAACGGCCTTAACCTAAAACCGAGAGTGTCCCATCGATGGATGGGTATACTCATCGTGACCCTGAAGGTGTTCGCCAACAGCGAGCGTTAGCAGTAGTAGTCGGGATGGGTAGGTACGAAATCGTAACAAACCTTTACAAGAGCTCTACCGCTAACCACAGTCTTCGTCTCATAGGATGACGTTTACCGGGTGATTCAGCGAACGCAGAGAAGCTGTGGCAGCTACTACTGAACGGAAATCAGGGCACGGTCCTGTACCGCAATCATGTTAGGTATTTAAGACGCTGCTGCTGTCTGATGACGGAAACCCCATGGGAATTGTCACAGAGCTGAGACAGTTACCTATCTCAAGCACCACTGATTCGAAGGAGTGGCAGCAATTTAATATCAGGATTTTCGTTGAAGGCTAGCATGTCGCTCATGTCGCAGGCCGTGTGGCGTGCCAAATTGGAGCTAATTCCTAATACAGGAAGTCTATACCGACCGCATGAAGCGGAGACTGGAAGCGCACTCGAAAATCAGACTGGACCGCAGAGGATCGAACTTTGGGATGGGAGGTCACGAATACGTGGCCCATCCTACCATCATCAACGGCATACTGCAGACGGGCTTCATCGCCGTTGCGGTGGGGTACATTTTCAAGGTGCAGTGTCTTGTACCCAATGCGATTGAGGAGATCGATATCATCACTTCAAGCGCAACTACCTTTGACGACGATAACCTCGATGGAGACTTATGGGGTATCCGATCGCGCGCCGCAAAGACAGGGTTTGCAGTAACTAAGACTGATTCCGAATTGCACAGCCCAAAGGGTGAGGTTCTTGCGAGAATCTCTAAGATGCACAACACTCTGTATCAGGGTGTTAGCAATACATAATCGAAAGAGCCGCGGACCCCGAATCTGAGAGTCTGCTGGAAGCCTGATATCACATTCTTAAATCCGCAGCAAGGCGGTAGTAAACTGCTCAATTGCCTTGCTAAGGAGAAGCAATGTCATATTACAAGCGTAGTAGCTGGCTGTGTTGAGCTGACTGAGTGCTTGGATCTCATTATCTATAAGTAGGTAGCTGAGCGAGAAGATTGCGCTTTTGAATATGACCCAACAGGTCATTGAGCGGTGTATATAGGTTCTTGAGCTGAACCAGTACTTCAGCGTTTTTCTGAGGTTCGCTGTGGGCGGCTGGACGGAAACTCCGTGCTAGATATGAGTGTATTACTTGAGTACACATCATTCCCTTCTGATAATAAAACCCTGACCATATCAGATTATGATGTGATCATTTCAGACTATTCGGAAGCTCATAGGGTAGTAGCCGAGTTTCGTAGCTTTATTTTTCAGGCCATGCAGGTACCTACCTAGGTAGATAATTCGTTCGAAAGTCTCTTGTCCCAGCAGGCTACCATTAGCTGCATTGAAGCACCGATTGCCGAGCAAGTTCAGGAACAGACGTTACCGGTAAAGATCAATGAAGTCAATTAAAAACTGAAGTCTAGTAGCTGACTCCATGGCAACGGATGGTTGCAAACGTCAAGAGGGATGCTCGGAACTTCGTGGGGCATAATAGCGTTTTCGATCCCCACCTCTGGGTACCTAATTTTGCCAGGCGTGCGCTATAAGTCGCTAAAACAGCAACGCATTACAGCGTATGAATCCCTTATAGCTCCGGATTTAGACCCCTAAATGTATACCTAAACGCAGCCCTGGAGGATACGCTAACAAACCTGTTAGTCAGCCATTTCTGACAATTTAATTGGCCAGTTCACTAATGCACTACAAGCTAACACTCAGCCGTAACGATATATAACCTACCCCTTTTCAATAGGCCGTTGTATGGGTTAATCATGAGCAAGGCCAATGGAATTTCCATATAGGCTTGAAGATCTTATATGCAGTGCTCAATCTTGACCTCGAGTAAGCGGATGCCCTGTGCTAGCAAACGGGGGAAGACTAATTCCAATACAAAAGCTTAGCGGCAGCAACTTACGTGTGGGTTTCAAGACGTGTTTGTAAAAAGTTGGCAGAAATCTATATCACACTTGTCTTTCTTAAGGTAATCAATATTCAGGATTAAGATTGTGACATAATTTCTTGATAAGTGTCGTGGTACTACACAATGACTTCCGATGGTAAAGAAAAATGGCTAGTTAAGTCGTCTATCCAATGTAAATAATGGCGTGCTTGAAGTTGCTAGGCGATAGGAGAATCGAGTCTGTTGAAACTATAGTACATGCAACTCGATCCTTTATTTTACATATCATGCATACAATCGTAGTTTTAGACTAAAATACTGGAACATATGAATCATAATTCCGTAGCAATATTCATTGCAAAAGTATCCAAATAATGCCACCCACCTACTATTACACGACTTCCACGAAACACTGTTCTCCTTGTGGTCCAAACTATCTTACAGTTCCCCGTTATGCCCATGCGTCTCCCCGCGAGTTGCCCTTTCGTCGGTCATACAGCTCGATATCGTTCATCGTCACTGTTGTTAGGTTTAACTGGGACTCGGACAATGGGAGTTCCTGGTGCTGTTGCTGCACGGTCTTGGTGAGCCAGATATCCGAGGGCCGGCCGACAGCCTTGCCTATCTCAACATGCTTGATGTCGTTGCTTGGGAGTCTCTGTTTGCCGTCGCTATAGATCCGGGGGTCTGAGCCGCCTGTCTTCGATGACTTGGTGCCCTGGGTGCTGCGCGTCGCCCAAGTGCGGACTCGCGAGAAGGCTAGCTTCATCAATGGCCGCAAGCTTGGTAGACAAGCGCAAATGGTGGCGACGTAGAGCTCCAGCCCACCCCAGATGACGATTTTCGGTAGGTCCTTCGTCACGTTTTGTGAGTGTGTGAATGTGTACAGGGACACGATGCGCATGACGCTAGTTATAATGACGCTTTACCGTACACAGCACATGTCAGTTACGGGGACCACAGTACCTACGCAGGCCAAAACTGTCTGGGAAGCGAGGGAAACTTACATCACACCTAGAGAAAACATGCCAGCGGTGGTGATCTTTTTGGCAAGCGAGAATTGCAGCTGGAAGATCCAGCGCGCGGGCAGCAGAACGAGGAAGACGTCCAGCGTGGTCGAAAGGATGCCGCCAACGAGGAAAACAGCCCATTGGTCTATGCAAAATCCCTCGTGCAAGCCGTCCCATCTCTGCCAAAAATAATGTACAGGCGTACATTGGAAGATAAGACAGAACGTGAAGGCGACGGTAATAAGAATGTTAAGGACGAGCGTTAGCAGGATGAGGGGTCGCGCGCCAGACACACGGAAGATTCGCATCAGGAACAGGCTAATGGATATGCGCACAAAGCACCGCGATGTGATATAGCACATTAGGGCCACCCAGAGGAGCTATTGATGAGCGAATTAACATTAGGGCCCGGAATATCTTTATAGGAGGAGTTAGGGGAACATACAATGAAGATAGTCTGCAGGTTTTCCTGCGGTACAGCCCAAATATCGAGGCCGACCCCAAGCGTGTCAACTTGCAAAGAATTAGACATCATCAACTAAGAAAATGGGATAGACTCGACGTACAGACTCCGCAGACGGTAGTGAAGCCGATGGTGATGAGCATGGATACGAGGATGGAATAGTCGTCCCACCATAGCGGATTGCGTTTGGTCAATCGAGCGATGAAGCGCAACGCAACGAGGATGGACGCGATAGCGACGAAGGTGTATATTACTATGACATACCCTTGTTCATGTTCGGATTTGATGCCACAGAGCGTGTTGGTCAGATTCACGGTCGTGAGCGCGTCGGGTATGCTACACGACTGCGCAACACACAAAGCTGCAGTCCCCTGCACGGCTTGGTTGGCACAAGCACATGCTGGATTCGTAAGGGAGCAGTTAGATTGAGTAGTGACGGCATTGAGGAGGCAGTTAAGCTACGAGCCAAAAGGACGTTAGTATGGCGGTCAGAGAAGACACGGATTTACTTAGAAGGAAGACTAACGCCACATTCTGGGTAAGCCTTGAGCACCGCGGCAAGGTCAGCTGAAGACATTGCGGGAGTTGAGATGATCGCAAGAAGCGAAGGTCAAGATATGTAGATAGGCTCACAGGAGCTACGTCCTTGCGATAGCTGTGACTGCCTGAGTTGAAATGAAGTAGCGGGATGTTATAATATCCTGATAAGTTCTTATAATATGGTGTCACCAATACGGTGGCGGAGAAGGGAAGGAAATCCACAATTTGGATGAGAAGACTAATAGAGGGTATTGTGTAACTTCCCTTTTCGCCGATGTAGAATGAATCCTCTTGACTGTGGCGCAACATCTATACCTAACTCGGTCTCGACCCCTATTCCACGAGCTGATGTAGTATACGTGAAACCAAGACTGTGTTCCTATCGCCACTAGACATGGCTCGATACAATTTCTTAAGGCGCATGCAGTCCTAGACTGACATAGACAAGGCTTTGGGAGGGTTACAGCGGATGGTAGGATACACGGGGTCCTATAGTTATCTTTAGAGAAGTTACGTCCTTCTGTCGAGACCTACAGCCTTCGTATCTATGATACCACACTACAGCATCAGAATACATCGGTTTTGTCAGTGAAATGTGAAATTTGAGCGACTATTATCTCATTTTTTGCAGTTGTCAAAGCGCATGGCGTAGATACGTATTAAGAATAGGATGAGATCGAAGCTATTGAAGAGATCTCGGAAGATATATCTCGCAATAGCAGACCTGGGTCTTCCCGCTCTCCCGAAGGATCTGAAATATCCGTCTCACCCTTGGGTACCTAGGCGTTCGTCACGGGAGAACTAGTCTAGTCCACGAAGCTGAAGTGAATCGACCCAAACGTCGCTGACTTGCGGTTCGGCGTATAGGGTGCGTGAGCCTAAGCCAAAAACACACATGAATCTTACAGTAAGCCAGCTACATTTCAAAGTTATAACGATCTCAAAACGTTACTTTGATGATTATACGTAATCCGTTACCACCTGCAGGTACCTACCTAGGCGGGTAGGTGGTAAGTAGGCTATTAAGTTAAGGGAAATTGTAACTACCAGATTGAATCGGACTAAATCAACTCCGTAAATTAAATTGACAATTTAAGTAACTTAGGTTAAGTACCTACTTAATAATATTCAAATATCTAAGAACTATAGAATTAGGTACCTAAATCATCGTGAGACTTCAATTCTAGGTTGCCCCTTTTTTACGTTACGGAAGGTTTAGGTACCTAGATACATCCCTTATGTAGGACTGCCCGGTTTAAGGTTACCTGGCAGCTGTCGTCTGGCTTCCAAGGGCACCTCAGCCACGTGCGGGGCTGCAGGGTGGTGGTCGCAGCCTTGTGGGGGGAACCGCCCCCACCCCTTTCCCGCACCCTATTTGGTTTCTACCCCCGCAGTGCTAGCCCGGACTTTGGCAAATCACAACTCCGGATGCATCCAAGGAAGTATTCCGCATCCTTCCAACGCAACGTAGTTGATTGCCGTATTATCTAGGTATGAATACGGTTTGGGTTAGATTACGCGACACGCATTCAACTTCATTTGACCAGTCATATTGAGATACAGATGTCACAATTGACACGTTCTTGGTACTCGAAAGTATCGTCCGTAATAGACCAAGGCAGTCCTTTGCCCTAATTTGTCGACATTACGAGAAGAAAATTCCATCTGGTCCAATTGCGGCAGTCAATACAACCAAGAGATAGCATCCTAGCAATCACCAGCAGCAGGGCCTTCAACGGCTTCGGATGACGTAGTAGCTGTTCCGGTACGAAAATGTCAGGCTGGGTTCCTAGGAGCCCCACCCTCCAACAGATGATCCGACTCAAGCTGCTTGTCCATGTCGTGGTGTTTGACAAATAAGGATAAAACAAGTGACAAAGCAGCCAGAGCCAATAGGAGGTAGAAGACGCCGTGAAACCCTTTGACAAAGGCATCCAGGAATGCCGTCTTCTGGGGTCCATCGGGCATGTCAGTCAGCGACCCGGAGAAGGCGGACGCGTTACGCGCAGTGGCCAAGGCCACATCATGTGGGAATCCAGCCTGCTCTAGGGCATGCAATAATACATTATCGAAGACTGTTCCACCCACGGCTACGCCTAGGCAGATGCCGAACTGGCGCACAAACGTGAACATGGAAACGGCGTAGGCTACGTTGCGCGTAGAGGAGATGGCTTGCGTGGCTATACTGAGAGAGAGCACAGTAAAACCATGGCCAAGTGAAATTGTCAGTATAATAAATAGATGTGCCACAAGACTGCGGTACTGATTGGTCAGGAGTAGGACGCCGTTAGACACAATGAGGAAGGCAAACCCGAGCTGGACAGACCATCGGAACGATCCGAAACGCGTCATTAGTCGTCCCGAAATTACACTTATTGGCACCACGAGCAGTGTTGTTGCCATGATGTAAACACCTGTCAGGGTGGTGCTCAATCCCTTAACAGAGATCATGTAAAATGGGAGATAGTAGAGATGCGTATAGAGCTCAAACCCGCCGAAGATTGTCAATACAAAAATCAGACAGGCCGACGGGTTCTTCCATACCGACAAGTAAACAAACGGTTTCGTTGGGATGTAGCCTTCATATACGAGAGAGGAGATCGTGGCAAGTCCTCCAAGAAGAATAGGGAGCCACGTCTGGTACGCGCTCCATTCGTACTGAACGCCGCCCCATGTTAGGCCAATTAGGAAGCTCGAAGTCCCGGCGATGAAAAGAAAACTACCAATCCAGTCAACCAGAAGCAAAGCCGTAAGAAAGGAAGGCTTGTTCTTCAGCTTCAGATTTCGGAAGGCAAACGGCACGGCCATGAAGCCGAGGGCACAGAACGGAAAGTTGATGTAGAATATCCATTGCCACTGTGCATGCTCAGCAACAACACCGCCCGTGAGCGGGCCAATAACGGTACCTAGTGCCCAGCCCGCCACGATGAATGACAGGTACTTCGGCCGCTGACGGAGAGGAATGATGTCAGACACGACGATGTACGAGAGCGTATAGATGCCGCCTCCGCCCACGCCTTGGATGGTACGCCCGCACAGTAACTCGGTGAAGTTGGTTGCAAGACACGAGATTATCGTTCCGACGGTAAACATGGTGACGGAAAATAGCAGCACTGCCTGCCGACCGAAGAGATCTGACACGGCCCCAAGGAATGGCACGAAGACTGCATTCGCCAAAAGATATGAGCTGCCGGCCCAAAATGTCTCGATGGATGTGCCGTTCAGGTCTTTGGCTAGAGTCTAACTTGCGCATCAGTCTAGGTGTAAGTCTCATATTGAATAGATGGCACAAGCGTACAGGTAGCGCAGGAGGTAGAACCGTGGCATCGAGGGCAAGAATGACGTTAAGTGCAGCCATTGTCCCGAGTATTAGAAGCTCCCGCTTTCCAGCCTTGAAATCGCTTTCGTTTACAGGGGCTTGGACGGTGACCAACTCAGCTGGCTCGCTCTGAGCCTTTTCGGCTCTATCTCCAGACGAGTCATCGTTTCCGGAAACATTAGACATGGTGTTTTGCTTTAGATTTCCTGGATTTACGCGCAAATAAGGATCTACCAGAGGAATAAGCAAGTCTTGATATCCACCATTGTGCACTTGTGTAATGCTCGCCGATGTGGCAAGGTGTTTGGTATAAATGGAAAGATACGGATAACGGGGGCGAGGTATGCTGTGCCAGAATCTAAAGAGGTATGTAAGTTGTTGCTGGTCGTATTAGGACATGTTGGAAATTCTTACCATGTGTGTACCACTCAGCAATTCAGGGTTACTTTCACCCTATCAGCAATGGGCTATCACGGGCCCGGTTGCATTTGACTGCCTCGGTTGGCCCCCAACCTGACAGGTACGTAGCTACTTTCCGGATATGTTGGCTCCCTTTCTTCTCTATTTAACTTCACCAAGGATATTCCCCACAACCGTTCTTATGAGCATCACGAACCTCGTTGCACCTATATCAATTTCATACTGTTTGTGGTTCTCATCGCCCTTTGTTATCAACCTTTTATTTTTCCGTACAGTTTAATATGGAGCCTATTCCTGGACCGCCAGCATGGCCACTCATCGGAAACTTGCTAGATATCGACCTCAACAACACAATGCAGAGCTTCATGTCTCTCAGCGAAAAGTGGGGCCCGATCTACAAGCTGTATATGGCTGGTTCGGAAAGGATCTTCCTTAACTCCCAAGAATTGGTGAACGATGTCTGCTCTCGCAAAGAGTTTTCCAAGCATATCATGGGCTCCATAGCGGCCTTGTCTAAAGTGCTTCCCGATGGTCTCTTCACAGCAGCTACGGCTCAGGAGAGCTGGGGCCAAGCCCGCCGAACACTGAACCCGGCATTTGCACCGGCCTCCATCAAGAACATGTTTGACGAAATGCTCGATATCACATCACAGCTGGCATTGAAATGGGCACGACACGGACCAGAGAGCTCGATCGACCTCTCGGCCGATTTTACGCGTCTGACGCTAGATACCATCGCCCTAACTGCCATGGGCACACGCTTCAATTCGTTCTATCATGATGAATTCCACCCATTTGTACAGCACTTTGGCGCCGTGTTTGCAGAGATCCAGCGGCGCTCGAATAGGCCCGCATGGGTTACGTGGCTGCACTGGTCAGCTAACCGCCAGTTCGACGAGGACAGCAACTTTCTCCGCACATTCTGCGCAGACGTTCTCGAACGCCGCCGCCGCCTCGAGAGCAGTGGTGCAGTCAGCAGGCAGGACGTCTTCACGGCTATGCTGCACCGCCGTGACCCCGTCACGGGCAAGCAGCTTGCCGACTCGGTCATCATCGACAACATGATAACGTTTTTGTTCGCTGGCCATGATACCACAGCCGGCTTACTTTCGTTTCTCGTATATCATCTAATCCAGAATCCAGAAGCTTACGCAAAGGTGCAAGAGGAAGTCGATCGTGTACTTGAGGGTGGTGTCATGACGGTTGACCACCTTAACGCCTTACCATACATCAAGGCCTGTCTAAACGAGGCTCTACGACTCGAACCACCCGCACAGATGATTGCTGTCACGCCTTTGGTCAAAGATGATGCCCCAGTCATCATTGGGAACAAGTATCAGATACGCCGCGGCCAGACAGCCTTAATCTCTATCCCCTCACTCCACCGGGATCCAGCCGTTTTCGGCGACGACGCTACTAAATTTCGACCCGAGAGGATGACAGAGGAGAATATCAAGAATCTTCCCAAGAACGCTTTCAAGCCGTTCGGTCAAAGCCCGCGGAGCTGCATCGGGAGCGACTTTGCCATGCAGGAGGCTATGGTGGCCGTTGCCGTTCTGTTCCAAAAGTTCGATTTCTCCTTGGTGGATCCCAACTACAAGCTACAATACCAGCCAAGCCTAAATCGCAAACCAAAAGATTTATTCATCAATGCCCGCTTGCGACCTGGGATCGATGTCCTATCGCTACATCGGAACTTCTTTGTCCCTGCGGGCAAGGGAAGCAAGGGGTAAGAGAAATGTCGGGCTGATCCACTGTTACCTTTCGATCCCAGTCGTCCCACGTTGTACAATTTTCTTTTCCAAGTCCCCAATCTAAACGATGACCATTTGATTGGAAATCAAGGACATAAGCAAGAAACTCTCATAATTAATTGCGAGCTTGGCATGTGTTAATATTTGGTACAATTCTATATATGTACTCTATTTTTTTTTGATTGCCTTACCTATGTCAACCCTCCAGGCAAGGATAGGGTTACCATAGATTGGTGGATACTTGTTGACTGTGCCTCTTTCCCACATTCGCGTGGAGAAAGACCTTTTCTACCGCAAAAAGACTGGTGTATAGCGATATAGGATCATAGCTATGGGTGTTATTATTAATATCATCGTCGCCCAGCGCTCAACATTGTGGGGACTAGTATGCAACAGCTCTCCGGGAGCTAACTAGGTATATCGATCGCGGTATAAACCTTATCTACCATTTTCAGGGGTATAACCTCGCTGGATATTCCTAAATACGGCGTGTTCCCGCATCTACCCTTCGATCGGCATTCTCTAGCTTGATGGCGTCAGAGCTCGCGTCCTGCCCGTGTAGGGTAACATTGGGAGTCTTCGCAAGGGGCGTTAGCTCGAAACGGATATGTAAGTTGACTCAAGTCTCCTTCGGATTCATTTGATTCGAGCCTCAACCGGGATTATGGAGTTCAAAAGTACAAGTGCACAGCATATGGGTGTTACATTTATGACGAGTCGTCCCTCGTGCTATGGCTGGACTAGTCGCAACGATGCTACGATAAGGACATTCGTATGCAGGGCAACGCGTGCTGTGGCACACTACACCATCCCCTAGAGTGCGCGGAGAAAAATTAACTCTAAGTGGTCTGTTATCGTAAGTTGATTTGCATCTCAAGTACATCTAGGCCTTCTGTGCCGCACTGAAGCATAGATACAGTAAGTATCAATTCAGACAGATGACTAGGATGTGTCTAACGGAAAAAATACGGTGTCTAATCGGTTTTCACGTAAATATATTATGTGAGATTTCCGCCCCCACCGTCAAGTGCGGCTGTGGTAATAGGACCAGTTGATAGGCATACAAGCACATTGTTGCCTTGTCTAGGTACCTACCTTAGGTACCTAGCGATGGAAGATCTATTGCTACCTACCCTAACAAGATCTAGGTCTCTCTCGGTGAAACGAGTGATAATCCGCTGCAGTTAGGCGGCGGGCCATGTAACAGTGATGACGGACTCGCGAGATTTGAGATGTTCACTTGCGGCGGGTCAATATGGGGGGATATCCGCACGGCTGGTATCTACAATGATGAGGCCGTCCATCACAAGGAAGAGCCACCTTTCGACCCATGGCAAAAAGGGGTTATCTATCTCGGCCTTTTTACGTCGTGGAATAGGACCTTAAACCAGCTTTGAACCGCGAGCAAAGCCTCTGTCTGCCAAGCAGCTTCGAATACATATAGAGGTGAACATTGTGTACAGCAAGAGAATAATAGTCTCGTCACACTCTGCCGCTCCCTTCTTTTGCTTGATTTTGAACTTTGGTATTTTATTATACTGAAGTATATGAGTTTCGAATTATTGGTCTTATTCAGAGCTAGGCCCCTGCCCCTAACGCTTTCCTTCCGCATCCTTGTACCAGCTCCTTGACATTATGGCTGAAATCGCTGTCCCTAAAGTCGACATCTACGGGCATGGTCTGACGCCCCCCGACATTTCCATCATGGAGAGTGGGTCCATGACGAGCCTATCCACGACCAATGCCGACTCAAGTTCGGATGACGATAGCTCTAATGGGCCTGTTCCCATAGCTATCTGTGGCATGGCCACACGCCTTCCTGGAGACATCAGCTCAGCTGAGCAGCTCTGGGATTTCCTAGTTAACAAGGGTGATGCATGCAGCCGCATCCCGACAGAGCGGTATACCACCCATGGACCACAGGGCAATACCGGCCCGTCGACTGCTCCTCTCAGCTCTGATGAAAATGGAACCAAAGATGGAACTTCTAAGGATAAGCCTCACTGGAAAACGCATGGATACACGCTTAAGCATGTCGACCTTGCTGCATTCGATGCGGCTCGTTTTTCCATGACGCGAGCTGAGCTGGGCATCGTGGATCCACAGCAACGTCTTCTCTTAGAACTGACCTGGTAAATTGTTCTTTCATATCCCGGACGTATTTCTGCTAATTCAACTTCAAACTTAAGGGAGTGTTTTGAGAACGCCGGCGAGACTCGCTGGCGTGGTAAGGATGTCGGTGTATACATTGGTTCGTTTGGGGAGGAGTGGAACGACCTCCAGTACCATGATAGACAAGATCTTCATCTTTACAAGCTCTCAGGCGCTGGCGACTTTGTGCTGGCTAACAGACTTTCATATGAGTACGACTTGAAAGGGCCAAGGTAAAACCTCATCTCTGCGCGCCATTTGAAATCTCGCTAACAGAGCTAAAGCATGGTGCTGAGAACAGGGTGCTCATCTGCCTTGTATGCCCTTCATCTAGCTTGTCAGGCCCTGCAAGCGGGTGAAATACCCAGCGCTCTTGTCGGGGGAAGTAACCTGGTTATGAATCGCTTTAGTGAGATAGACCTTCCCGCGTCGCAGAATTTAAGGTCAATACTAACTGCATTTGCGAATAAGAGGTCGAAACTATGTTTACTGTTGGCGTACTAAGCAAGGACGCATCATCGCGGTCCTTTGATGCTAGTGCCAACGGCTATGCCCGTGGGGAGGCCGTTAACATGATCTACGTGAAGAGGCTAGACGATGCCCTTCGTGATGGGAACCCAATCCGGGCTGTTATCCGTGCCACTGCAAGCAACTGCGACGGCAAGACTCCCGGGCTTACAAAGCCTAGTAGTGAGGCGCATGAAGCTCTGATCCGTGCTTCGTATAGGGCCGCTGGCCTCGAGAACGAGATGGGGAAAACAGGGTTCTTCGAATGCCATGCCACGGGCACCTCAAGTGGTGATCCCGAGGAGGCGAAAGCTGTGGCAAATATTTTTGGCGACAAGGGCGGCGTGTATATCGGATCAGTTAAGGTAAGCTTTCTACTCATGGCTGCTAATGAACGCGCAAAGCTGACTGAGCTTTCTTCATTAGCCAAATCTGGGCCATTCCGAAGGCGCCTCGGGGCTTACTTCACTTCTCAAGTGTGTCCTAGCACTAGAGAATAAAGTGATCCCCCCAAATATCAAGTTCAATCAACCAAATCCCAAGAGTAATGACCTGAGGACGTCCTAATGAACGTAGCGGAATGCTGATATTTCTATAGTTCCCTTTAAGCAAGGTAACCTTCGTGTTCCCACGGACCCTGTCCCATGGCCTCAGGATCGTCATGAGCGTACCAGCATCAATTCGTTCGGAGTTGGGGGCGCCAACGCACACGTCATATTGGATTCCGCCGCCTCATTTGGGATCCAGACGAATTCTAATAGCCTCCTAACCGGCAACCGCCTCCTAGTCTTTACCGCTAATGACGCCGAGTCAACCCGTCGTGGAGCGCAAGAGTGCAGTCGTTTTATCGCTGACCATCCGGAAGAACTTGACGATGCTGCCTACACTCTAGGACTACGCCGCGAACACCTCTCCCACCGGACTTTCGCTGTTGTCAATAAAACAGGTTGCAAGAACGTCGAATTCTTGGCCCCGGTAAAGGCTACCCCGATTGTACCTAGTGTATCGTTCGTCTTCACTGGCCAAGGAGCCCAGTGGCCGACCATGGGCTCCAAGCTATTATCTGAACACCCTGCAGCCATGCATGACCTTAGACTCATGGAAATAGCCCTCTCGGGTCTCGGCCAGGATCTTGCTCCAAGCTGGTCTCTCTCAGGTGAGGAATCCACTCGTACTCACGTCTATGGCCGACTAACTTGCATTGGCAGAGGAGCTTGTGCGGCCCAAGGAAACTAGTCAGGTCTACAAGGCCGAGTTCTCCCAGCCTCTCTGCACGGCAGTTCAGATTATGGTAGTAAACCTTCTCAGGAGCTGGGGTATTATGCCCGCGGCTGTCATTGGACATTCGAGCGGAGAAATTGCCGCTGCTTATGCCGCTGGCTCTCTGACTATGCAAGAGGCCATCATCTGCGCCTATCTTCGCGGGAGGGCTACGCGGAAGTCGACGGAGACGGCGGGTGCTATGGCGGCAGTCGGCCTCGGACCAATTGACGTCAAGCCATATCTTCCCGACGGTGTCGTGGTCGCCTGTGAGAATAGCCCTTCGAGTACTACCTTATCCGGAGACGAGGACAAGATCGTGGAAGTCCTTAAGGCCATCAAAGGAGATCGCCCGGACGTATTTGCTAGACGTCTGCAGGTTGACATGGCATACCATTCTCGTGAGATGTCCTCATTCATATTCCATAGTATATTCGCTGACTTTCACCTTGAAGACCACATGAAAAAGCTAGGCCAAGAATATGAGCGCCAACTTGCGCCGTATTTGTCCAGCAAGGCCCCGTCAATTCCTTTCTTCTCAACTGTGATCGGTGAGAAGGTTCTAGATGGAGCACTTGGTTCTAAATACTGGCAATCCAACCTTGAATCACCGGTTCTCTTTACCACAGGCATGGAAAAATTGCTCGAATCTCAAGGCCCGAATACCGTGTTAGTCGAAGTCGGACCGCATTCCGCACTTTCAGGACCGGTGCGGCAGATTCTCAGCCATCTGAAGGCGCAGCAAACGTCGTACGTGCCAACATTGGTTCGTAACGAAGACGACAGCAGGGCATTGCTTAGCACAGCAGGTCAACTCTTCTGCAAGGGGCTAGGGGTACGGTTTGACTCCATCAACCCCACCGGTCGCGTTCTTACCAACTTGCCCAGCTATCCGTGGAACCACAGCACGAAATATTGGTACGAGAGTCGTGTGTCGCGGGATTACCGAGGACGCCTTTTCCCGCAGCACCCCATAGTAGGCAACCGCGTTATTGAGGCAAGCCAAGTTCACCCTAACTGGCGGAATTTGCTACGACTTGACGATATCCCCTGGTGCCGTGACCACAAAATTGGCAACGACGTGGTCTTCCCAGGTACGGGGTACTTAGCCATGGCGGGTGAGGCCATGCGACAGCTCTCTGGGGCCCAAGATGTCACATTTCGCCAAGTCACGATCGCTTCAGCCCTTATCTTAGGGATAGAAACGACGGAAACCATCATTTCCATGCACCCTCATAAGCTGACGAACACTCTGGACTCCCCCTGGTATGACTTTACTATCTCATCCTATGATGAGAGGTCGAATTCATGGACCAAGCATTGTTTTGGTCTCGTCAGAGCTGGAAGTGATCAACCGCCAGAGCAGAATAAGCATATCGCTCACCTCCCCAGAGAGGTCGATACGGCGTACTGGTATCAAGCGATGCGAAGCGTCGGCTTAAATTATGGTCCCCAGTTCCAGGGACTGAGTCGCATTTCAGCGCATCTCATTCACAACGTCGCCGTCGCGGACCTACGGCTTGACGCTGTTCCTGAGCCCGAACCCGAGGATGGGGCTATCTACTATTTCCATCCCGCAACCTCAGATGCTTGCCTGCAACTCTTGTCAGCTGCTGCCGCGCGGGGACAGGGTCGCTTGTTCCATCGGAAAGCGGTGCCGACCTATATCGGCGAAGCTTACTTTAAGAGTCCCAGTGGCACCGTTACCGTTGAAGCAACGGCTGATACCATGGCTAACGGAGCAATCCTCGGTAACTGTGTCGGTGTCGACGACACTAAAACCGTGGTTATGGAGCTGAAAGATGTCAAACTGACACCCATAGACGACGGCGAGATCCCAGACAAGGACCCCCACGCCGGCGGACGGGTGCAGTGGAAGCCAGATATCGACTTCCAGGATGCCAGTCAATTGATCCACTCCAGCAAGAAAGTCCGAGAGGCATATTATAGGCTACAGAAGCTCGTGCTCCTCTGCTGTATCGCAGCGCGGGACGAAATTAGTGGCATTGAGACGCCGACTACTCAGCCTCAGATGGCCATATTCCAGAAATGGATTTCTGAACAGGTCGAGCAGACCGAAAGGGACGGGTATCCACTTCTCAGCAGCGATGAAGTACGTGAGCTGCTTCAACTTTCTCCTGAAGAGCGGTCTATCCGTATCCCTCAGTATCTCCAACTTGTCCTGGAGACTGAATACGCAACGATTGGTAGGGTTGTCTGTCGTATATATGAGTCTCTCCCGGGCATCTTGCGCGGCGACATAGACGGCCTAGAAATTCTTCGCCAGGATGACGCGTTGGCTCAGATCTACGGTCTTGGCAACGAGTGGGACTATTCGCCTTGGCTCCGTCTCCTGAGCCATCGCACGCCACACCTTCGCATTCTGGAGATCGGCGCTGGCACAGGCGCCACTACTAACGTGGTTCTCCGCGATGTTGGCACCTACTACTCTTATGTGTATACCGATGTCTCGGCTGGTTTCTTCCCTGCTGCACAGGACCGCTTCGGCCATGCTCATCCCCGCATGCGTTTCCAGACGCTTGACATCTCCTCGGATCCTCTGGAACAGGGGTTTAAGCCCGGCTCATTCGACCTTATCGTTGCGGCTAATGTCCTCCACGCAACACCGAAACTCAAAGAAACCCTGTCCAATGTCCGGAAGCTCTTGCGCCCTGACGGGAAGCTCCTGTTGCAGGAGATGTACATGACGGTTAAATGGCTTAACTTTGTCATGGGACACCTGCCCGGCTGGTGGCTAGGCGTCGAGGATGGAAGACCCTCGGAGCCCTATGTGTCACCCCAGCGGTGGGCCGAGGAGCTGCTAGCTGCAGGATTTCAGGCCCCGGAGGCTTCCGTCTTTGATGACGAAGTGCCCTTCCAAGCCAATGTGACCATAATCGCTTCTCCTGATATTACATGGAAGCCGGAGCCCACGGTCTATCTCCTCTCCGGAAAGCCAGAGGGGGACATTGCTGCAAACATTTCAGCCTCACTGCAGAACCGGGGGCTCCAGGTTGAGAAGATCGGACTTTCAGATAAGCCACAAGGAGCCGTCATCTCCATCTTGGATCTAGAAGGAAAACCATTTTTACAAGACATCGGGCCCGAGGATTACGCGCAATTCAAAGACTTTCTACCTAGCCTAGCCCCGGCCGGAATGCTGTGGCTTACAAGGCCGGGCCAGGTCTACTGCTCGGAGCCGCAGTACGCCGGCATCTTAGGCCTCTTGCGTGTTGTGCGCAACGAGCTGAGTGCCCCTCTATGCTCGCTCGAGCTAGACGACACGAAGTCTCCCAATACGTGGCAAGTCGTCTTCGATGTTTACCAGAAGATACGTCGCATGCGTGCTGTGGAGCGAGACGAACTGGCTGATCCAGATTGTGAGTTTGCCTACTCTGGCGGTGTCGTCTACTTGCCGCGCTTCCAGTGGATCTCGGTGGCCGATGAGCTCGCCACCCGACCCAAAGAGCAGCGTACGTACAAGCGCTTGGAAATCGGCAAGAGGGGTTCGCTGAAGTCACTGCATTGGGTCGAGAGACCGCTGCCGGGTGACTTGAAGGGCGAGGAGGTATATATCGACATTCGGGCTGTGGGTATGAACTTCAAGGTAAGTCATAGCAGAGAGCACTTAGAGTCTCTAACAAGTCCTAAGACATATTTTGCTATTTATCTTCCACATGCCTTCCTCACGCCCCGCGACTCCTATCTACGTTCACTAGCTTGCTTGCAAACCTTAAACCACGTCCTCCCCTTTTACCACCACTCTTCTTCAGTGCCTATGGGTGCTAACAAACAATTCTAGGATACTCTTATTGCAATGGGGATCGTCAACGGACCCCCGGAAGCAGGAGATGGATTCGGCATCGAGTGCTCGGGTGTAATATCTGCCGTGGGGCCCAAAGTCACGGACTTCTCGGTCGGAGACCGGGTCATAGCCATTACATGCGACGCATATTCCACTACAACAAGGACACCGGCGTCAGTTTGCGTAAAGATGCCAGACGATCTTAGCTTTGAGGAAGCTGCAAGCATGCCATGCGTTTACATGACCGTCATTCACGGACTCGTCAATCTCGCACGACTGGAGGAAGGACAGACCGTCCTGATCCATTCAGCATGCGGAGGTGTCGGACTGGCTGCCATGTACATGTGTCAGATGCTCGGTGTCGACAAGATCTTCGCCACTGTAGGAAGCGAGGAGAAGGTCCAATACTTGATGGACACCTTTAAGCTTCCACGGTCACATATCTTTTCCTCGCGGGACGCTTCGTTTCTACCCGGCATCATGCGCGAAACGAACAACCGCGGTGTCGATGTTGTCTTGAATTCTCTATCCGGGGAGCTACTACACGCATCGGTAAGTTATCAAGTCTAAAAAGACTGGGTTTTTTATCATCTAACTGAATGATTCTTGCAGTGGAAGTGCGTTGCCGAGTTTGGCAGCATGGTGGAGATAGGAAAACGCGACTTTATCGGCCAGGGACGTCTCGATATGGAGTCCTTCGAGGGCAACCGTGCCTTCTTCGGCATCGAAATGTGGCCCATCGTCAAAACGCAGCCGAAGCGCATCCGGAGGCTGGGCGACCAATTCATGAAATACTACAGCACTGGGGCTCTCCAGCCCATCCGGCCGATCCGGGTCTTCGACGCAACTGAGATCGAATCGGCCATCCGAACCATGCAGAAGGGACAGCACATAGGGAAGTTCGTCGTCCGCATCCCCGAAGACGCGTCCAATATCGCGGCGAGCCCCGCACGGCTAGATTTCTCCTTCCGCCCCGATGTCTCATATTTACTTGTTGGTGGCTTCGGAGGCCTCGGTCGCTCTATTGCCATGTGGATGGTTGAGCGCGGGGCTAGGAATCTCATCTTCCTTTCCCGGAGTGGCGGCAAGAAACCCCACGAAGCATCATTGGTTCGAGCACTGGAAGGTGCCGGATGTGCTGTTGACGTCGTGACAGGTAGCGTCACTAATATCGAAGACGTGCGTCGCGTCCTCGACCAGGCCCGTGTACCCATTGCCGGAGTGGTTCAATTGTCCATGGTGTTGCGGGACCAGCTATTCACGGACATGACCCTCGAGGATTGGGAAGCTGTGACTAGACCCAAGATCCAGGGGACGTGGAACCTGCATGAGGTCCTGGCAGGCCAGACCTTAGACTTCTTTGTCCTGTTCAGCTCCTTAGCCGGCCTCATCGGACAGCGCGGGCAAGCGAACTATGCGGCAGCCAGCGCATTCCTCGACGCATTTGTGCAGTTCCGCCACGGGCTGGGCTTGCCGGCGTCCGTGCTCGACGTAGGCGCTGTCGCTGACGTGGGTTTTGTGGCGGAGCGCCCGGATCTGATACAGTTCTTTAAGACGACGTCGCACCATCTTCTCCGAGAGCAAGACGTCCTTGATTCCTTCGAACTAGCTATCCGGAATTCGACCCCGAAGGCGCACAAGACAGACGGATATTTCATGTCCGATTGCCAGACTACGCTAGCCATGCGGTCGACGATCCCGTTGTCGTCTCCGAACAACCGGAATGTATGGAGACGCGACGCTCGCCTAAGCCTGTACCGTAATCTCGAAGCCGCTGCCGCAGAAGCCAGCCAAACTAGCGGCGCGGCCGGGGGAGCAGCAGTTGGTAGCGACAATGACGAAGATACGGTGATAAAGAGGCTGCTAGCTGCCGTTGAAGCCAACCCATCCGTCCTAGAGCAGGATGCCTTCATCGAGCAGATCGCTCGCAGCATCGGCGTCGCCTTCTTCAGCTTCATGATGAAGCCGATTGAGGAGCTCGATGTCACGGCCGGGCTTGCGACCTTGGGCATCGACTCGCTCGTCGCTATCGAGCTGCGCAACTGGTTGCGGCTCCGCTTCACCGTTGAGATGTCCGTGCTGGAGATCATGCGTGGCGATAGTATACTCGGACTGGCGAAGTTGGCGGCGAAGAAGTGGACGGCTAAGTTGGTTGCGAAATAGGGGATTTTACTACTTGTTAGAAGACAGATTTTATATATATACATGGTAGCTCTCTGGGTATTAAGTTGTTCCAACTTTACGATTGTAATTTGCTGGAGCAGTCTAGGGCCTACATTTAACAAGGATGCGCTATAATTACAGGGAGTATAGCGCTACGTGTCACTGTAATTATAGTGGGCTCCAGAGCATAATCATCAGGTACAGTAAGCTACTAGAGCAGACGGTAACCAATTGACTTACTGGCTTATTATCTTCAATCAGTCTATCCAACTTGAGTGGTCTGCCCTAAAAGCTTCTAATCAATCTAGGTAACTGACATACCAGTGCACGTACAGACTGTCGTAAGCGGAAGGTATTATGTAATAAAAGTCCCCCCTGAAGCTTGCGTTCTGATTGGTTGAATAACTGATTACAGGAGGCATATGCGCTGTAACTCACTATAATTACAGTGACCTTCTAGCGGTATACGAGCTGTAATTCTAGCGCACCTCCGTTAAAAGTAGGTCCAAGCATTACTCTTCTCAAGGAATTCAGATTACATTCAGCCGTCAGACGGCTAAGGTAGGGTATTAGCTTGATGGACGTTCGCAATGGAATGGTTTAGTGGAGGTCAGGAAACGCGTGGAAGAGAAGATCAAAGGAGTTACGAGTAAATATGCTCTTGAAAAGAATAAGAGAGTTTTCAGACAAATATTAGATTATCTCTAAGCGTGTATAAATGTTAGATTGTTCTGTAGGTACGGTAAATACCGCAGGTAGCTACCAGATATTCCTTCAGTCAGTCAAGATATTTCGTCAAATTTCCAATATTTTACATACATTCCACTACGCTTCCCACTTCTAAGGACTTGTTATAGTTGCCAATTCAACTGGAGTGTGAGAGTCATTGTGTATTGGAAGGTTGTTACTTAAAGATCCTTGTTCCGTATGGGTGGATGGAGCTAGTTATTATTGTGCTAGAACAATGGCTTTATTGAGAGGATGGGGTGCTTGTTATGGAGTACCTACCTACTCAGGTATAAAGATACCCGGTGTACAGAGCAGTTAACGCCTCAATGATGGTAAAATACACTTCAACGAGAATAAGGCAATATTATTATCCATACATTAGGTGGTTACAATGGTGGGAGTAGTGTCTAAGGCCACGAGGGCTCAAAAGGATGCGCGCGTCTTTGAGCAGTACTTCTCAGATGACCCAAGATTTGACTTCCACGGCCTAGTTGCCTATGGTAATTATGGAGCTGCATTTCGTGTAAAGTATAGCGACCCAAAAACCAAAACCTTTAGACAGTTCTTAATTAAAAAGGCTTTCCCTTCCGAAGAAGCAGCAGAGGCACTAACACGAGAGAAACATTATCTTAAGGTTCGTAGTTTTCGAAACATCGTAGAAAAATGAATCAGACTGTATGTTTGCTAACCTATGGAAATATGTAGAGGTTGCGAGGCGCTAGTAAGTTGCCCCTATTCACCCGTCTTGGGGGGCGAGAATGTTGTACTCGAGAAAAGCAGAGGAGTAATTGCTGCCGAGATAGTTTTCAGGCTCCTAGATCCCCTTTCTAGAAATACGAGGACTGACTCTTTTGTCAGTGCATATTGTACAAATGATCGATATTCCAGATAATCCCCTGGATCAGCGAAGGCGAGACCTTCCTGAAATTCGAGAAGAATGGATAATAATGGAATGGCTAGAACATGGCACAATTGGAGATTTCGTCACCAAAGCGATAAGCGCAGGATTGGAGCGGCTGCCGAACCGTTTACTATGGAGATTCTTCCTATGCCGTAAGTCATGAACGACACGTGCTTGTATGGCGAGTCCTACTTGGGCAGTCTCATATACTACACAACACCATGAACCCTGTAGAGTTTATTGGGCTAACATGTAAATAGTGATAAGGGGATGCATAGCTATGGCTGTAAGTGATATCTTCGTTTACTTCGTTTCATTTTCTTTGTTTCCCTACCATCATTCCACTCTCCATAGAATACCAGCTCTATGGACCGTATACAGCCAGTACTGATTTTCAATTTGATATAGTGGCCTCCAAATCGCGATGACGGCATGGTTGAAATAGAGAAAATACAAGGAACTACGCCATCCAAGTTGGCACACAATGACATTCATTGCGAGAATGGTGTGTTGATAGTCTAGGTACCCGTACTATATCAAATAAAGGACCCTAAGCTAACATGGCCCAAGTTCTTCTTGCGGAGCCCCATTCTCTAGACTCCGAACATGCTCTTTGCCCGATCCTGAAGCTGATCGACTTCGGCGGCGCCGGTGAGTGGTCTTGGGCGAATGGTTCGGCCTCAGCGGTACAAAGCAATATTTGGGAGATCGGAATGGTGCGTAACCATGCTCTATACGCTGCTAAGATTGTCACTAATATGTGTTGCAGATCATGATAACTTTGATTCGTCTACGGACTCCTCAGAGCGTTGGCAATGTAGGCGGCCGTTACTTTCAAATGGTTGACGGTGGCCCGCAAATAGAAACGGACGCTAAAGAAATCCTTCCACTCTATGGCGAGGGTGCGCCATGCCCGGAACTCGATCCCTTGCTGGGGAGGCTCGTCTGTGCTTGTTTAGCAACGAACCACGTAAATCGCCCGACCTTGGAAGAATTGAGTACAACTGTAATAGATGCTGTGCGTACTAGAGGAGCAGACTTTTATGGGAATCACATAGCAGAACGGGACGATATAATACCTTCGCTCTGGCGACAAATTGTCAATTATGCGTATTAAATGGTCCATGTGCGACTAACACTGTTATACAGCATACACCAATAAAAAGGAGGTAGGTATAAGAAGGATATCAAATCGACATTGAAATTTGAGATGATAAAAAACGAGCACAGGAGGTAGGTAGGTACCTGCCTATAAAAATAGTAGACTACTAGCTACCTAGGTACACAATACTTCTTATTGTGTATTTCAAAATTGGATATTTTGTTTTTCTAACACAATACGTCCCATTCACAGTGGTATGTAATAGTAGAGCGGACGGTATCCGCACATGTGCCATTTGATGCATTATACCCGATAAAACCGGTGTTAACGCGGCCTATGAAGCGTGGAGTTAATGATAATAAACCCGGGCATGCTGCTGCTTAGGTATCTAAGATTTGTCGCGAAAGGCCCGAGCCGAAGCGTTGTACAAGATAATCTTTGGAGCTGACAAATTTCTAAATAATAGAACTTAAGATCTCGATGTGCATTTTATGATAGCATTATATACTAGCACTACTTTATGCGGCGCGACCCCGTCCTTTTAGCACTGCGATCTAATTGGGAAAGGGGGTAACAACCAAAGCATACCGAATGATACAAGATATGTCAATATTTCGGTGTAGTTTATATTGCATCATGGTAGATTTGCCGTTTCTCGAGGCTCCCCATACATAGCACTTAAAGCTATTAAACGTGTAGAATTGCGACCCATTTTATTGAGAGTATCGCTTCAATTGTTCTCACCGAAAGCACGAGATTCCGCCGAAGCCAGTGCTGGTATAAGGCTTTGGGGGCGGGAGATAGTATTATAAAAAACCCCAATTATCCACCGCCCTGTATAGTGGTCTACTCCAAGAGTCTACAGCATTCAGCTTCAATTGTGATTGAAATTCGACTTCTTCACATCAATACTAGAGTCATCATCATGGCCACTGGTCCCTCTTCCTCGGTTCTCCTATCTGGAGGAACCATCATAGCTTTTAATGAGGATGCGGAGTCACTCGAAGTCATCCGCAATGGAGCGCTGTTAGTGACTGGCGACCGCATTGCGGGGATATATGACACTGCTCACCCGAACAATCTGCCTGCGGACACCGAGATTGTCGATTGCACAAATCAAATTATCTCACCCGGCTTCATCGACACGCATCGACATGGCTGGGAAACTGCACTAAAGACTTTGTCCCCTAATACAACCCTGCCGGACTATCTGGCTAGGTATATCATGGGCGCCCCAAGCATCTTCACTGCCGAAGACATCTATATCGCCCAGCTTGCAGGGTTGCTTGAGGCTCTCAACGCTGGCGTAACGACCTCACTTGATCATTCCAGCCATTGTTGGTCCAAGGACAGAGCAAACGCCGGTCTTCAAGGATCCATTGACAGCGGCGCCAGGGTTTACTGGAGTCCAGCTTTCCACAATACAAAAGAGTACCCCCTGTCTCAACAGATTGCCGACATCAAAGAAGTGGCCAAGGCGAAGCCAACATCAAACGACTTAACCACTATAGGTGTTGCGTATGATTGGTGGTCGATTGCTCCGCCAGAGGATAACCAAGCAATCATCGCTTTGATCAAGTACGCAAGAATCCAACCTGTGCAGTCGAATGAAAGCTGACTGAGAAAAGGGAACTGAATATTCCGGTTTCAACAACGCATTATCTGGGCGGCCCGTGGATGGGTATGTTACCTCAGCACTTACCTCAGGACGAAGCGTTACCCGCTTCACGTAGACCTCGCGAAGATTGCTAATCTTGGGTAATCCAGCCAATAATTCCCCGGAAGTCCTTAAGCCCCTCGGAGTCCTGGACACCGACATGGCCGTGGTCTTCTCTCACGCCATGGGCATCACGCCAATAGGCGCCAGCATTCTCCGATCGACCAACCAGTTCATCTCGATCACTCCAGAGTCGGAGATGCACTACGGACACGGACATCCAAACGCGCATCTGATCCAAGACCAAGCCGCGCTCGGCGTCGACACGTTCCTGACCTTCTCCACGGACCTGATCACGCAGGCGCGCATCTGGCTCCAGCGCACGCGCTCCAGACTCTACGACAAAGTCCTCGAGCGCTGGCAGATCCCCGCCAACAACCCCATGTCCGTGAACCAGGCCTTCCTCATGGCCACGCGACAGGGCGCGCTCGCGCTCCGACGCCCCGACCTAGGCGTGATCCGCGTCGGCGCGAAGGCGGATCTCGTGGTCTTCAATGGCCGATCGCCGGGGATGCTGGGGTGGCGCGATCCCGTCGCGGCCGTGATCCTGCACACGAACGTCGGCGACATCGAACACGTGCTCGTGGACGGCAAGTTCAAGAAACGCGACGGCAAGCTGACGTTCGACGGCTACGACGCCGTCGTCGATCGCTTCCTCGCGAGCGCCGAGAGGATCCAGAAGGCTATGGTCGACCGGCCTGACCCGGTGTTCGAGGGCCGCCATTGGGGTTTGTGTGAGTATGGACATGCTGAGGTGGTTAATGCTTGTCACGGCTCCAGCACGGGTTATGGCAAACAGTTCCTACGGAAGGACTAGGAAATTGATGCTGTTGGAAGACGCGAGTCTCGTTTATGTATGATGTTGAATGGTTCCCTACTTTGGGCGCGACTCAATTTTTGCGTGTTGTACTTGCAGGGTTCAGCGAGTTAGGTCCAGGCTTTGGCAGGATTACTAATGGATAGGTAAGGCAGTCAGAAAAAAGTACCAGGGAAAGGAGATATGTACTATCGTTAATAAGGCTCGATGGGTTTATTTTCATTGAATACGACTTTACCTCCTCTCTTGGTTAACCTTCTCACCTTTCAGCGTTCTGCTTAGGTACCTTATCTCTTGTCTTTGGTGCCCTGGTATGTAGACCTGATTCGTGTTCCTTGTTTTGTCGCCCGAAAACCAGGAACAAGTGGGTAAGGATGCAGCCTCATCACCGTTTCCATGTAACTTACCCCGTCTGAGCGCCGGGCGTAGGCAGGGAAGAAATCTTGGTTTGTGATTTACACACTGAATGCCGTCGGTAGGTTAACAGGTAGGGATGCCAGGCGATCGCCGCGAACTTTTCCAACGTAGGTGTCATATACTACCTAATGTACACTATAAACCATGCCTAGGGCCTTGATAAGTGTTTGACTGTTCATTTGAGGGGAAAGTCGAGGTGAAGAATAATGTGTCGCACGATGATGTCAAAATTTGAATTTCTGGTACGATTCAGGGGCTCCCCTAGTGGTGATCTGGCGATCAAAGCTCATTGGTATTGCCAAGAAGTTAAGATTGTGCATAAGGCGGTGATTACTCCTGTGATTTAACAGAAGATTCGCACCCCACTATCTTATCATCGCTGCCTAATTAAATATTTTATCATTACTCTCTTGCTGCTTCATACCTATTATCTGCTTGATCCGATCGACTATCTTGGGTGGGTAGGTGGCTTGTTAGATATCAACTCTCAGAATGACTAAGAAACCTCGTCTGAAGCCTGATATCGATGAAGCGATACCAAGAATACGAACCTGCAATACTGTTTTGTGATGATACAATCTGCGTAACAAGGGTTAGGACCATCCCATTCGGCCGGTGTCTGATTCGCGGTTCGGCCGCTAACATTTCTGGGATTTCAATCCCCCCGAGTTTTAGCTTTACGTAACCTCGTGTAGGGCAAGGAGAAGACTTGTCGGAGCCACGTGCCGTAAACCAGGGATTCGGGACTTCGTAACACCGTGCATGGCACGACATGCTAATTCCTTGTGGCTTCATGCAAAGAAGTTCCTGGGGGAACAGGAACAGACAGGCACACGTGCCTTGTGGGTATATCGTGTTTATCAAGAGACTAGAAGTAGGTACGCTATTGATTACCTGCTTGAATACGTTAGTCTGGCTTCGTTAGAACTAAGGCGGGCAGAGGCTTTTGTCTTGAATTGGAATACGTCTCTTCGCCTGCAAGGGAAATGGTTCTGGCCAAAGATCGAATCTGAATTTTGATGGAGAATCGATTCACTTGCGGTGTATAGGATTGGATAATGCTGCTCAGGTCCAATCGGGATCAGTCCTATCTTGCTTTAGTCAGTTGGGGATGCCGGAGACTAAATGTAGCACGGACACATACCCGCCCATTCCATGCTCTATCCGGCAAGAAGCTTGCCGGGGACTTAAATTACCATGTAGTATGCAGCTGACCGGTGAACATTCGGTATGAGTACAGCTAAATACTCCAGCACAGCCAGGAGGATGTCTGAACCATCTTTCAAGCTTACGATAGTTCGGACGGACCCCGAGATCTAAACATTAAACCAAGTGCGGATATCCAGTAGTAACAAGTGTCAAGCGGCGCAACTAGAGATAGGAAAGGGGTGTTGGTAGCATCGAGCTAACCGAGCAACATTAATTGGGAATAACATAATGCTGTTGAATGCGGATTTGTGGGCCGATAAACTACAGATAATATTGTAAGTCTTCACGGCCAGTCATTCCGTTCTGTTCACTCATTATCGACAAGTTCGTCTTCGAATATCTAACTTGAGGCGCTTGTGTGCTGCGGACGATCGGCGGTTCTCTTGAGTTTATGGCGAGGCTCGGTTTTGTCGCTTGAAAGCGCGATAGGAGTCGACTACAATATCAAGCCATAATTGAGGATTCCAAGCCCTCTGTTGGCTCTTCTTACACTCGAGTGCCTGCCCGACCTCCAAGGATGATTGAGCTGGGGAGAGATGACTATGGCGCCTTCGCTAACCGGGTTCTATGGTCACTATTCGGAGTCACAACAAGTATGCAAAACCGTGCCTCTTTAACCATACGCAATTCTTACAATTACTTCTCGTATAGTTGTCGTTGCGCTTAGGATTGTGGCCCGACTACACTTCAGCACCCGCCTGCGAACAGGACTGGGCTTAGACGACTACATTACCCTCATTTGCCTCATACTCAGTTTTATTGTCTGTATTCTCACAACAATAGCATCCGAATATGGCCTCGGAAAGCACGTGTACGAACTGGATGATAACGAAAGAATCAACGCCCTAAAATACAATGCGATTATCAACGCTGTCCTCATATGGCAGTTCTCGCTACCGAAGTTCGCCATCATCGCCATCCTAAAACGAATACTGAATTATGGCACGAAAACCGCGGTTCTGTTCTGGACCCTTGGTATTACTTCGCAGGCCTGCATCCTCGCTGTTTCGATATGGTGGTTTAGGCAGTGCCACCCCATCGAGTTTGGATGGGACAAGAGTATCCCAGGTGGGACTTGTGCGGATATTAAAATAATGATAAATCTTGCCTACTTCACGTCGGCTTACTCTGCATTCCTCGACATCTTCTTCGCCCTTTATCCGATCCCCTTCATTATGCGCTTAAACATGCCACTACGAGGTCGACTTGCTGTCGCCGGTGCTTTAAGTCTGAGTTCTCTTGCATTCGTTGTATCAGTCATCAAATTATCAGCGCTCGGGCAAGCATTTGCTATATCGGCAACAGATCCGACTTGTGAGTTGCTATTCCAAATGAGAGTTGTCTTTAACCAACCATTACTAACAAAGCGGGTTCTAGATCCTGTACCATATCTTGACATCCTAGGCATGTCGGAAGGATACATTTTGATAATATGTTCCTCGCTCCCAGCCCTTGGGCCTCTCTTCCGGGCAGCCAAGGGGAAATTAACGAGTCGCGATATCAGCACTCATAGGTCTAACGGCAACGTCGGATCCAGCCTCCACAGCTTACACAAGAGCTTCCCGAACGCGAAAGAGCAAAGGCTCACAGACGAGATGGAGCGTTCGATTGGAGGCAACTCATCTAGCATTGATGATATCCCGTTGGTCACGTCGCCCACGCGATCGTCATCCAGTACCCCGGCGACTGGTATCCAAAAGACAGTGAACATTTCAATGACTTCGGAAGTAGTTCGGCCTGGGTCGATTTCTAGGCCACGGGCCGCTCAAATATTCTAATAAAAATATGCTATGAAGTTACGTCTTTATTTTACGGCCGCAGTATGATGATGTTTATAGGGAAGGTTGACTACCTAAGGTTAGAAATGGATCGTAGTAACGACAAAACAAGCTCTCATGATTGTTCCCGACATCTCTTGACTCTTTATCCAATCGAAAGTTTCATGTAATATACCAAGATACTGCACGAAAATAGCATATGAGGGGGCGCATTCGGCATTTTCACACTATGGTTGTCGTATTGTGTCACTTTCAATAGGTTCCTAGTATGGAGTAATGATCTGTGATTTCTAGTCTTCATCTTCAAGTACTCGATGAAAAGTTTCCAATGAGTTGTCACCGTAAAACACTTATGCTCTTCTCTTCCTCGGTCAGTGGATCCTTATCAAGGCACGGGCTCCATTGCTAGCATGTCCCCTGCATCTATGCTCGCAGAAAACAGCATGTTGTTTGCCGCGACGAGATTATTTGGTATAGCGTGAGGAGATTGTTGTATTCTAGGCAATGCGCTAAGGCCAGGTCCCCACGCTCGTGCCCGGTCGGTCAAGAGACGGCCAAGATGACGCGCTTTTACTAGGTTCGTATGCGATGGTTGCATTACAAATCTACTCCTACTAATCCATATCGGTACTTATCACACCCGATGCGACGTTATGTGTGAAGTGATATGTAAGGTACATAACCTAGTCACCCCTTTTGTTGTAAAACAAATCCCGAGCAGCAGATTAGACGTGACGTGAAAGTTCAACCGATAAGTGATATATTATCATTCCAAGTACTAGATTAGCTTCCTTCCAGGACCTTGTCCAATATCTTGATACCTGTTGCGTCATCTCACCCCTCTCTTACTATTTCTTATATCTTGAAATGTCTTTCATTCTCCCTAAGAAAAGTGTGGACGGTATATCTAGATCCCCGAGAAGGATTCAATCGCCATGATTACAATGTCATAATGAAGACGCTTGTCGACGCGGGGTTTAGGGGGCGGATGGAGAGTGGAGGTTATCTTAGCGACAAAGGTTTGACTGGTTGGCGTTCTTGGGTGACGACGCCGTGTCCTCGTATAAAAGCCGAACTGCCTTGTGAGGGTTCGTATCCCTCTGTAGTAGTTTACTCTTAGGACAGATGGGACACTTCTACTGAAGCTTACAGCGAGTTCGTTTCTAATTCCTTTTTCTAAAGGGAAGGGGGGGGGGGGGGGGGGGGGGGGTGTCCAGTGGTCAAAAATACTCAAAGGGGCACTATATGCTTTTCTAGTCTAGGACTCTTTTCATCCCGACATGTGCTGTCTATATCTTAACTTCTACTTTGTAATCATTCTACCGCAAGCTCTGTATCCGGCTATGAGGCACGTTCCTCTATCCTTTTGCTAGATTGTTCGTATATAGACCGGGCAATATCAACAATGACATTAAAATCCTGACAAAGGAGTAACTATGGCTTTGTCTACATTGAAAACTCATGAAGTGTTTTCTGCTATTATTCATGTTCTATAAATACTTCAAATTGCGCCTCTCCTCTTGACACAAATCTCTACACCCTTTATGGCTTTTACAAAGGACAAAGATAATAATGGATTTACGGGATTTCCATGACTGGACTGGCCAATCTGGCCCCCAAGGTGTTCGATTTACGACGTGTCCCGAGACCAGTGACTTCAGTCTACCCGTAACCTCGATGCCATCTACGGCTTCTGTTACGCCGGGGAACCTCGGCACCTACACGAACTGGCGGCCAGGCATAAATATGGGATCAAGGCGGCCGTATACTTATAATCAGGGCTCCTATGATCATAGCTCCTATAATCAAAATACCCATTACCAGAACTCCTATATTCAGAATACCTATGTCAAGAATCCTTATTATCCGAATCCCAATTATCAGTTTGGCCACAATGGTTCCATCCCGCTGGATCTTCCACGGCCATCCAATACCGTGGAATATCCATTCCAGTCGCAACCACCCAATGAACGCCCAGAGCAAAGACAGCTGCTGGCTCATGGCGCACCCGTACCCCATGTGTTCCCGAACGTAAACAAGGAAGTACAACCGATTAAAAAAGCCTCACTGGGACTTCGAAAACGCCGCAGACCTGAAAGGCCTCCAGTCGAGGAAGTCAAAGTGAACTTGACGGCTCCTCTTAGTGAGTTAGCAAAAGATCTCACGGACGTACATGACCTAGACGTCGTTGCCCATGTATATCGCGGGGCCGAGCAACGACGACAAGAAGCCGCTCGATACGGCCGCGTTAGGAAGACATCTTCCAGTTTTCTCCTCTACCGTGTAGCATATACGAAACGCATCCAGGAGCTGATAAAACGGCAAGTTCTCGAAACGCACGGTAAAACTGGTCTGGGAGCTCACCTGTCCAGAATTGCAGGAAAAAGCTGGAGGATGGAACCACAGGAGGTACGAGATCAGTTCGAAAAATGGGCTAATATTGATAAGGAGAACCATATCCTGGCATTCCAAGACTATCAATAAGGGTGAAGGCTTTCATCACGCGGCGAGTAAATGTAATATGGGCGAGGAATGCATCTCAAGGGCCAGGCTATAAAGCCCCTGGAGTTTGTTGATATGCTATCTCTGTCTCATCAAAAACCTCTTGTACGGGAGTGCAGACTTCCAAGACTCACTGCAGAGGAAAGCGGGGAAATGGCGGCGACCTGCTAATAATTAGATTTATTGTATTGCATTGTATTTTCCTGTATTGTATTTATTGCATTGTGTTGTATTGTATTGAAGTATTTAGTGTCTTTCTTTTTTGCTAACACACCATAGTACACGCTGTATTTTTCTGTTCAAGCCCCTTAAGTCACTATGGCTACAGCACATTGATCCTGTAAACGTTTGGCCAATCAGAACGCGAGTCTCAACCTGGCGGTCTATATTACGTGATATTAGGTATTAGGTAGGTAATCTTATGTGATACTTTAAGTTAGTGAGTTAGTGCGTCTGGTTTCTCAATACAGGTTGCTCTAATTATAAGGATGTACGTGTCAGATGTTTCACCTTGGGACAAAGAACTATCTTGTATGTATATAGCCAAATAGTTTCCAGTTCCTCGCGGAACATGTTTTTTCCCATCATCCTAGGTGCGCCGCGAGACACCACAGTTATATTCAATAACGGTACATTCTCCTATGCATATTGAAATATAGTATTTACTTATAGTAGAGATCAGCTTTCATTTTATATATCTGAATATGTTCAATGCATTGATATGTTCATGCGTTAGGAAAGACTGACAGCCTCATGATATCGTCAGAATAAATTACCAAGTCTGGGAAATACTCGTCTAGATGGCTACATATAACCGCCAAGGGAACAATTGGACTGTACTACAACGTTTGAAGATGTCGGAGTACATGGCGCGAGTGACATGACAACATAGCATGCTACGGCGTGAACTGGCAGTTGTAGAGGGTTGTTATGAGCAACGGTGTGCATATTAATATCGGTTGTATACTACATTAGGTATAACAAACACATATTTCTTAGGTTAGCAAGGAGTTAAAGTGTAATCATGATTGAAAACCACATGACGAGAACTGGGGAATCTTCGAGGATTTCGCGCGATACTAAATATAGGTTTTTTGTGCTATGTTGTTTGCTTACGTAGTAGGCAGGTGAAATTATCGAGTAATCTTTGAAAAGGGGTCATTAGTCCATCGCACAGTCTTGCACAGTTTCGCAGTCAGCACTGTCGAATTTGATAATCACCATCGTAAACGAACTCAAACGAACTCGGTAGGTACGATACTATCGTACTATCGTAACTACCTAAGGTACCTAAAACACATGTAACAAGTACTTGCCTTTACACGTCAGGTGTTCGTTTTTGCAAGGGCCAGGTTTGTTTTCGCATTGACAGCAAACTGATCGAAGTGTAATATCCGTGCTTTCAAGTGAATGGAGTATCTAGGGCAGACGCTAACAAGACAACCTTACCTATCGCACTCAATATCCAAGCCTTTCTCCTTATCCCGCCTCTCCGTCTAATCGTTTTCTGGTTTCGATTGATACCTATCTTGTCAACCTCTACTTATCACTTCACCACATTAAATTTTTAACGAGTCACAATTAAGCCATCATGTCTGTTCCACAGAGCTGTACCATTCTCGTAATAGGAGGGGGTCCTGCGGGATCTTATGCCGCTGCAGCTCTAGCTCGGGAGGGTCTCGACGTTGTCGTGTTAGAGGGCGAGCAGTTCCCACGGTAAGAAGGGCCCTCACAATACCTCGTTTATTGATATTGCTTATTCTAACCTTCAACCTGAATCCCGCAGATATCATATTGGCGAGAGCATGCTTCCTTCCATGCGACACTTCCTAAAGTTCATCGATGGATATGACAAGTGGAATGAGCACGGATTTCGGATCAAGGTAATTACGATTCGATTCAAAACCGCGAGACGTTCATGATGCTTATAATCATCTTAGAATGGTGGCGCCTTCAAGCTGGATCCCACCCTCCCTGATACTTGTAAGTTCTCGTTCGGTCCTTTAACCTATGATGGTTGCTAAGAGTATCACAAGACACAGATTTCATCGCATCCGGGGGACCTGAAGGTTATGCTTGGAATGCAATTCGCTCTCAGGCCGACCAGCTACTTTTCGAGCATGCCAATAGCTGCGGCGCTAAGACTTTCGATTCTACCAAAGTCACCTCTATTAACTTCGAACCTTATGACACCACTGATGCAGCAATGAAGTTCGATGGCCCGAATCCCGGACGACCAGTTTCGGCAATGTGGAAGCGCAAGGATGGTAGCGCTGGAATTATTTCCTTCGATTATCTAGTCGATGCTAGCGGACGAAGCGGGATCCTAAGTACTAAGTACTTGAATAACCGCAAATACAACGAAGGCCTCAAAAATATTGCCCATTGGGGATACTGGAAGGGCGGCGGTGTGTATGGCCCAGGCACTTACAAGGAAGGCTCGCCTTATTTCGAGGCTCTAAGTGGTATGTCAACTGCTCTGCGGATAAGCTTGAGTGGATGTCTAACTGTTTATGAAGATGCCAGTGGCTGGTGCTGGTTTATCCCCCTACATGACGGGACCCATTCTGTAGGTATCGTGCAGAATCAAGACTTGGCCACGGAGAAGAAGAGAGCGGCCGATTGCCCTCTTGCTAAGGAATTCTACTTGCAGTCCCTTGCCCTTGCGCCTGGTATTAGAGAGCTTTTATTTAAGGGTGAGCTTGTGTCTGACGTTAAGTCGGCGTCCGATTGGTCCTATAGCGCTTCGAGTTATGCGTTTCCCTATGCACGCATCGCCGGAGATGCGGGTAGTTTTATTGACCCTTTCTTCTCCTCGGGCGTGCATCTAGCCTTAAGCGGGGGTCTCAGTGCTGCGGCAACGATTTCCGCTGCTCTTCGAGGCGATTGCAACGAGAAAATTGCCGCCTTATGGCACACTAAGCGAATATTGGAGAGCTATACGCGCTTCTTGTTGATTATTCTCAGTTCCACTAAGCAGATCAGAAACCAGAATAAACCTGTCATTCACGACTTCGACGAGGAGAGCTTCGAGAGAGCTTTTGATCTCTTTAGACCCAGTACATATATCCTAAATCTGAACTCCTAATATAAGTTCGGCTAACCATGTTCTTTCAGTTATCCAAGGCACGGTTGACACTGACGTCAAGGGCGAACTAACGCAGGAAGAGATATCCAAGGCGGTAGAATTCTGCTTTCGGTCGTTTGCTGATGTCCCTTCAGAGAAGAAAGACGCCCTCGTAGAGAAGCTCAAGAGACTAGGATTAGAGGACAATGACGATGTGGAGAAGAGTGCGATTGCCATCGAGGAGATGCAGAAGTCCCTCACGCCAGAGGAATCGCGGATTCTAGACGTTCTCAGGGGAAGACGAATGATACGGGCCGAAGACTCGATCAATCTTGTAAACTTCACTCTTGACTCCATTGACGGACTGGTTCCGAACCTGGAGCGCGGGAAGCTTGGATTGATCAAGGCAACACCGGCTAAGAATAACAGTACATCCCTGTACTCCGTTTCGTACTTGAGAGGTGGCCGGCCCGATATCAGGACACAGAGAGGTGACAAGGGTTCCAAGGCTTCAGAAGTAACGAACGAGGAGGCTAGCATCCGTAGATAACAGTATTTCGACCCGCAGTCGCACGCGCACAAGGCTTCTCTAGTCTGGAATTGCTGGTTTATATTGATCGGCTAGCTGACTAATCTAGGGAACTATTGGTCTAACATTTGAAGCGGGTGGCTTTCGTAAGGATCCGATCCTGAATATGATGGTGACTGCCTAGGCAGCAGTAGGGCAGGACTCGCGTATATGCGACAGCGAGAATTTGGTGTGGAACGAAGAAACCGTGACAAGATCATTTACTTCAGTTGACCTTTGTGTTTTAGAGTACACAGAAAAGGACACTGAGGTCATTGCATGTAACAAAAGTTTCCATTCTCGGCTGAGGGAACGATTCACATCCGTACGAGACCTCAACTCTGTTAAAGAATCAGCATAGACCATAGCGGCTATTCCCGCTGTAAGTTTTCCGGCGCGTTGACTCTGAAATTTAATACCTGAGCACGACTACAAGGTTAATATTAATAGGGGAGAAGTAAGAGATAGGTAGTCGTTAACCTAGTATTGCTCACCTCGTAGAGGGATACACAATGCCGGAGGCGCTGACGAGTCTGGCAACCAAGCTGCTGATATGGTAAATAGGCGAGATCGCGGGAAAGGAACACGGCATCGGAATAGCCAAGAGTGTACAGGAATGTCTACGTATAATTGAACCGTACAGGTATCCCATCCCCGCATCTAACAGGTAGGTAAATTTCCCAGGCCGAGATCTCCAATGCTCTATATTAATCTCTGTTTAATTACCGTGTCACCTCTATTGGACTTTTCCTTTCATCCTCGCTTTTAGTTATAATTCCCATGTGATTCACATGTTCCTGAAGATGGAGCTTAATAGTCGCCCTACTTATTCTACCCCTATTGTGGAGCAGGCCACCGAATCCGACACCCCGGACCTAATCGCGGCATGGTGGGACGCCTTCAGTGGGGACTTCATCCGCCGGATCTATCCGCAGACGCCAGATGGCCGGCGCTGGCTTGAGCGCGCCTTCGCTAAGTTCTTCGGTCCTGCTCCAGGACCCAGAGAACTGGAAACGAAATGTCTTGTCGTGCGCAGCCCAGACACCGGTATGTTCTACACGGTTTTTTCATTTTATTTTCTGGAACGAAAAACGTAGGCACATTTACTGAAATCGACCCCACCTGTGTAAGGCCTCCCTGCTGCAATTGCCGTGTACCACGTCGTGCCGGCAGGATGTGATCCAGCTCGACGTTCATGGCGCGCACGGTGGCCTCGGTTTGACGACCTCCCGGATATACGCGAGGACGTGTTAGCAGGTTTCTTTGACCCAATGGACGAGACGCAGACGTACCTTTTAGGAGACCGCGGTTACGTCTGTAAGTATATTTCCTACCTGACGACTGCCTGGCCAGATCCATATATAATCGCGGAAGCCATAAGGTTATTGGGATAGATAATACAGCTGAGCGTAATTAGATTAAGCTAAGAATTTTGATGCGTAATAGACCTCGAAGCGCTCGGCACGATGGAGGTACACTGGAAAAAAGGTTACGCGACCGCCTTGGTTAAATGGGGAAACGACCTCGCGGATGACATGAACGTTGAATGCTATTTGGATGCTAGTCCTGCTGGGAAACCGCTCTATGAAGCTAATGGCTATGTGGAACAGGACGTATCTGCTGTCGTACAGAAACAGGCAGGCCCCTCAATGGTTCGGCCGAGGAAACATCACACTTGATAGAAGCAATGGTTTGGGGATCTCTGTCTATCTTATAAGGCTTTTTCTAGCGTCAGACCATGGTGAATCCCTTTAGCATAACTCTGACTCCGTAGAGGAGACGTAAAGAGGTTAGAGTCTCTTCAATCTTGGATGACGCGGAAAGATTCTTGATCATTAGCTAATCTAAGATCGGCTTTTCTTGCGATCGTCCAATTATGGAGGGTAAAAGGGGATGACTACGGTAATTCTCCCGGAAGTGGAACATCCACGCATCCGGTATTCGTATTACTTTCCTCTCTTCCTCCTCCTCCCGCGTCTTTTTCTTCCCCTTTCTTTTCATCGGCTCTTATGGTCCCCAGCCACAAACCGTCCCCAAACACTCAATTTCAAACTAGACCAATGTCCTTCCGATATATGCCTACTCGAAGAGGATCGGGATTCGCTTACGTACAAGCTGGTTTAGGTCATGAGTGTAGATGGTGATGTCAAGGCCCCCGTTGGAGATCGCCGCCTTAACCTTGTATTCATACTCATGGCAACCTGACCCATTCTGCAAAATTGACCAGAATCCCTTCGACAACGGTGTCGGCGTCTCGACAAACAGAAGTGCCACATCAACCTTTCTGTGCGGGTCTTGACTTCTGGTAGCACAAACTCGGATCCGGGTTGTCTGAACGCCTGTGGCTTCGGCTGGCCAACGGCACATGATGCTGGTGTGGGTCGTCGGAGAGTACCCGATCAGGTGGTCCTATCGAACTTCTGTTAGGTGAAAGGCTTCTCTCGGGTTTTAAATTGGGCATCTTCTTACCTGAGCTACGACCTCCAGCGTGTGCTCGAAGGGCTTCCAGCCCTGACCTGACTGGCTTGAAACCATTGTTTCGGCGACCAATGTGTAGCTGTACCGCGACTTTCGAGCATTAACAGGTCTACCAAGGGAACTAGATTTTTCCAATGCATTCCAGACTGCACCTCGAGCGACTGCGGTCAAGCTAATAGAAGTTAGTAGTTGGATTTAGTTTGTTACAGTCTTCAACTTACGGGTGATTCCCCGGTCCTCGTTGAACATCGACCACAATTGTCATATTAGGATTCTTCATCTGGAAATGGCCAATGTCGCTCTTCATCTGGTTGGTGACGTATGGATTTTGGATTAAGCCACCCACCAAGACAACAGTCTAATGAAATGTAAGCTTTGATTTTCTATCTATGATGGGATTATCTTGTGAGATATACGGACCTTCGGACCCTTGTTGGTGATCTGTAGAATTTCCGTGAAATGGGATCTGAATGCCGGTAACAATCGTGCAATAGTCGAATCAAATATGGAGTGGATTTTATCCCTTAAATGGTTAGTAAGGGGTTATAGATCAGGCTCAAGAGGAAGGAAAAAGAGATGAGACTGGGGGGGTACTTACGACTTCAAGGACAATTGGCCCATCGATGCGCGATCAGGGAGATCTACAACCCAAGACTTGGGGGATCCGTCAAACTTGCGTTTGATATTTTGCTCCCACTAGGCAACTCATAGTCAGTATAAAACTTCCTGGGTGCGTGAAATTACAACAATCTGATTACAAGGGCTTTCATTCGGGTTGAAGTGTAAAACCACGGCCCCGACTAAACTTACCTGGGTACTCATCATCATTTTGATGTCTATTTTAGATAGCGACCCCCAAATCTTTGGTCCGAGTGTCTTCTCTATGAGCTCTTCGTACCACTCATCGGCAAACGCAGTACCGCTTCTAAGACCTAGAGGCCAGGTTAGTAACAGTAGGGAGTCGTATTCAGCGAGCCATGTACACATACTGGAGAATTTTCGCACCAGGGGGGCGGCAGGGTTTGGTTCCTGCGATTGAAACTGGAGCGTGTAGATGTTCCTTGAAAGGCGTTAGCTTATAGCAGCATGGCATCAGTATTCGAGAAAACTTACACCGAGGAGCAACCCGCATCGATAACCACCATTGTGTCCCCCTTTTGGAATGCAGACAATCCAGTCAGAACGGGAAGGGTAGAAAGGACGGTTGCTTGTGGATCGGATAAGAGGTGCATCACTGTATTCACACCCGGCCGATTGAGCAAGCCACCATGCCGCGCTGCAAGACGCAAGCCCTCCTTAGCATATTCCTTCCATCCAGGAGGAATCGTAAATACTAGAACGATGGAGGCAGCTCTGGCACGCTCCGTCCCCTCTCTTGCCTCAATAACCTCCATGCTGTGTTGGAACAATCGGCTAAGATAGTCGCCAACGACTTCTACCGGGGTCTTGCGAAGGCGACGAACAATTTCGCGAGAGCTCTTAATACTTATAGAGTCTTGAAGGTGATCCGCTACATCGCTGTGGTCAACCAGCAACATTTTAAGCCATTCGATGGGCTGACAATCGGCTGGGATATTGTATCCCCAGGTGATACGACCCGTGTCTTCGTCGTAGTGGATCTTCGTGGGGACTTCATACCGGTTGGCGTCTTCCTCGATTCTTGACAGCCACTTATTGACATATTTGATGTCGGTTTTCGGTGATCCCTCCAGAAGCCATGCTACTTTGGTGAATCTGGGATATGTGGAATTAGTGATTGCAGATCTAAAGGCATCTTGATTCAGCCCTTGGCAGCGGAGAGAGGAACTTACCTGGCTCCAAGGTCGAAGCCCATCTTCAAAACATTAGAACCAGACATTTTGCCGGTAGTTCCAACGTTGTTTCAGTCGAAAGGTGAAAAACAGGAGATGTATGGATTGTATGTAGGTAAGTAAGGCGTAAGTCGGATGCGGAATGGGTGAGGTGTGAATGAAAAAAGGACTTGAGAAAGTTGATAGCAAAAGAGGTGTGTGGTAGAAGGTGTTGATGAAACATGAAATTAACAAGAGGGATTGCACAATTACCTACCTAAGGTAATTGTACCATGGAGACGAAGAAAATGTGAATCAGTAGTAGCAGTTGCAAGGAAGGCGGCGGCACAGTGCACGATGTGCACATGCCCCTCTTCCCAAAGCATATATATCATATGGAAGTTACTCCACGTCATTTTCCTGTGCACGTTCCATGTCCTCCGTGTATCTCAGATATCTTTAGGTACTTGGTACTAAGCACACATGACGCATGGTTGTATATATGGATGGGCGCTTAACGGAACCTTTGCTTCGCGCCCACCTTGGTCTTCAAAGTAATGAAGAGGAATGTTGAACAGTACGATTTACAAGAGTTTATGTCCCACTTAATTAGCTAACAGCTTTCCTACTCGGGTATTCATTCCAAGTCATGTGAAGTTATTTCTGGCTTTATCTTCACCAGTAGATAGCCCCTATTAACCTTGTTCTTATTAACGCTGCTGACGTTGTAGATAAGGATACTGGAGAGTTAAGTGTCTCTCTTATTAATACTTGGCTTAAACTTATTATACCAGATCTTCAACTACTTATATTTGAATTATCATGGGTAAAAGGGGGTAGGAAATCACGAATATGAGGTAATTGCTGGAAACTGAAAATTTTATTTGGCTTACAACTCAAACTGCCTTCCTTGTAGAACAAGGGAAAGTCGTATGCTTGTTGTTATTGATGACACAATCAAGATGACGCGATATCGCAATAAGACATCTTTATGGAAATTTATAAGCTTGCAAATAATTTGCCATCTTGAGACTTTGACTCCATCCATACAGAGAGCGTTCCCATTGTAAGCCAACAGAGTGTTTTCAATGAGAAAACTGACAGGTAAACAAGAAAAGGTACGCCTTTATGGTTTGGATTGGAGTCCTATTAAGATTAGATTTGGGCATTCCGTTGTAATCGTTGAGACAATTGAGGTAGAAAATATACAGCCAAAGGTCGTAGACCTAACGGTAGCTAGCTCTTCAGTTAGTCTTTGCGTCTTCCATGATAGCGATAGCTCGGAGGCCAGCTTAGTTCTTCGCCCAGGTCAATAAGGATGTCCTGAATAGTGTTCACAGGAATAAACACTGAGATTTCAAATTTGAAGCCCCGTTACATATCTAGGTAGGTGTTTCAAGCTACATACACGTACGTGGTAACTTGCATGTCAGGGCTGGAACGCGAAAAGCACGGCGCGAAATCAAGCGATCTAAGTTCCGTCCTTCCTACAAACACAACACACCTAGCTCTGGTTTGTTTACAATATTTCTCCGACTTTTCTCTTATTCAGTCATTTTGACGTACCAAACAGTCTGAATTGGCCCATTCGTCTCCTACGTATCCCATAATTTATATCACCAGCATACAACAATCACTCATCTTCCACCAAGGAGAACCTCAGGATACACGCGCCCAATGTGAACTAAAAGAACCTGCTGTAGTAGTCGTTCATGCCTTGATGATGCTCGGAGATCCGAATGGAAACGATTACAACAAGAAGATTATATTCCACAAGGCAATAATGGTCTCTTAAAGAGGGACTAAAGTGCAGGGAGGATCAAGAAAAGGTATATTACAGTCAGAAGAAGCTAGTATTAGTGTTGCTGGATCACAAATGACCATGTAATGTGGTATATATGTAGCTCTGAATAGAAATAGAAAGAAGAACTACACTCTCACGAAGAAGATTATTATCCATTCGCGTAATATCCATTCCTTATAGCTCTAAGTAATCATATGTATTAGCGGTCTACGAGATGAAGACGACGATAGCCGGCCATGTCTAGATAACCCTAACCCTAACCCTAACCCCTATTTTCTTAGGAAAAGTGGAGTCGGGTTAGTGGTTAGTCCGGCTTCCGACAACCGCCGATCCTGTCTCACCAAAACCGCTCAGACATAAGTGCGCTCTATAGGTAGGTGTGTTAACAACAGTGGACTTAATAAAAATGGCCGTCTAAGCGCCGTTATATTATGAAATAAAGACGCAACTATAATACGCAAATATAGTCTCTTACCGCCCGCACTGAAAGGCACGTCTTATGGATGGTTCAAACATAGGTACCTACTCAGACTAAGAATCTCTAGTATCACTCGGTGGCGCGTCCACCGGCCCGTCCACATATCTGATGACGGCCGAAAGCCAGGTTTCGTGGTCCTCCAAGCGATCTGGGTCACCACCCCATCGCAGCACGCTGGCAAACCAGCGGTAATCGCCCGGGCCGGGCGAGTACTCCGTCCCATTGGGCAAAGTCGCGGTCACTCCCGTTCCGGAGGGCCAGTTGAACGTTGACGGGGACAATAGCGCGGTGGAATTGACTAGGGTGCCATACGAAGGGAAACCGTAGACCGATATCGGCGGTATCGTAGCTGAAGGCCGGTAATCGTGCGTCTCGGCTGGGTTGAACCCATAAATATTCGGGGTGACACTGATATTGGCAGGTACAAGATCGATGCGGTACCCCCGGGTGAACTGATCACGACCGATGAGCGAGCGGTATGATAGCGACGAGTTGACTTCGTACAGCCCCCTGTCGATCACCCAGCTATCCCCAAACTTATATGACACCTGTGGTTGCACGCTGGTGTTCGTATTTACGACATGGAAGTACTCGGCATTGTACAAGGAGTACGGAGGTCCAGAGTACGGGATGCTGAATTCTTCGTCGTCGCTTATCACTTTGATGAAACCACCGAACACAGGCTGTCGCTCGGGTTTGACGCCCGATCTAGGAGGCAAGATCTTGAATGAGATAGTAGTAGACTCTCCGGCCGCGACCTCCACCGTCGGCGACTCGAATTCGGCAGATCCGTAAATCGGAAGCTGGTTTTCTTGCGAGAAAACAGGATTGTTAGGCGGGTTTGGTTCGGAGTATGAGGCCCCTTCGTGGGATAATGCGTAAGTTCTTGGCGAATTGGAACGGTTCTCAATCGTGATATTCACTGCTCCATACGTCGACGGGGAGTTGTCGCTTACGAGAAGTTGTCCGGGAGATACACGGCTTTGATATGAGACTGCCTTGTAGACATTCACCAAGCCAGCACCTTGCTGAAATGTGCCCGCCGTCATCGTGTCGTTCCACACCCACTTGATCGGACTCGAGGTCGACTGTAGAAGCGATAAAATTTCAGCAACGGATAGCTCGGGGTATTGGGATTTGACTAGGGCGTAGCAGCCGCTGATAAATGGAGTTGCCATGGACGTGCCTGAGAGGATAGTATAATAACCTTGCTCCCCTAGGGGCCATGTGGACAGAATTTCACCGCCAGGAGCTGATATCTGTGGCTTCAAATCGTAGGTCAGGTAGTTAGGTCCAAAACTTGAGTAATAGTCCATCTTTCCACCGACGAAACTTCGAGGGCTAGAATAAGAGGAGTCGTTGAAGAACAATTTGTATGGATCTGATCCTGTTGCATTCATATTTGCCAGGAGAATCTTGCTATCGTTCGCGCTGACGGCTATGTACTGGACAGTGCCGTCGCCGAAAAATCCTGTAGATGCCATTTCGTAGTCGACATGGTAGGGATCAGACGTGTCTGTATAAATCCCCATAATGTAACGTAGATTCGGATTCGAACAGCAACTTCTTGCGCCGGTATAGCGGCAACTATCGGTCACTGGAAATGCAACGATAGTTGTATTGAGTTTTCCTTGTTCTTCCAGAAGTGAAGTAACTTCATTCCAGCTACTCGAGGTAGAGCAACCATTTTCGAGCAAGTAAACTTCTAGACCTTCCGGAAATTCGATGGGCCAAAGCGACGCATATGGTATGGTGGCACCTTGAGAGTCCGTGAAAGTGTAGGCAAGTGGAAAGTTCTTATTCGCAATTGAGCCAACGGATATTACAGTTGGCAGCTCAGCGGGCGTCGATGTGCGATATAATTGAGGGTCATACTTGCTACCAGATCCCGAGTTTCCCTGGGCGACAATAACAGCAACACCTGCGTCTACCAGACGGGCGGCAACCGTCATTAAAGGGTCGGCTCGATCTTGCCATGACTCCTGGATGCTCAGCGACATGCTTATCACATCAACACCGTCAGCTTGCGCTCTGAGCATCGCCGCCATAACACGGTCTGTCGTCTCTCCATTCGTTGCACAGTCAAACACTCTATAGATATACAGCGTCGCTTCGGGAGCGACACCAGATATATTCAATGTCCTGTTCCCATCCGCAAGGGGGTTCATACCAACAATTCCTAACACAATATTAACACGGCTCATTTATGGCCCTCTAGGCATCTTACCCGCGACATGCGTTCCGTGACCTCCACCATAGCATGTAGTGAGGAAATCATCGTTCTCGATCGCCGTTCCATTGTCGGACACCCAAGACCAACCTCCTGCGATCTTGAAGCCTGGCCCGAAACCACCGCCAAGAGCCGGGTGCCGATAGTCAACGCCAGTATCAACGATACCCACCTTCACGCCCTTACCCTTAATTCCAAGCTGGTGAAGCTTGTCCACACCAGCCATTTCAAGAGTAGAAGCAAGGTTTCCGTCTGGTTTTGGTAAGATCGCCGGCATTGCTGGCGGATCTACATATGATAGAAGAGGGTTATCTATATTCGTCAAGTCTTCAGGAATATCTGGATCTGGTAGGAACAGCTCGTACACCGGGCTCACCGATACTACCCCTGGTATATTGCTAAGCTGGGCCGGAATGTCCTTGTAATCAGCATTTCCAGCAATTCGAATCGACAAGCCAACATAAGTACCCGGAGATCGGTACTCGTGTGCGACGGTGTATTCAAAGGGCAATCCTGCTGCGAGTTTATGGAATTCGGCCTGCTGATCCAAAGTCCTCGGATAAATACCATCTCCCACCGCGTTATCGGCGAGCTCAATGATAAAGGCTCCATCAATGAGCCGGGGGTCTCTAATAGCAGAAACCAAGGAACAGAAGGCAAGAAATATGAAAGGTATGAGCATAATTGAATCAAAGCTACTTCCTCAAAATCTATCCGAATGGTGATATAATAGAGGTCAGGTGGTTAGCGATGCGACAGATATATACTCACAATGTCACTTTAGCCTATACCGCAAATTATAGCCATACGCGAACGCCTCAAGCCGTCACCTCTGCATCTCAATGGGACGTCTTGATTGCAACTAGGATAAGCTCACTTTACCACAGGAATACTCAAGTTCGATCCTCAGTGGTAGGATCTGTCCAATATCATTACTCGGTGCATCGTTTTGAGAATATACTAGCGCCAGGACATGATAAGTCGGACCTGACGTCCGAAATTCCGTAGGCGATGATTATAAGCAGTACCGCTAATCAATCGTATGAGTCCGCGATGCTACATATACAGGTCAAATGTAGCGATTATTGTTATCTAGAGACATGCCCATGCCTTCGGACCTTCCAATCTACTACTAGCCAGGGAAACAAGGGAGGCAAGGGCAGGGTTTCTAAGCGAGTGAACAAGCAACAAAAGGATCCTACTCAGAAGAGCTTCCAGAAGCATATCCATAACGTGCCCACAAGATCTACTAATACTCTATCTGTTGATAGGGTCCCAGCTGAAGGAACACCAGTCCAGCTAAAACCCTGCAGGCAGTGTGGGAGCACGCCGGGTTTAGAATTAATCGACGCGACAATCATGCGAATTAAGTTTAGAGAGCGATTCGTGAACAGGGATTAGTGCAGGGCTGGGTTGAAAATAGCATGTCAAGTGATAGGGGTCGTCTTGAATTGGTAATTGGGTAAACGATTGTGTCATATCGTCAAGCTATCACGTTGTGGCTGCATAACTTCTTTCTTTCTGTCTGATAATTGTGATTTCGTATAGTTACTTAGTAGACCGTCTCGACTTTTCCCCCCGTGCTTTCAAAGAATAGTGTATTTCCAATGTCTACTAGGTATGTGCAGATTCCTAAATAGACAAGGGCAAGTCTCCTTAACATCTACATAGTAAGGCTTTCTAATTACCAATTAGAATAAGGCAATATCAGTTAATTATTCACGTCTCTTGGATATTTGCCGACCTTCCCTCCGTTCTAAAACTATCTAGCATTCAACTCCTTTGTATGACTAAGGGGCAAAGTAGTCTACAACTACGAGGTTAAAATTTTGAACAGTGAGCACACACTTGTGAATGCCACACAAAGCAAAGTATTCAACCTTTATCTAACAGCGAGATTGTGTTATCACTTGCCCAAGTAAAAGTTATGTACAGCGATATTCAGGAAAAACAACTTCGTCATCGATCTCATGGATATAATCACACTAAAATCTTCTGCATGGACCAAATATCCAATCCGTCACTGTTATTCTACAGTATTTATCTTTAGCACATACCTAATCGGAACGAACAAGCCATATTCTAAATTCTTGATCCTATAGACGATGGATTGCCCAAAGAAGTACGAAAGGTTGGCGGCGCCTCCTCCTAATGAGGCCCCCGCCGCAGCTCCAGTTGCTGAAGCTCCTCCTGCTGTTGAGCGTCCAGCTCCTGCTACAGAAAACCGTACGAACCGTAGTGCGGGTCTTCCAATTCCCGTTGAAACCACGGATGCCGCTGCAGAAAAGAATCCCGTTCAAGCTCCCGTTACCAACACGGCGAGCCGTACTTCCTCAATAGATAGAAGGATCCGTATGCCCGATTCCCTTCAGCGGGGTCGTCCTACAGCCTATGGCCTATGTCAGTCTATCCCAAGTCGTTCTTCCAAAAGAGGACCGTCGACTTTGGGCTCTTGCTCTTCTCAAGGTGGAAGGCCTACGGGTGCCAAGAAACCATGCTACGAGCAGCCTCAAGGACTCTCGACCGGAGCATTCTCTGCCAAGCACATTTCCTTCGAGATTGGCCATATCGGTACCGTCAACTACAACAATAACGAATGTAGCTGTCGCAAAAGCGGTTGTGACGACCATGAGATAGTCCCGGCGCGAGTCATTATGGGACAACTCAATGGTTCGACTATGATATCACCTACTGAGAGGATCCACGAGTATTTGCGTGGCATTCGGTTGCGGGATGCAAACCAGGCAACCCAGGCCGATAATGGTCCAGCTTGGGCAAATAATGCGGCACGGAATCCGCAGGCAGAAGAGGCCCAGAAACCCGCATGCGACAAACAAGCGAAGAAATGAGGCTTTATTTTTAGTAGATTTCTGTAGATGTAAGTCATTTTATATCTAGGGTGAAGTGTGTCCCCTAGAAGATGGTGCATTTACTGTTTATGTTTGTCCTCGTCGGGTAATTAGCAAGTAGACATTACAGATTACTTATTTATCGCTACTATACAAAATAAAAGAAAAAAAATTGAAATCCACTTGAAGCCTTAAACACTGAAGCAGTCCTAAAAATCTCCGTGACATGGAAACCGAAAATGGGGATGCGTCGGATATTCGAAAACTTGACAGAACGCGATTTCAAACTCCGTATTGGGGAACATTGGATGTCGTTCCGGATTTATCGGTCGCTATCGGAGGTAAGTGACGATTTGAATCCGACTATGGATGAACAGTTCGCCCAAGCATTGTTAAATCGAATGCCAATAGAAGAATTTCATTGGTCAATCTGTCTGCTTCAAATGGGCCTCTTTATCTCCGCTAATCTCCATTCAATATCCATGGTGGCTTCACACTTCATGACACCCGTAGCTGTGGACCATGCGTATATACAACAGCATCAGGGGTGTCGCATATTATGTAATAAAGTATACCGGCCAGTTAAATATAAGGTCCCTGGGTTCGCTAATACATAATGGCTCCGATCAAATGGTCACCACGACAGTTAACAGCGAGAAGTTTGAATTAAAGATATCGTAATGTAGCCGGCAGCAATAAGAGTAAGAAACATACTGAACGGGAAAGAAACATTCAGCTACCATGGATGGACTCTGGAACTTCCTCCAAATGGTATGGTACCAACTCACTTTCAAAGCGCAACCTCTTCCCGATGAGATCCGTCTCGAAGGGCTGACGGCTATCGTCGCTGGCTCAAACGTGGGGTTAGGGTTCGAAGCTGCCAAGGAGCTGGCATCACACGGACTGTCAAAACTCATCCTAGCTGTACGCGACCCGGCCAAGGGCGAGACAGCAAAGGCAGAGATTGCACGTGCGGCGTCTGAGTGCGACATCCAGGTGTGGTCACTTGACCAGGAGTCTTGGGCGAGTACGGTAGCGCTTGCGGAACGCGCACGTACTGAGCTTGACCGCCTCGACATCGTGCTGCTGAACGCGGGGCTGAAGCGGCTCAAGTTCACCCGGTCACCGACAGGCCACGAAGCCCATGTCCAAATCAACTACCTCGGCACAGCGCTATTGTCGCTGCTGCTTGCTGAACCACTGCGGCAGACAGCGCGACAGAATGGCAAACCTGGGCGGATGACTATCACGGCGTCGAGCGTTGCTTTCGGGGTGTCTACCAATGATATTGAAACGCCACAGGGGAACAAAGGTATTCTCGGCTGGCTCGACGACTCAACCTCGTTTGTCCCTGGCGAGCGCCGCTACTGTCGTTCCAAGCTGCTCAATGTGCTATGGACGAGGGCTCTTGCTGCTCGCCTCGACCTTGCCGATATCATTGTCAACACTCTGAACCCAGGCTACTGCCGCAGCTCGTTCCACCGCGTCGATCCAAGAGCTGAGACGTTCTCTAAATATCTAGCCTGGAGTAGTGCTGAAGGCGGCTATCACTTGACGGATGCTGCCGTGCGACATCCGGATAGCCATGGGGCGTATTTGAGCGAGCAGAGGATTAGATCGTAAGTTTAAGCCCATTTTCTCTGGCGTTGCTGGTGATCAATTGACTAATATGACGCCTTAGGGTCTCTAAATTCGTGTCCTCGGTTAAGGGCGGGAAAGTTCAGCAGGAACTATGGGACGAGACAATAGCATTGTTTCAAGAAGAGTGTCTGGAGGCTAATATCGAGGAATTCACTAGAGGTTGATAAAGCGTTAATCAACATGCAGAAACATACGCAACGAAAAATAATAGTGGCTAACAACCTAGTTAGCGGCTGTTGCGATGGCAAAATCGGAAAATGTAATAGGGATACATCTAATGCAATATTCATCCAATAGTTGTCATAGATTATAGTGTGGTGTTTTGACGAGAGACGTCTAGGAACTAGAGTGTAACGACTCTGTGCGATAGGGGATGGGGTCTTGAGTTGGTGCGAAGATTTCAAGCCCCCGTCATCATGGTGAATAATGAACAATAGAGCCATCCACTGTTGATACTCAGTCCGCATATGGCCATCCACATGATATGTCAAATCTCTTATGACTCACGTCCAGTCTATTAGATCGGGCGCCTGGCATTTTTCGCTGGCTCACCCAATCCGGGTGACAGGTGCAACCTCTTCACCAGATCAAGCATATTCGTTCTGACTCGATGGCTCGATTGAGGCTCCGCGCAAATATCACAATAGACTTGTGATCAGAATAATGCCAAGTATGTTGTGAAACAATGAAGACATGTGGCACTCGAATTCAAAGCGGGGTTTTTGCCTACCTCACTCAGGTACCTACTGTGCGATGAGTAAAATTGATGGTAATATGGGCGATTTGAAGTGACGAGGGACTAGACGGATATTTCAAGTCGCTTTGGATGTCGGATACTCGACTTGGAGCAATCGATTAAGATCGTGCTCTTCTTGATGGTGCGAGAAATCATGGGTGCGAATAGTAGATAAGAGAAGCTTTGGCGGCACCGCCCTCCCATTGCTTCCCGGCAAGCACAAGACGCTGATACCAAAGCAAGCGACAAAGACTAGATGTAAAGCCAGCCCGCAACCAGAATGATCAGACAGAAGATAAACAATTGGGGTAGTTCGGTCCAAAGCAATCGAATCATTCCATCGTGTCCGTTTTGCTTAGGAGCTTGAATTTCATCGCACTAGGTAGGAATCCAGGTGCGCAAGTAGCATTCGCGCACCAGTGAGATGAACAAACGTGGTCGTGGTCCAGCTGGAAGACCCAGAATAGGTGCCCAGGTATAATACTGTACGCAATAGTTTGGACGTGACCTATTAGAGAAAATATTTGACAATTGAAGGATAGATGAGCTGAAGATATTAATGCGATAGAATAGCAACGCTAATACAGGTCAGCAGATGTGAGAGAATGCTGTTGTGGTTGAAAAAACGAAAGCGCTAGAGAGTTAAGGTTAAGAGGTAGGGAAGAAAAAGAGATTGAGAGAAAAGAAATGAACGGCAAAGGTAAAGGGGGTCCCCAGCAATCACGGGCGTTGTTGTGTTATCAAACTTATGCGCCCCAACTCTTTCCCTTCCCCCCCTCCTCGAAACCAAATTCCGACCAATTCTAGACCTGATTAGCCGGGTCTGTTTTATGCGATATGCTGTCACTCTGTTTTTAATCGGGTTTTAATTAGTATTATTACCTATTATTACCTTTTTCTAGGGTATTATTAATGGTATTATTCGGTTAGGCTGGGTGGTGTTGTGAGCAGGAGCCATCGAATCAGTACTCCACGCGGCAAGGAAACAACAACACACCTCATGTAGGTACCTGCCCTAATCACCTTGCTGCCCTCTGCTTTCTTAATCTTCCCATGACCCTCCCCGTCGACTTCCACCACTTCTTCTTTTTCACATCAAATTTTTTCTTCTCTCATCCATCTGAAAATCTAATTCTTCAGGCCTTAACGAAAACCTTTCACAATCAATCGTGAATTATTCAACAAAATTTTCGCAGTTATTCTGCCCACCGCCTAAAAGTCCTGTAAGCTGCCCAACCCAAATCCCTCCTCTCTATGTGCATCTTTTCTCCCCGGTCGCATTCTGTCTCCCATCCGCACCTTTCGTCGCGCCATCCATTTCAAATAGTCGTCTTATCCGCTACGTCGCGTTCTAACATTTGGTGTAGAATTCACCTAATCTTTTCTCCCCAGATACAAAGCAAACATGCCACGCGAAGGAACGCGATCTGCCACCGGCAATTCTAAGCCGCGTGTCTTTCAGACTGTCGACACTGCGCCTGCAATTAAGCGCACCACCAAGCCCAAGGCGAAGAAGTCACCCACCACTGCCCCCAAGTCTACTGCTAAGCCCAAGGCCGCAAAGCCCACTGGTGTGACCAAGAAGAAGTCTGCCGCACCCAAGAAGGAAGGTGTCGCGAGCAAGGTAAGTTTTACTGCTATCTTTTATGACAGTATTTGTCGCATCATATTGCATCACCCACCACGGCGAGAACTATAAGCCAAATATCCCTTGTCTCGTAACTGTTTTCCAGCCAGTCTGTGTAAACATAAAATTTTATCTTACACCAATATCACCACTTAACACATTTAAATCAGCATTATTCCTAACTTGGGGCATAGGTCAAGGCTGCCGTCAAGAAGGCAGAGGAGAAGGTAGAGAAGGCTGAAGAGAAGGTCAAGAAGGTGATTATCAGCCATTACCACATAACCCTAGCCCTTTTTACTGACTCGCTTCGCAGGCCGTTTCAAAGCCTAAGACGGCTACTAAGTAGATTTGCTATTGTCCACCATCAGTCTCGGTTCCAATCTCCAAATAGCTTGGACCACAGGGAATTGATGATGAGAGCAAAATCTACCTGCCGTATTGTAACACCTCCTACTAGCTTCTAGCTTGATGTACCGTGGTCTTCCCATAAGAGACCTTAGATCGATACTTCTTCCTAAACTCTTCTACGGCACCAGAGTCAAGCATAATCTCAGGGTTGGCACGAATCTCCGTGTCCCCCCAACCGGCTTAAGTGCCGACGTCGCCAATCACATAAGCCTTGGACTCGACTCTTTTTTTTCCTTCCTGTTCCACCAATGGCCTAACCTCTTAAACACACACAAGCCCCTCCGCAGTCACGGCCAGACAAGATGGCACTATCGGCTTTCTTAACTTATTCGGAGATGGGAATCGGTGTAACGATAAAAAGCCGGAGCACCATACGATCGATATCAGCGTGCCGCGGAACTAGGCATGGATGAGTCGACAATGGGAGGCTGTTCTGGCTTTGGGAGGACAATCATCGGGGTGCGTAATACACGGGAGTAGGACAAGTCTGCTGCAAATCTTATAGTCGTGCACTCCTAGAGAAATCTCGAAGGACTATCGAGACCTAATCAATCTAGTTCAGTTCACTGAAGACTTTCTCACTTTTAACCCCTGAATGTTGCGCCGTGATATCTTGGAGCCCTTTCCACTATAATCATCTATCCCAAGGACCATTGTCACTCAAATACGTAGTTCCGTCAAACTTGGGTAGGAATTCAAATTCCCTAGTCAGGCTGTAAACATGATTTGTAACCCTTCTTTAGCCCCCTGACCCCTTTTCTCTTAGGCCCCGTTCACATTCTTCGAAAGAATCGCGCCCACTGCACCCGTTTCTTTCATTGCCCAAATCTACGCGAGGTACTATCACTTACGAGCAGAGCATTCCTAGCATCTAACTTTATTTGAAGCGTAAAAGATCGAATTAATCTCATACACCACTTTCAAAGTCAAGGTTCACACGGCTCGCCCTATCACTTCCTCTGGATGATACCTTGTAGTACTCGGTAGCCCTAGTTTCATCTCTGTACGTGTCATTAAAACTGACGCCTGATTCTAAATGTAGAATACATCGCCCCTGATATATAACTGGCTAGAATTGGCCTGCTCCTCCCACTTATCAACCCTTTCTTCTCTTGTGTAACCGCGCAATGCTATCTCCGAAAGAACGCCAACTCGCCCCTCCGATCCCCAGGAGGAAATTAACGAGCGCTGGTATCATCGTCTACTCTCAAATATCCTAACCACCTTACTGCCGTCACTGCTGACAATCCCCGAGGCAGTTGGTATGCATGTCTATGACTTTGTTGTGAATTATTCATGGATGAGCCCGTACTTCTCAGCGACGGAGCTCCAAACCTTCATCCAATAGCCGTATCCGAAAGATTGTACCTGATCCGTTTTGTTCCTTGCTTCTCGCTTATGCGGTGCAACAGTTAAGATGGGATTAAAGCGCCTAGCTCGTATCAAAGGCTGCTTTAACTGATTTGTCTATGTGTGCTGGGAGATTAGGAGGCGGCCTCGAGTTGCTGCTTCTTGCGCGCTTTCTCGGCCTCCTCTCTCACTCTCCAGCTCACCATTGGGTCCCACTTCTCACCTGACCGTTGCACCTCTCCATGCTATGTGGGGAAGTGCATTACCTGGCCAGCAGGGATCTTGATATTCTCCCAGTTCTTGTCTTCGTCACGCTCATCTGTAAGATTCATGTTAATAACGATGACAATGTTGGATTCCCCCTTAGAACATACCAAGTTTTATGGCTTGCATTTCTCGGACGCCACAGAAGAGCCCATTTCGACCCTCTCGTTGAACCAGCTGCCAGTGGCCAGTATTGCCCTCGCCGACCCAGATTTCTTCCGTGAATAGCTCGCCTTCTTGAACCGTGCGGTGTGGGTTACGCGTTGGTAATGACATGAACCATGAAGATAGGGCATGCGGAATGCTGAATAGCCGCTCCCACTTCTTGACCCAATGCAACCAAGATAGAGTCTTCTCGGTATATGCGACTCGGACATATGGGTTCATGTAGATCCCCAACTCTTTCTCTTCCGCCTTCTTTGCTACCCGCGCCACATCGGCGTGGAACAGGCAACACTCGCAAGCGTCAAAAAACACCTCGGGCTCGTAACGGAACCGGACTGGAGCAGTGACATTATGTGGCTTTGCAGGGTCGACGACATAGCTCCCTATGTCTTGGAAGTGTGAATTGGGTAAGGATTCATTCAAATTCTGAACATATTTCGCCTGCATTGCCACCATCCCGCTCCAGCATGCTTGAACCGGAACCGCATCTTTCTGGCTAACCATGGCAGCCCTTGATACGCCTTCACCAACATTGAGGAATACTGGCCAAAAGGGTAGTCCAGCCGAGTAACCTTCATAATCGCGAGTAACGTAAAGGTCATAAAATTTGAGTGGCGTCCAGAAATCAACGGCGCATGCTGACAGATAATGGGCTCGCCCATCTGACTGGACGTTGGTGCTGAAAAGCAGGTGTGCTGCCTCTATAGGGTGGAAGGCAACATCATTTAAGAATAATATCTTATCGTACTGCACCGTTCCGACGCTTGAATCGAAGCGATCGAGTGGTCGTAAAGCTCGGTTCCGCATTTCGGACAAGTAAGCCAGACGCTTCACCCGCAAGGTGTCATCGGGGAGTGTGACAGTTGGAAAGTCACTCAGGGGTACGTGGGGATCGTTGACGATGTAATTTTTGCACCTAAGCTGTCGCCTCAAGCTTTCCAGAGCCGCCGCTCCTTCTGGGCCGCTGTCATTCTCATAGATGCTCAAGAAGACGTTATCATCTCCGAGTAGATGTATCAGTTCCAGCAAACTCTCTCCCCAAAATCCATTCGCTAAATGACCTTCCTTATCATATAAGGAGACGCTGATGAATATCTTTTCGTTATTGACGTTTGCGCATCCTGGCGTTCGAAGAGGTCCCTGACATCTAGATTCAAGATCTCGATAGTGTTGAGGAAGTCGCGTGTAAGATGGAGCAATGATCGGTGTCCCTATTAACAATACACATATAATTATAACGATATATTTGAGAAAGGTAATGAGAAGAGTCGCCGGGTGTCTTCGAAATTTTCGCCGCAAGCTCCTCGGCCGAGCTAGACACCATGAGAACAACCTGCCATCCCATCTTTGGTTTGACAGAGCCGTTTCTTCGCCTGGTGCGGCCTCAATATCTTTGCCGGCATCATCTCCAAGAAGGGCGGAAGAAGCAGACGTTGATGTATGGCCCTCATCTTCGTCCAAAAGGCCTATCCGTTTCTCTGACGAGGTAGAGCCAGGCATTGAATGAAGCAGGGCATTAATGCGAAAGGAGGATAAATATGCAGACACGCCGGGCCAAGCGCGTGTAGTACAGCTAGGGCTTCAACTTTATACCACCCCAGGCGGTGAGTCGTAGCACCGACCCAACGTATTGAAGTAGGACAAGATCGGTGGTAATGTCGAAGAAGTCTCGTCAAAAGCTAAAAAATCGTGCTACTTCGTCTCCATTCAGCAGTCAGTAACCACCTACCCTACCGACGAAACGGGTAAGGTCTTCCGCTTCCCATATACGACCAGTGTAGGTAATAGCGACCACGAATATGAGAGACAGGATATGGCAGAAACAAAGTCGCGCAATTAATCAATCTTAGGACGATATGGAACGCGGTCGGGATTCGGGTCGGTTTGAGGAAATTCTGCGGGCACGCGTGAGATTGCTAGTACAAGGCTATTGATTGCTTGAATGACCTTTGCGCGGTATTCTAGATTGGAGGGAAATAATCGACAAGCTGATAAAGAGAGAGCGTTTGCTACAACAATAGCTTGAATAGATCGTACTTCGTAAGATACCGGCGAATGTAGAAGATGTTGGTCAAAGAAAGGAGTCAGGTAATAATGTGGTATGGAATGTAGTAATGTGGAACAGGAGGAAGAGAATCGTGCACGGAGACCCGTCACATATGGATAACTTAAAAAAAGGGCTGTGCCGCATTACGTAGTGGAGATGAGGCTTTGCCGTCCTTAGCGGACTAGAGAAAAATATTACCTCTTTAGACTTAGTGAGGCGCGTTGACATTTACCTAATAATCTGAAGGAAGCTAGGTACTCAGCCACATAAGTGTTGGCAAATTTCAATCACAATTCGGGCAACTACATCCTTCTATATGTGAGTCAGCTACATACGGGTTAGCTATATGCAAAGTCGTACAGTGATGCCGTACAGATCCGCAACTTGGGGTCTTTAGTAGGTGCCTAATTTGAGCTTCCCGACCTTAATTGGCTACCGCGTGGCATTGGTCGGAGTGGTACTTAGTGACATTAGACTTTATTGGTGTCGGCACTTGGAGAGTTCGGCTAGCCATTGTTACCAAAGCTGACCAAACATGCATCTATAATATCAATGTGCGTCTAGTATGGATATAGTTAGGTACCTTCAATGGGAATCCCTTGCCTTCAATTTGAATTCATCTATCAACTTCATAAGCATACCCGTGAGGCAAAACGGAGAGCTTAGAAGTAATCATAAGCCACACGCGAAACTTGTATGTTGGTCACCACAGGTACCTTAGATTGGCCGGTAATACACACTTGCATCACAAGATGGCGTGGGAATATAGTGGTTTAAGCATATTGTGATTTGTACTCCCAAATTGTGAAACCTAACAACAGGTTAAGGCTGTTCGAATGGACTTGTCCACCCCTAGCAGCCAAGTTATGTCGGTGTGGAGATGGTGGGGGTGATAGGATTCGAATTTAAATTATACAGAACATGCTAACCGTAAGAAGTAATCTGAATTCCTATCACCTCAGAAAAAAATCTCAAAAAGTTTGAGGCCTGAGATAGGTATTCGCCAACTTATAACATTGACGAGCTTTATATATTATGCTTTGCAATTGCCCTATACTCCTCAGCCACGATTCCTTACAGAATAATTAGAATTTATCCGTCTATTCCGCAAGTATGGAGCCTGACACAGCCATATTGGAAGCCTGATACGGTAGACATACATTTTGACTTGGTGATACGCGTATCAAGACGCTAGTAAGCAGGCGCTAATTCGTCTAAAATACGTCGGTGCCGTAGAGCCGAATCCAATGCACGTACCTGGGAGATGAGAACCACGCACGCGACCAAAGACCACACTTAGGTAGGGGACTCTTCCCAGTGACGAGAGCAAGCACATCGTTGAAACCATCATCAACATACATACCTGAATTATCCCATTATCCTACCTACCGCAATACTATCACATATGGCTCATCATTAGGTAATCTCGGGCAGAATTGACTTTGTGAAGATCCCTTGACAAAGTTTAGGTATTTCGATAAAATTTGAAAGAATACGTCATATAGTAAAGAAGGAATCGGCACGAAATACGAAAAGACCGTCTAGAATATGTATATGTACTTCGTCGCATAGCCTTCATGTTACCACTTGAAGTGACAGCAACGCCGTCTTCTCGCCATTTATTAGTGTGTTGCGCACCCCATACTATCTTGCAAAAGAGCTAGCTAACATGAACATGAGTCAGCACGTAGGGCTGAAGTTCCAGCTCTAATCCAACCCTATGCGCCATGGGTATGTAGAGCGGCCCAGCTCGGCCGACAGCCTCCCACCGGGTGTTCTACATTAGGACGAGTGTCCAAACCAATCATTGGAATATCCTCATGATTAACCAGCCATGACTAAATACACTTACGCTGAATTCATAATCGGGATTTGATGCTCACATCAATGGGTAGCTGTAAACGGGTGTCATAGGGCGGAAACCGCCTCGTTTTTGCCAAATTGGGTGTGTTGGCGCGATCTCCTCCCCTAGCCATGTGTGAATGTGACTGCAGTCCAGTCTCCGATATAAATAAAGCCCAGCGGAACTTTTCAGACCGCATAGTGCAGCCCTTTTCGTATACGTAGTTTGACATCAATCTGCACCACTTCAAACATGGTAGGCGTGCCTAGGTCGAAGCGATGCCAGCGCTGCAAGCGCATCAAAGTCAAGGTGAGACCACACATCCATGAGCCATGGCGATACATAGTGTGGACGTAATTAATGCGTACATTCTAGTGTGACGAGAAATGGCCGACATGCACTCCTTGCGTACGCGCCAAGGTTACATGCTCCGGACCCCCAACCTTGACCAAGTTCATCAATAATGTGTGCCATAGCTCGACCTCTGATGAACCGGAAAGTAATTCCCAGGTCGTAGTCCGATTTCCAACATCCGGTATATCGGTCAGTAACCTAAAGAGCATCCGTCAGCAGGGGTTGCCTGGCGGTGCTTCGTTCGGCCATTATCGCCTGTCTGCCGATGAACCGCGGAAGAACATGACAACCGTGGCTGATCGTGTAGCCGCGCGATTAGTTAGATTTCTTGCCCATGAAAATGCACCTTGGGATGTTTTGGCGGCCATTGGGTATACCAAACATCTCCCGGCTCGGTTGGGCGAGAGCGCTGCACTACGGGATTGTGTTGCCCTCATGTGCTCCACTTGGGCCAACTCGCGCCGGAACGTACAAGCAGACCAACTAGTTGACTCTAACCTTTACGGCAAGGCGCTACGAAGCTTGCAACGTGCTCTTGACGACCACAAGCAGCAGCTCAGATGTGAGACGCTAGCCGCAGCCACCATCTTGGAACGACTCGAGGTTCTGTTCGACACTCGCCGTCCTTACCATCGAACACGCCACGCCTTCGGGATTAAAGGTCTGGTGATGAAACGGGGTCCCCCTAATCCCAACGATGACTTGGACGTTCATCTAGCATTTGAGAATCATGCGGCTCTAGTAAGACCGTCATCTGTTTACATAACCCAGCTAACCGAAAAAAGGTATCCCACTGGCTTGTTGAAGGAGGAGAGAACTTCTTTCTCACCTCACCATGGAAAGAAGTAATCAAGCAAGCATGGTCAGTGTTAGAAGACTCTGTACCAAGCGACCGCATGGATTGCTACGCCATAGGATATCATTTTGGCTATTGGCCATTCCTCGTCCACGGCTATCGACACATTTCCATGGATCCCGATGCCAACTCGCAGCAAGCACGGGCAATGGCATTCCGGGACCAAGTCGTAGCCCTTGAAGCTAGAGTTAAAAGCATAGGCGAGCCCATTATGCAAAGAGCTCGCGATGAGGGCCGCATCATTGAAGAGCCCAACCCTAAAACCCCGGTGGGGAAAAAGTTCCACTTTGGAAATCTGGACACAATGTCATTTGTTATTTCGTACACGATGCTGCGCACCATCATAAACCGAGTATTATATCACTTGTCAGTTCTCCTAGGATACCCAGACGCCCTTCCAGAAGTGGAGAATAGGGAACTCTGCAAGCAAACTTGGATGTGTCTCCCATTTATTAAAGCCTTGGGGATAGTACCTTCTATCCTAGCAGCATCCCCAGTATACATGTCATACGAAGGAGGAGATAGAGCGGAGAAAGACTACCTACTGGATTTGGTGGTCGAGGTGTCTGGATACAAGGGGAGGTACCCTAAAGACAGAAAGAGCGTGGAGCTTTTGGTTCTTAATGCGGCAAAGGCGATGACAGGTCGGGGCCTGTTTGCTGCGAGTAGCAGTTCCCTAAAAGAGGAGGATGGGAAGGGGGAAGCGATACATAATATTTAAACTGTTAGGATTAATATGCTTCAGTTGGCCGGACGCCCTGGATGGTGTAATTAAATAGCAAATCTAAACTTTAGATTAAGGAGACACGAAATTTGCGATTTTCGCGGCAAAATGCCCGCGACGCGATGAAGCTTCGGCTTGCTATTCAAGAAGGGTATACCTCAAAATTCCAGAAACAAAAGGCCGGTACTGAAGTTTCGTAGATTGAGTGTAAAGAGCAATGATTATGAAACACACAAGACCCTATCTATAAAATTATTTCTCTAAAATCACCCAAGAACAAAAAATTGCTCATGGAGCAGTGGCTGGCCGGTGAATAAATCAGGACTAGTTCCTCCAGCACGTCTTTCCGGTAGTGCTATTGGCAGAAGGACGTGCCATGTTCCTATCGCCGATACTTTAAAGGCCGCGGAAAGCAACGGCAACAGCAGCCAAGGCACCAACCAGACCGAGAGTCGCCTTCTTGCCTTCAACAGCGTACCCAGTAGCGGCAGTCGTCTGAGAAGAAGAGGAAGAGGAACCAGTGCCGGAAGAAGAGCCTGAATCCGAGTTAGAGCTTGGGGTGGACGAGGCCGTGGGAGTGGTAGTAGGCGATGAAGAGGAAGAGTCTGTAGGGGATGCCGCACCAGAAAGCGCATCCTGGACTTTCTGGTCGTAGTTAGAGTCGGTAACATCGACCCTGGCCTTGCAAGACCCAGTGAGGCTATCGCCACAGAGACCTATGCCCTGGCAGTTGCCACTGCCCTGGTCGGTGACACAGCAGACTGTCTTGGTTGCGTCGTTTCCGTCGCCGATGATCGCATATCCGGGGCAGCACTTGTTGTTTGAGATCAGCGTCTGGCCGGATGGGCACGATGACTAGGTGGTATTGAGTTAGATAGAGCTAACTTGTGCTAATATTATAGCATTGTGTCATCGATCTTACCTACGGTGAGTGTGACGGCATGAGCAGCGGACATGCCTAGGGTGGCGAAGAGAATGTTTGCGATGGCAACCATTTTGAAAGGTAGTATTTAGGATGTATATATAGAACTCCTGCTGAATGAAATCGTAACAGAATAATATTGAGAACTCGCGGCGTTCTTGTTATATCTGGAGTTGGTATTGATGCAATGTAGGCAATCAGTCTAATGAATCTGGTCTTGCCAAGCTCTTACAACGAGGAAAAGCAGATCCATTATATACTAAGTCTCGGATTGTGCCTAATAACTAGACTTTATGAGAGTTGCACTTCATAGATGGAGACCTAGTCGTGGTTCACGCACATATTTACTCTTATTGGAATCGATACTTGCATGGGCAGCGGTGCAAAGGCATAGCTTCAGTTGAACCTCTAAAAATAAAATATGGCTTTTCTCTCATGCAGTGTAGTGCTAAGCTGACTAGGTACCTTACAAAATGTTAAGGGGTATAGCTCTATGTTCCGCTTTGGATTTCCTAAAGCGGATAAGAAGCCAGCATGGGCGCGGGACCTATAATGGGCTAGGATGGCGATGCGGCTGAACCGAGGCCAGAGGATCATCGTCACGACAATTAATAAGATGTATCCTTATTACCAGGCCTCCTGATCTATGAAATAATCTCGCCATGGGAAATGGAGCAAATACGAATTTGGGGACATGCTGCGGTCTTCGTTTCGTCTACTACTACGGTACCTTGAGCCCCCTTTGTATTGCGAAGCATGTCAACGATGTTTGACCTGCACTTCTAAATCCATGCCAAGCTTCGGTTACATTTTCTGATAAGGTTGGTGATTCTGGAAGATAAAGCACTATACACTGGGGTAGGCTCCTCTGGTACCTATGTAGCTACCATAAGAAAAAAAGTTTCGATCACTTTCTGTGCGTAGGAAAGTGAATGGATTTAGATTGTGTTTGTTTCAAAGCAAGACGTATTTTTAGAATGCTTATACGATAGTGAGAATAGAATTCGGGTTAATACAGGTGCAGGATAATATACCCTCTTAACTAATGATAATCCACAAGTATGGTAGGGCTCTGCGCAGCAGTCAAAGTTGTTGAGCTGCAACTACCTGTTTATAAGAAAATCCTCAGATGTAGTTACTTTTATAGAGTAGCGAGTATTGCGGATAGATGTTTAGTCTTCTCTTATTAATTCTAAGGGGGTCGTGGTAGACTGTGAAGTCCAGTCTAAAAGACATCTGGCTCTGTATCTCGGGGGCAAAAGGTGGGGCGGGACATGGGAGGACAGACGTATATAAGAGGCGCCATGCGCTCTTGGACTTGGGAAGACATAAGTATTAACATCTATCGATACATTTAGTTACGAGCCAGAAACAGGCTACCAATACTGATTATCACTGCGCTCAAGACTCGCCTTCAGGCTACCTACTTGTCCTGGCGCGCGCTATGCCACGTCGCTGGAGCCGGAACAGAACTGTTATCCTAACGCTTGGAATAGGCTATACAAACGAGGGTGAGAATGGGTTTGGTTATACCGGTGAAGACCCGCCTCGTATGTATTACCTATGATAGGCGGGATGAAGAGATGTTGGTTCTGACTTTTGCTACGCCACAAGCATGTTGCAATGCAGTAAGTACGTCGTTTCTTGCCTCAAGGATCGAGAAAACCTCGCAGTCCTCCAGAAAGCGGTGGACGAGAACAGCAACCAATTAAAGCTTGGTCCTCAAACTCTTTATATTATTTTTTAATTGGTAGCCCCCAAATGTATGATGTATTGTGTAGGTAAGGCTCTGTTCAGGAAAAGGGGGCATGCATTGTTGGCTATGATTACTAGGGTTATACATTTCTAGCCTCATGGAAAATATGGGCCACCTAGATACGCCCCACGGTTTCTCCCCTTTGATATATCATTCTTCAGTCGCCCTACATCGTGGAAGGTTTGACCGCTCCTGCACGCTTGTTGAGGTGCTGCCTACTATAAGCGACACTCTCGTGGAGAACATCATAGGCTTCAGTCAGCTAGGCAGACATGATCCTAGTAACTATGCGACGATGTAGCTATGAGTCATTAAAGCTTCAACCCGTTAATACTCTCAGCGAGAGCTACCTTTAATTCATTTACAATTCCACTTGTGGTCGCCAATTACTAGGTTTAGTTACCTAGATTATTGTCTTACTGAACGGCAGACGATGGCAACTCTAGCTTCACAGGCTTCTGATAATACCAACTGGCGTAATCGCCCTCCCGTTCCGCAACTGAGTTGCGAGCTATGTCGGTAAGCATGTTGGAGGTTTTTGCGAGGTAGGTAGCATTTTGGAAGCTGACGTATTTCATCATAGGAAGCGTAAGATTAAATGCGACAAGTCCAGTCCATGCTCCAACTGCGTCAAGTCAGATGCAGCTTGCGTACCCGTTTACCGCAAACGGCTTCCTCGCGGCCGCCACGTCAATCCTCGTTCTTCCGCAGTGCTGAATAATGCTGATGAATTGAGGGATCGCATACGAAAACTGGAAGCCTTAGTTTCAACTATGGGTGGTCCGCCGGATTCTTCGGCAGTCAATGTGTCTTCGAAACCGGACTCGGCAACACAAGTTAGCCCCGAGACTGCAGCTAATCTCGGGACCGAGAAAGATATCCGGGGGCAGTTCTGGGCTCATATCGTTGAAGAGGTAATTAGTACCCCCTAAACCCGCTTCGACCTGAGTTAACGCCGAAAAGATAAGCGACCTCCGTGATATCGTTGGTAGTCCTTCTGATGACGAGGAGAGCATCCTGTCAAATTCGAGGTCAAATTTAAGCACTAGCTTAAGGAAGTTAGGGATTAGTTCTACCTCAGGTGATAGCCTACGGGCAGATGACGGGCTTCTGAGTGATGCCAAAATCACAGCGCAGCTTTGTCAGGTCTATCTGGATCAGGTGGACCCGATCATCAAGGTGCTGCATCGACCCTCGTTAAGTAAATCCATGTTAGATGGCCAGTGTTATTTGGGATATGAGGCCGGCCACACTTCTATGACGTGCCTTAGCTCTGCCGTCTGCTATTCTGCCTTGGCAAGCATGACAGAAGCACAATGCCAAACTACGTTCAGTATGGACAAACGTGCGCTAATAGTCGAATACAGAGAAGCATGTGAAGCCGAGCTTGAAAGATCAGAGCTGCTAGCTACAAGTGATATCACCATCTTGCAAGCATTCATACTATACCTCGTTGCTAGACGGACCGAAGACCCCACACGTGCTGTCTGGACTATGTTCGCCCTTGCTTTCCGGATTGGCAAAGCTCTATCTCTCCACTTGGAAAGGCCCGAATCTTTCTTCAACCAACAGATGAGACGGCGACTGTGGTACACGATATGCGTACTGGACCTTCAGTTTTCATTCGAACAAGCTACCGAGCCGCTCATAGAGCCCAGTGCGGTGCCATCAGTCCTTCCCGTAAACGTTAATGATTCCGATTTCGATGTTGATACTCCTGGGGAACTTAAAAGTAGAGAGGGGTTGACTGACATAACTTTTGCTCTTATTCTATTCGATGCGCAGCGAAGTGGGCGTCTCTTAAATTTCTCCGGTAAAGAGAAGGACATTTTCAACTGGGAAGAACGAGAAGAGCACGTATCACGCTACGAAGAGAAGGTCCTCGAACTCTTACGTTTCTGCGATCCGGAATCAAGCGCATACGCTTGGTGGGCTTTCCATGGAGCGCAAACACGCATGGCAGCCATGCGCCTTTCGGCTCTGAGACCATTGCATCGCGTTGGCAGAAAGACAACTTCTCAAGGAAAGCGCGCGGATTTGCTTCATATCGCCCTTGAAGTTTTGGATAAGATCCATCTAGTCAGGACTGACCCTAGAGGAGAGGGGTTTAGATGGTATGAGGTTGTTCAATGGCATGCGCTCGCGATTGCCATTACCGAATGCTTCGTATGCTCAGACGTTGGCATCCTTCGGACAGCGTGGCCAATAATTGAAGTAGCCTTCGAAGAGCATAGAATAATTATTGAGAATTATCGCGGGGGGATGCTTAGAAGGCCCCTGGAGAGGCTCATGGAGCAGACAAGGAAGAGGACCAACTACTTCCTCCAGGGCCAGAGTTACTCCGAGACGTCACGCCCTAATGCTGGATTTCCGGTTCCATTAAGTAAAGACGTACCTAGCTATCACACATTTGTAGATTCGTCAAATACGACGGCGATCGAGATGAACTGTCCTACTTTGATCGGCCGAGTCCCGATCCAGCAACAGCCCCAACAGTACGTCTCCAGTTCCAATTTCAACATCGGTGGAGCCGGCTCGTCGTTGTCATTCAATGAATCTGCAGGCACGTCCTCACCGGCAGCGCCGTGGTTCGCGCCACAGATGCCCTACAGTCAAAGTTCGCAAACGAGCAATACCTTCGAACCAGACGGTGGTGCTGCTGGGGACATGTCCTGGAGGACATGGGAAGACTTCGTGTCTGGGTTATCGTTCGAAGACTTCTCCCATGCCGCTATGTGAGTCAGATTGTTGTCGGGGACTGTATTGGGAATTTACCGCAAACTATTCGGGTGTAAATTAGCATGAAAGCTATGAGACGATAAGATATTGGTAGAATATTGGGACTTGGACATGGGTACATTGTCATAAAGGGGTTCTAGTGAGAGGGCTCTAGTAAGTATATCGGGTATTTTTGATGCTTGCACTCAAGTCAATATATCAGTACATGATTGCTAGAGCGGATGTAGAAGAACAGAAATGTGTGTAATAATGTAATAAGACTTGCTCTAAGACGAGTCATTAAGCCCTCGTTAGAAGCTCATTTGAAGGTAGGTCTTTGCAAGCATGTCGCTGTGGCCTAGACCACTCGGCATGGGAGATTGAGTTTATCGGACCATCTCTCGGTCAGCGGAAGGCAAATTAGATCCATGCATATGTGAAAGCAACTTCAAAAGCAATCGCACGACTAATAGGGAAGCGTGAATGCATTAGCTGAAGTGTCAGGCGAGGTGCCTTCGACTGAACTCAGAAACATGAGAGATGAAGAATAAATCATGTCTTGCTTACATATCGCTTGAACTTCCAGATGTGCTGTCGGTAGGTGACTCGGAGAAAGGCGACCCCGAAAGTGGCATGAGTTCATGCTCAATCTCGCTATCGGGCTGTTGGAAATCTTGATGATGATGAAATTGAAATGGAATTAATTAAAGGAGCTTGCGTAGCGTGGCGTTTAGTTCGTTTCTCTATGAGAGACTGGCCAAGGTGGCCAAGGAAGGAGTTGCTGTGTTAGTAACTTCCGGATCCGACGAGGGATGGCCTTTTTCTTTCGATCCATCGCTCTATGGGGGCACCTAAGGAACGTGGTATTTCCAACAGGGCTTAGCCACGTGCTTCCCTTGGTTAACATCCGCTACAGAATGAAAGGCTTTAATTATTGATTCTATAAGCACGAGTCGGAATATGCCTGGTTGGTAAACAATTCCAATCCTTCAACAGAAAACCGGTGCTATGGAGAGTGGGGAATTGGACTTTGCGCCATTCTGTGCCTTGATGTTGGTACCATATTTAGAAGTTCAAGGATCTAACCTTCACGTTGCAAACGCCGCGATGTTCCCCCTGAATGTTTCTAGAGCTAGTGGATATTTGCATCCTATGCAGAAGATTTAGAATAATTCATACTAGTGCGCCGGCGGGCGGTTACTAACATTGAACTGAAATAGGCATGATGAGTTTCGGGGCAACCTTGTACAGGGCTGGAAATAAAAGGGACCTAGCAGCTGCCTAGCGGCCTAGAAGACGGTTGGTCCGAGCTCTGCTAGCTGAACCCAATCTGGGCATAATCCACCTTCCTGGACCAGGTAAACTTTCGCTGATCTGGAGTAAGATCTGGCGCTAGAATCTAACCGTTCAGGCTGTTGTGGCCTGTTAGCCCTGGAACCAATCTAAAGTAGAGGTATCCTTCGGGCTTACCTCACTGTACAGCTTCCCCTCTTGGGAGAAAGAGGATGCTGTCAGGGTGCTCCTGTCATCCCTTGTCCATCCTCCAATGTACCATTCCAGCATCCGTCAAGGTCCGCATCATGTCAGGCACCATCCTGTACCAACTTTTATTCCGAAGCTGACGATCGGCGAAGAGCCTCATCGCCTGGATGAGCCATCTTGTCGCCTTATCGTAGATCATTCAGATGTGATACGTTTCGATTATGCGATGGTCCAAGATCCTAGGTACGTCTGAGGATTGAGGGACCTACATGTAGTTGAGACAGTTCTTGACCATTCAAGCTGACATACAGAATCTGTTTACCAAAGCAATGACGATGTGCCACCTAGATGTTTCCCTGGACAGCTCTGGACGAGGTCACTAGCGGACCTAGGGCCAAATTCGGTATTTCAACGGGCCAGACTCAACGGCTTCACACGGCTCCGCAAGTTTAGAGAGATCAGTCATATTTACCGGCAGACCAAACAACGTGGCGTAATTGATCTTTGCTTCCCAGGACACCGGGATTCTAATGAGGCTTGTTAATTTAGGGATTAGATGGCGGCTCTCCTTAATGTCTTGTCCTAGAAGGTCAGCGATCGGCCCGATGCCTCGACGCGTCCAAGGGTGTCCTACCTGCAGAATAATGGACGAGGGTCGGGTCACGCGCCTCAGTGGTTTCGTGCGAGTCTCTACTCAATCACAGCGCAGGTAATTCTATATCGGACATATCTACGTCTAAATCGGTAGTCTAGATCTTTCGTCCGATTGTTCTTGACTCTTGATGGTCGCAATCATTGCGGTTACTACCTTACGTCGCGCTGCGAATGCGACTATCACTGCGCAATCGGCGACGGAACGGAAATCCGTTCCTTATTCCCAGGTTCCGACTCTGTTGAATTTGAAGCCAGTGCGTGCCATCGTCTCCTACGTAGATACCAGCGCTTCATATCATCCAAGGCAGTCATCACATATAATCGGACACATTGCAAAGGCCTAATCTCCTCTTAGGTCCAGTAACGTTGCAAGTATAATCGATGCCCTTGATGCAACCAAATGCCTGGCGGGGGCGGGGTGGGCCAGTCGGGTTGGTCAGCCCAGAGTCCCATCGTTGGGACCTGGCCTCGGCACCAGTGAGCGTCGTCGAAACAGGGGCGAGGTTCTTCCATGCGCCGTGCTGGAAGAATTGTCCTAATTAGGAAATACCTTATCTCTCCATACCAAAGAATGGGATAGTGCTCCGGAAGCTAACAATTGAAGCATGATGCTCGTCTAGTGGGGTTAGGATGAATCTGTTATAGCCTCCATTT